>OY856414.1:672485803-673085803 GCA_963693085.1 Alisma plantago-aquatica
TGCTTCGTCCAAGGCTCTGAGGCCCGATGGCTTTAATGGGAAGTTTTTTGAATGATGCTGGGAGATCATTAAGGAGGACGTCTGTCGAGCAGTGAGGTGGTTCATGGTGAGAGGTAGTATGGTCCGGCAAGTGAAGCATGCCTTCATGAAATTGATCCCTAAGAAGAACCTAGCTTCAGGTATGGTTGATTTCAGACCTATTGCCTGCTATTTGGTGTTGTATAAAGTCTTTGCTAAACTTTTGTCAAGAATACTTAAGAAAGTCCTTCTGAAGGTGGTTGCACCAAACCAAATGGCTTTTATACAGGGCAGAGACATCGCAGATGATGCTTTGCTGGCTTCTAAATTCCTCAATCAGTTTGGGGGTAAGAATGCAAATAGGAAGGCTTGCTTCAAACTGGATATTACGAAGGTGTATAATCATGTGGAGTGGCCCACTTTGTGGAGGATAATGGAGGTGTTGGGTTTCTCTAGTAAATGGATAAAGTTGTTGATCTAGTGTGTTAAAGGCACTTCTTTTTCTATCCTTGTGAATGGAGTACCTCATGGCTTCTTCGCTACCTCCAATGGCCTGAGATAGGGCGATCTCCTCTCCCCCATGCTATTCTTCATCGTCATGGAGGCACTCTCTTTTGCATTTAATCGTGCTGAGAGTGAAGGAAGAATTAAGGTGTTCAAGATCAAGAAGGTGCTCGTAGTCTCACATCTGGTCTTTGCGGATGACGTGATGATTTTCATAGCAGACCATAACAAATACCTCATACACGTTAAACACATTCTAACGGAGGTTGGTCATATGACTGGACTCTATATTAGTGATATCAAATCCAGAGTGTTCTTATCTCACTCCTGTGACGCCAGACGGGGGAGGTTGAGGGCAGCCGCGGGCATAACATGTGGGAGGTTACTGACGAAGTACCTGGGCATTCCTATTTTTGGGAGTAAAGGGAGGGGGAAGGACTATGGTAATCTGGTGGATGAACTCATATCTCGGATCGATAAGTGGGTCGTGTTGGCTATCTCCTTTGTAGGGAGGCTGGTGTTGTGTAACTCAGTCTTACTGGCTAAGATAAGATTTTGGTGTAGACAAGTCGAGCTGGCTTTGTTCATCATCGACAAACTCAGGTGCCTGGTGAGTAATTTTCTGTGGGGTGGAATGGCATATGGGATAGCTTGGGAAAACATATCTAGAGATTGCCTCCATGGAGGGATGGGTTTGGTTGACCGTTGTGGGGTGGCACGAGCTGCCACCCTCCAGCGTATCCATAGGTTCATCATACAGCCTGAGTCTGTATGGGCTACTTGGATGAGGAGTAGATATGGCAGTAGTTTGGATGCTACGGGCGACGTGGATGGGTCGGTGGTGTGGAGGAGGAAGTATAGGGAGTGGAATGTGGTTCACTATGCTTACCAGCATTGTCTGGATGGTTCGTGGGTGTGCTCAGACCCCAAACCATGGGTTCAAAGGGTGTTTGGCCCCCCGGTCCCTTGGGTCGATGTCGTGTGGAACAAGTAGCAAGTTCCCAAGTGGTCCGGGTTGTTGTTTGTATAGGGCATTGATGCAACGGATACCTATGGTGGACATGTTGGCGGCCTGGGGTTTTAAGGTCAACCCGTTCTGTCGGCTATACAAGGTGGAGGTGGAGACACATGATCACCTGTTCTTCAGGTGTATATTTTCCCGATATGTTTGGTGCATGTGGTCACTGAAGTGTGGATGGGGGGTGCCCACTTTCATCGATTGGGGGAGGGCTGGAGTGGATCAAGCAGAAATCAGAAGGAAATAAAAACATGCGGTCGTTTGGGGCGATGGGAATTATAGCTATAGGTTTTGGCCTATGGCACAAGAGGAACATCAGGCTTCACGGTGGTGCTGAGATAGACATGTTTATGTTTTTTGACTGTATGTCTAAGAGATTGGGCCTTATCTGTAGGGCCAAACCTAACCTTTATAAAGGTTTGGACCCGGTTACCAAAGAGCAGTGGGGTTTTTTGTAGTTAGTTACACCCTTTGTACAATATATGTTTACCTATACATGGTTTTATGAGATAGTAATATTTTACCTTATCCAAAAAAAAAATTCAATAAGTTTGACAAACATCCAGAACGTTCGTTTGGCCCAAATGAGCCGAACTGATCGGTTCAACTGGTCGATTCAAAAGGTAGAACTAGGCCAATATGATTTCCAATTAGCCTGATGACCCAAATGGCCCTCTCAATACTTGAGATGCCCGTGTGACTAACCTTATAGGTCCCATATCATGTTGGAAGCAAGTGTCCATAACTATATTTTGAGATCACAAGCAAGAGCGGTGCCTAGTCGCACATCAATGCTACCCATGTGAATGGAAAGTTCGAGAACAACTTCAACCTACAATCTGTGAAAGGTGTTGTGGTGATTGTATAATTCCTTTGTCACTAATATACAAGTTGAACTCGAGGCATGGATGGTCATCCTCTCAATGTTCAATCCATATTCCTTAAACCAAGAGCAGTCTGTCTCAGATAATGTGACATGAATAACATATATGGATTCACGTGTGCATGCACATGCATTTCTCAGTCTCGCTTATCAAGTCTCTAGGATATCATACTCTGGTAGGAGGGGAAAATCCCATATCTATCACTTATAGTCTATCTCCATGTGTCAAAGTCACCCAACCATCACCTTTATAACAACCCATGTTTCAGGACTATGTTTGATGATGTCAAAGTGTACCCAACGACATGTGATGAGTGCAGAGATTTTTGGTCTAAGAATCATAATCACCACCTTTACTATGAGAGATGACTCTAACCATCAATTATGGTTTCCATGTGTCACTCTCAAGGTGGCTCTATCTGATATATTGTTCCCTAACATGTATTTGTGTGCTAGGTTTGATATTGCCATATCATGACTAATGATATTTTATCATCAACCAACCCAGACTCTGGTCTTTTGTGTTACTGGTGTCCATCTACCTTCCACAGTAACAACCAACCAGGGACATAATAATATTGTACACACTCTTAACGTGTGTATGATCTCATCCTCCAAGTCACGTACTTGAAGACACACATCATTGAGTATTGTTATTCTTTAGACATTCATAATGTTTCCTCATTATCTCATAGTTGAGTGAAACAAAATGAATTGGAAGCTTGCCTTTATTCACATTAATCAAATCCTTTATGGTATATTCCATGTCAATCATCACATGATTGGATCTACGGGTATAACTTACCAACACACTGGACATTGTCTAGAAACTCCTTTTTAATAAAATCTAATCAATTTGCCTCATATAATTCAAGTCTAATTAGGAAGTTATAGTATGTGGTTGTCTCATTCTTTATCACAACTGTGACAATGTGCCCCATCTTATAGTAAGTAGGTGGTCTAGCCATTTCTCTAGAGTGATAACATGAATGGTTAGCTAAAGAAGTAGGGCTTAGCTATAAGTTTTTATGACCTACCTTAGTTTTTTTTGGTTGATTAAATTTATCTATTGATCTATCTATTCAATGCACCAAGTTGACGATGTGAACCATGCCTTAGCACACTAGGATTTAGTTGAAAACTCCCCTTGGGAAAAATCCATCATTTTACCTACAATCAAAAAGTTCAAGGCTATGATCATCTCATTCTCTCTCACATGTGTTGTAGTGAGACCTAACTTGTAGTGAGATTTGGTGTTGCTAATGACCTTACATAATATTTAACATAGAAAAACATGGACCTTATCTATAATAAGCGATCTCAACCCCAGTTTCTTATCACCTCAATGATCCTCTCTAATTCTTTAGACTAAGTGTCTTCCTTAAGCTAAGTGTCAATGAAAGAGATGTATTTATACTACATAATACAAGCCATTCAGATTAGTTTTGCAATTTTAATACAAGGCTTTTAGGTCTTTTGTAAAACTTTATAGTCATTTCTCTTAACCACAAATTGTCTTAGGTGTTTATAGAAATCTTTACAAAGTTGTAAGGGGGGACACAATAGTCGACTTGTGTCGACTCTTCCTTCTCATTCTTTCCTCTACACTCACTTTAGGGTTTGAGTGAGTTGAAGAAATGGAGGTCAAAGTTCACTTGGGGCCCTAGGAAGGATGACATTCGTGGAGGTGAATCATTGATAAGAGGACATGTTTGAGAGAATCAACAAAAATAATTTTACATTTTCTATGGAAGACTAGGTATGCCTATTGTCAATAATGCAAATTACTTAGTGGGGTTTGGCTTATTTCGATAGGTGTTTTAATAGTTTTTTTCAAGCTTACACTTGTATTCTGCTTGATTTCTCAGTCCCTATCAATTCTAATGTGTCTTCCTGATATACCATCTTTCGTTTTGTTAAAAAAATATCATTTTTCCATTTTCTATTAGTGTTGTTAGGCAAGTCAGGACCATACATACGACCTCTCAGCCTCGATCTCCCACTATAGTAACACCTCCAGGTACATTGGATCTCGACAATCCCTATTGTATCCTTTGAGCATCATTAGTGTATAATGGAATATCCCTTCCCTTGTGTGACAATCATTCATTCATGAAAGTACTTGGATGAACCAATCCCATCAATGAATGGTTCAAGTAGGGAAGGATGGTGTTCTCTTGTCGACAAACACCACATGAGTCTTTTCTTTTTTCTTTGCTTGAGGGAACCCCTTTATAAGATAAGGGGCACTGGACTTCACCTTTCTTTCGCTTTCGGCGGATGTAATTTTTACTTTTCAAGTTCATCATGTTCATTTTAGTTTACTTATTATGGATGCTCTCTCAAGGAGTGTATTGCAACACTAACCATAATATCCTGATCAAAAAGCTCATTATTTTGGTAGAAGTGGTAACAAGGTTGTCCCAACTTTTAGTCTTAGATGGGTTCTAGCTATGAGACCTCAACTGATTTTTTTAGGTAAACATCAAGTTTTGCAATTCATGTACTTTCCTAAATTCATATAGTTTACATATTTATTTAATTATATTTCTTCCTAGATCAAAACCTACAATTTCTTATCATTGGACTTATGGTGAGTTTAAATAATGATCTCTTTATTTCTATTTCTTTTTGTATAAAATCTGGAATTGTTACTAATCCTTAGTTCATCTTAATGCATGTTACCCTTTTAAGGTTGGTCATCCTTCTTTTCATTGAAATAATATCCTAGGAGGTCCTCTTTTTTACTAGATACGCACAAGATAAGAACAAGAAGTCCCATTATATGTTGACATTCCATATAATACAATAACAAGTACAGTGTAGATATGCCAAATAGATAGAAGAAATTTTTTTTGGCAAACTATATTGGAGAAGACAACTCTTGTGCTTTAAAAACCGAAATTGATTAACATGGATTTTTAAGAACAATTTATGTACAACAGATTAAAAGGATTAGTAAATAAACTTCTCACAAAGTAAGTTCACATTATCTCTTTATGTATGGTGCAAATTTTCTTCATTGACTTCTTCCAGCTACAGTCATTGATATCAATCTTTCTTTTCATACTGTCTATGATACTTTCATCACTAGTTTTTTTCTCATGGGAAACTACATTTATCCTAAACATGGGGAATTTGAAAAATATTCAAACAATTGCAGTTGAAATCCACTTCTTGAGTGTTTCATGTAGTTTCTTCTATTGGTAACCTCCTAAAATGTATTCCGTCTCTTCTATGTTCAAAAAATTGGAACTGCTCCTACTGAAACTACCTTATATTTATTCTATTAAAGTATTTTGTTGCACACTATGACAGAGTCCCAAGATGGTTGGTTTCACCATAGAGTATGGGTTTGTACCTATTCATCAAACCATACCAAAAATTCACAGGATTTACTTAATACAATTCATCTCATACAGCGGTTTCTTCTTCTTACTATTATCTTTCTTCAAATATTTTTTAATAATTCCTTTAAGATAGGGCACCACACCTCCACACACTGAAATTTGTCTAGAAACTCACCATTTGACAAAATGTAAACAATTTGCCTCATATAAACCCTAATGGGATGAGATATTGTCACCTAAGAAAAACATTTGTGCAATAGTTGAAGCATGTGAACCCCTAATAGGATGACTTGTGCCTTAGTAATACTTTAAATATTTTCATAAAAATTAAATTTCATTTCCTAGTTATGTGGCCTGAATTTGATTTATGATTCTTCTCCTTGGGTGGGTTCTACCTCTTGAAAAGTATCAATCTTTCATATTCTCAAATTTCACCCTTCTAAATGATAATTATATTTTCATTCTTGGGAGAGTGTGTATTTTGTTTAAATAGTATTATGTACACAACAATATTGAACCTTCAGCTAAATCAAGAACTACATATACTCAGTATCAAAGGTTATCATATTTCTTAATGTAACTAGTAGTAGGGCTTCTATGACAACTCTTCGTTTTTAATTATAGCTTGGTCACTTGGAATGCCTTTGAATAATAGCTTACATATTTTTATACCTTGCATACATGTGCAACCCACAAATAGATTGTGGTCACAACCAATCCATCAGCAATCTTGGTTTCCTTTCATTTGTATTGTATTATAAATTCAAAGCATTTTATAGCGTGATACATATTGAACCATTTTGAAAGGAATATTTCAAAATGATTTTCTAATCAATGAAATTTTCCTCTTTTTCTAGTTGTTAATCAACCATATGAATACCCTGTAGAAAAATTGGGACAATAAATAAGGAAGTGAATATAAAAAAATGTAATGCCCAATTCGCAAACTAGAAAGATCGCATCAACACTATTATATCTAGGAATGAAGGTTAGGAAAGGATATACCTGCTCCAGGAGCACGTCCAACGACAACTCTTGCATCAACATGATTCTTTTGCAAGCAATACTCATATAACTGGCGACAGAGGCCTCTTGATTCAACACCATAGACGATGGTGGTTGTTGTCCTCCTAGCGGGTGGCAACAACCTCCACACCTCTTTATAGTCGATACAGACTACCAGGAACTCCACATTGTGCTACTAGAGCCAACGGGAAGGAGTTCTCCCTTCAAACATCTACCTACTATAGTTGATTCACTCTCCTATGTCGTTTCTTATTGGTTTTCCCTCCTTTTTATGGGTATGACTTGATCATGCTCTCTGGTTACTACAACCATAGAGGAAAATGTTTGGGATAATCTCTAAAATCCTTAAATACCCTTCTATTTATAGGAGGGCCAAGGTTAGTTTTTTCAAATCAAATGGGAGTTGAAAAGACATATTTTCATTAATTTTGTGGAAGCTTGGAACCATCAACTGATTGGTTCACAACTGAACCTATCGGTTCACACATGCAACAATTCATTCAACACTTGAACTAGTCAGTTTGCATGCTTTCCTATTTTCAATGACATTGAATTTCTATATTCAATTAATGTAAAATAAGACGTCAACATGAATCCTTGATCCAATCATATTAATTATTGAATCTTATGATCCAAATGATGAATCGGTCATTTCATTATTGAAATGGTCATTTTGTTTCATGAAACATTTGTTTCACTAGTGAAATGGTCATTTCATATCATGAAATGGTCATTTTTTTTGTAAAATGGTTGTTTCATATCACAAAATGGTCATTTCACTTGTAAAATGGTTGTTTCATATCATAAAATGGTCATTTCACTTTCCACTTTAGCCAATGTACATATAATGTTGTTTAAATTGAATATCTAAACACTTTAGTAATCAAATTAAACCTTTTTCATGAGTGAACTCTTACTCTAGATGCATCCTATGCATGTGACCCTATAGGTCCCAAATTACGTTGATAGTGAATGTCCATAACTAACTTATGACATCAGAAGCAATGATCAGTATCTTGAAACATATCATTGATACCCAAGTAATTAGAAAGTTGGAGATCAACTTCCACCTACAATTTGTTATTAGTTTTATTGTGATCATGCAGTTCCTTTATCTCTAATATCCTGATTGAATTTGTGGCATGGAATCATCATCCTCTTCAATATTTGATCCAAGTTCCTTGAACTAGTGCAAACTATCTCATATGCATGTGAGATCACTTATCACATATTGAGTCACAAGAGTATGGTGATACATTTCTCAATCTGACTTATCAAGTGACCTGGATATGAATCTCTTTTAGGAGGGACAAATCCCTTCTACATCACTCACACTCAATCCCTATGTGTCAAAATATATCTGAGCATCACCTTTATAGCAACCCTTATTCAAGGTCAATTTATATGATGTCAAAATACATCAAACAACAAGTGATGAGTATAGTGACTTCATATCTAAGAACCACAAACACCACTATCACTATGAGAGTTGATTTTGAATACCATTCCATGGTCTCCATGTATCATTCGCATGGTGGGTCAGTCTGATACATTATTCTCTAACATTTACATGTGTGTTTGACTTGATATCACATACCATGCATAATGAGACTCTATCATCATTCAACACACACTCTAGTCTTATTTATTACTATTGTCTATGTTTCTTCCACACTAATATCTAACTAGGGACATAACAAGAATGCATGTTCTCTTATCATACATATGATCTCATTGTTCAGGTACTCAAACTGAAAATATAAGTCATCAAACAACATCATTCTTTAGACATCTTATCATGTTTGTATTAACATTTAATGATTGTGACAAACATAATACATGAAATTACCTTTATCATTATCAAGTAAAGTATATGATGCCCCATTAGAATTATCATATGATTAGCTCAATGGGCATTCATGCCAACAGACTCCCACTTGCACTTAGAGCCAATCACTTATGAATGTTCTTCCAAGTGATATTTAACATGTCCATCATGTTTATGCTTTGCAAGCTCTTTAATAGAGGGTTATCAACATTTTCTTCTAGTTGATATTTTACAAGTTTTCATATCTTCTCACTGTACACCTTCTCATATGAGAACGGATTGTCATAGTATGCTATTAGAGATTCCTTGCCTATCCAGTAGCTCCATTGTTGTCACAGTATTTCTACTATGTCATCAATTGTTGGAACCTACCACAAGTTCATCCAAATGAACTTCTAGATCCATACATTATCCTTTGACATGTTCAAAACAACAAGATACTCAGCTTCTATTGTAGATTTTTCTATTGTCTCTTGCTCAAAACTTTTCTCACTTACAATTCTATGTGAGGTCAAACACAAATTTAAAATTGCAATGATTGATTTCATTTGTCATTTTGTGATGCTTTATCAGTGTAATCCATTACACACAACTCTTCCTTATTCCATAATCAAGGAACTAACCCTTTTAGTATTTTTTAAGTATTTAAGGATGTTCTTCATTCCAGTCCAGTGATTTTCACTAGGACCTAACTGATATTTTCTCATAATGTCCAATACATATGTGACAACTGGCTGAGTACATATTCTCTCATCATGTCTGATACATACAAGATAACGGGACAAGTGCACAACATTGTAATAGATGATAGATCTAATTGTAAATGAATATGGCATTTTTCTCATGTTTCCATGTCCTTTTCAAGAACTTGGACATTGTGATCCTGAGACGCTAACTCCATGGACATGGACAAGTTTTTGTCTCATTAAGTCATGCATGTTGATCCCCTTTAGCATCCTACCAATGTATGTATTCTTATGTAAGTCAAGAAGCTTTCAAAATCTATCTCAATAGATATCAATTCCTATCATATAAGATTCTTCTCCTAAACTCTACATAGAGAAGGTTCTTACTTGCCAGGTTTTAAATTTGTAGTATGAGGATGTCATTCCCCATTATTATGTAGACTATCATCCCACTAAATCTTGTAATTAGATATTTCATCTTCATTATGAATAAAGTCAAAATCTCTGACTATCTTGTCAAATCAAAGATCCAACTCTGAGATGCTTGCTTCAATTGTCACATTGACCTTTGTATCTTATAAACATTATTTGCAATGATTGGATTTATAAAAACTTTTACGTTGTGTCACGCACACATCTTGTACAATATTCATGTTATGGAATGCAGTTTTAACATCCATTTTATGAATCTCTTGGTCATACTAAGATGCAATGGAGAACGTGATCCTAATGGATTTAACCATGCCATCTAGTGAAAAATTTTCCATCATGTGTTCAACACCTTGAACTTGTTTGAAACTCTTTGCAACCAATCCACTCTTATAGATTTGTACACTACCATACATGTCGGTCTACTTCTTGAAGACCCAATTGCACCTTATGGGTTTTACCCCTTTTGATAGATCCACCAAGGTCATACCTTGTTGGTGTACATGCAATCCATCTTTTCTCTCATAGCCTCAAGCTATTTCTCAGACTGTGGTTCCTCAACAGCTTTCTAGGTAGGTAGTTAACTCATCATCTATAACCAACATTTTTCCTACTTGACTTATATGATATCATAATTATTAAAACTCAAGGTGTGTCCTATTAGACCTATGAGTTTTTGTGTTATGTAAGGAACTTGAGATTCCTCAACAATTTCTATTCTCATTGTTCCCATTATACTTGTTTAGGTTCAATGTTTTATTGTTTATCTTGAACTTTTTGAGATCTACTTTTCTCCCATTGATTCCATTTGGAATTTAATTCCTCTTAAGGAATTCATCCATCCTGGAAAGAAACACTTTTATTGTCAAATTGGAATATAAAAGTAGTATTCAACAAAACAACATTTATGTGATTTTTGGACAAAGCTTTTCAAGAAACTATATTCTTACACAAGCTATTAATCCTAATCCTTATAAAAGACATATCAGGACACCTCTCATGCCATATGTCATATCTTGTATTTTTGAACCATTTAGATGGTACACTATTTTAGTGTAAAGCATGTGTAAAAATTGATATAGGGTGATTAGCTAGTTTTATTGATATTCACACCATGACTAAAAGGGTGTGATACCTTCTTTTTTAATACAACATTATGTTTTAGGTAGAGTTTATTGTGAAACACTATAACAGTCACCTAGAAGGTCCTCAAACTCTTGGATTAAAATATTTCAACATCAATCATATTGAAGTGTCTTAACATATTTACCAAGCTAGTTACATACTTCATTCATGATCTCCATGAATTTCAAGAGATTTAGACTTGTATATCATTAAATACAAATTACCATATCTACTAATATCCTCATTAAATACAAAGAGGTATGAGTAACTACCCCTATAATTTATTCTAAAATATCTATATACATTAGTATGTATGATTCCTAATAGAATAATTTCTCTCCCACTGCATCTAGTGAAGATGCTTTTGTCATATTTCCCAAAAAATAATACTTGCATGTCTCTATTGGTTCAATAAAAAAAAGAGTCTATACAACCATCATAATGGATTCTAGAAATGCATTTCTCTTTTATGCACTCCAGATGACAATTCCAGAGGTATTCATAATTTGAGTCATGGAGTCATTCAATATACATAATTGACTATAGAACTATCAACATATAAACTATGGGACATTGGGGACACTGCCATAAAAGATCTTATCTTTGAAAGAGAAACATCAAATGTATTCATGATATTCTTGTCCATACAAGAGACATGATATTTTTCATTAATAGCTCACAAATTTTATTACATGCCCATTACATGAATGACATATTCCAATTGTAGTGGAAGCAACTCTTGCCCTGCATAGTTCTAGCTTAATTCTTCTCAGATCTTTAAGTGGATATCCATATCTCTTTCTTATTTTTCCTTACTTTCTTTAAGTTGTGAAGAACATATTCCTTTTGCACTTACCTTGCTCCTCATTTTGAGTGCATAAGACTAGGACTTCAACTTTGTCTCATAACTCTTCCTAGTATTGTCTTTGTGATTGGACCTCACTCTACTAATCATCATCACTATGGTTGTCCTTCTTCCTTCTTGCTTTGAAATTTATTAGTATGTCAAATAGTTATGACAATGGTTTAGCCAAGTTACTGAAGTAATAATAGTCGATAAATTGGCAATATGATTAAGGCAATGATTGTAGAATCATTTACGTGGCCAACTGTTGGCTCAAAGGAAATCCCAGTCTCTGTAGATGTTTCACATGCCCAATCATAATGAGAATGTGGGGCTCTATTGGATCTTCTTTTGTCATCTTGCACTCAAATAGAGCTTTTGAGACATTGTACCATTATTTCTTTGCATGATCATGGTTCATATTCTTAAGATATGTGACCATCTTAGGAATCCTCATGTCTTCATGCTAATCATGCAACTCATAGTTCATCAACCATGGCATAAGGTGCTTAATGTCTATGACATCATTGGCATGCTTCCAATAAGCATCCACCTCAGCCATAGGCGCATCAAGAGTAGGTTCCTATGGCATTGGTGTATTTAGGACATAGAGCTTATGGTCATAATTAAGAACCCTTCTCAAAGTCCAGAAGCAATCATAGAAGTTTTTCATGTGTAGTTTGTCCTTCTTAAGAATTGATCACAATGATGATTTATTTTCCATTTGTTTGTACAATAGAAATAATGTAACATCAACCAAAACACTCATGATTATATTTTATAAATTTGAGGATATTATTATGCTTTTAATTAGTTATCAATCCCACTAATTTTTTCAAATCAATAGCCTTCACTACCAATTTAGAAGATTGCATCGTACAACCTTCTAGTTAGCCAAGACCCTTAATAATTGAATTATTACCCAAACAATGCCACCATCCATAATCAATCATTAAGTTATGCAACTTTGGCCAATTGCATCTTATGCAATTATTGGATAGGCGGTATGCACAACTCTTTGCCATAGTCATCTTTATGCTTCTGGGTATTTATTCTCATTAAGACCACCTAGTTAAGTGTGTCCCAAAATCCAACACAATAGTAATGCACCATGTTTGGCAGACCCACATGACTACCATCACACTTGTACAAGATATACAATGCAACTCGCTTGGCGTGTTCATGTATATACAAGTAAGCTTTTTATGTGTGTTTCTTATGAAAAGAATCTAAGACTTAATATCTAGCTGAGAGATTATATATATATATGTATATATATATATATATATAAACACACATATATACATATACATATACATATACATATATACATATCCAATCACCAAATATTTATAGTAAGTATCATACACATGCTATAACCACAAATGAAAAACATGCAATAAAAAATATGTGAGCGATCGTTATGTCCATGCTAGTGAATTTCTTTAGATCTACACAGAATTGCTACCAGCTAAGGTCCACATCATATGTACAACTTGTTCTTGTAGAAATCAATGTTAGAGCCAGTCAGGTTCGATCAGTTTAAATGTTGAGCATATCGGTTGGCCTTCGGGTTGGTTGGTTGGCCTTTTGAATCGGTCGCCTGGTCTCTAGTTCAATTAATGTTTGGACTCCTCCATTTGATTGATTGGGCCACAAATTGATCAGTTTTTTATTTTGTCTAGCCTCCTCAGTCCTCCATTCAATTGGTTCGACATCTAATTCAGTCGGTTTGTCTGGTGCATAACGTCTTCTCATGACAAAATATAAATTAAAACTATCCTATTTCATAGCTGCATTTAAGGGGAATATAGGTAGACGAGCATTAATTTACATTTAGAAAGGAGGGGAGAGGCTCGGTATGCAAATAAAATAATAATAGAAAATAAAACAAACAACCATGCACACAATCCACAAGGGTTTTGGCCAGAACCACACATACATCCACCATCAAAACATTTTTAGGGCGACACATATAGATTGCATATACATATATATACTTATATTTGTGGGATCGTATGTGGTATTTAATTATATATGCATATTAATCAATAAAATATTCACATCATATGCAATAAAAAAATATGATCACATCAATATAAATTCCCTATATGTTGTAAATTGTCGTGGCTATAATACCACTGTAGGAAAATTGAGGCAACGTATAAGGTAGAATAAACAAAAAATTCGTAATTCCTAATACCCTAACTAGTGAGATAGTGTCAACAATGATGTATCTAGGAAGGAAGGTTAGGAAGAGATATACTTGGTCCGAGATCAAGTCCAACAACAACTCTTGCATTAGTGTGCTTCTTTCGCAAGAAGTTATCAGACAACTGGTAGAGGTGGGCTCCCGCTGCAACACTATGTATGGTTGTGGTTGTTATCCTCCTAGTTGGTGGAAATGTCCTACACACCTCTACGTAGTCCACGTGGACCACTGAGAACTCCACGTTGTGCTACCAAAGCTAATGGGAAGGAGTTGTCCCTTTGAATGTCAACTTGCTAGAGTTGATATTCTCTCTCGAGTTATTTCTACATTGTTGTACCTCCCTTTTATAGGTAGGAGTTGCCCGGTCTCTCTTGTTACCACAAAAATAGAGGACAATGTTTGAGATGATCTCTGATAGCCTTGACTACACCATTATTTATAGGAGGGACATGGTGATGGTTTCCATATCAACTAGGAGTCGAAGTGACATATTCTAATGAATATTTTGGAAGTGGTGAACTATCAAACAATCAATTCACATCTGAACCGATCGATTCACACATGAAACAATTGGTTCAACACTTAAATTGGTCGTTCACTTGATTCCCTATTTTCAATCACATTGGATTTTAATTTTCGATTAATGTAAATCATGATGTCAGCATCAATCTTTGATCTAATCATATTGATCATTGGACCGGGCAATCTGGATGATGAATTGATCATTTTATTATTGAAATGTTAGTTACAATCAATGATTGTTTCACTTGTGAAATGGTCATTTCATGTCATGAAATGGTCGTTTCAATTGTAAAATTGTCGTTTCATGTCATGAAATGGTCATTTCACTTGTGAAATTGTTGTTTCATATCATGAAATGGTCATTTCACTTTCCAAGTCAACCAATGTTGTTTAAATATGATACATAAACACATTTGTAAGAAAGTTAAACCTTACTCATGAATAAAATCCTATTATAGATGCATCCTATCTATGTGACCCTATAGGTCCTAAATTACATTGGTAGTGAATGCTCATAACCAACTTATGACATCACAAGCAATGAGTGGTATCTAGCAACACATCATTGCTACCCAAGTAATTGGAAAGTTGGAGAACAACTCTGACCTAAAATTTATGATCAGTGTTATAGTGATCAGATAATTTCTTTGTCTCTGATATCCAAATTGAATTCAAGTCATGGAATCCCATCTACACTCAACTCCCATGTTTCATAATGCACCACAACATCATCTCTATAGAAATCATTATTCAAGATCACATTGGATGATGTTAAAATACATCGAACAATATATGATGAGCATAGTGACTTCAGGTCTAAAAACCACAATCGCTACTATAACATGAGAGCTAATTCTGACTACCATTAAATGGTCTCCATGTATCACTCTCATGGAAGGTCTCTCTGATGCATCGTTCTGTAACATGTACCAATGTCCTTGACTTATAATCACATCTCATGACTAATGAGACTCTATCATTAGTCAACACTTTAGTTTCAACAATTTTTGAAATACAACTCTACCCATTTTAAAGACAAGACCATCCTATGGAGCAGTTGTCTTTGGTTATAATTCGAAATTCTTTCATCCAAGAGCAAGACTAGAGCAAAGGAGGACAATTTTGGGGTGGAAGAAGGTGGTTTCTTGCTAAAGAACCCCATTCTTCTTCTTTTCTTCTCCATTTTCTTCTTCGGAGGTGCAGTAGAGCTTCTTCACTCCACAAAGCTTTACGGGAGGGAAGTTTGTCTACTTTGGAGCAGCTATAGGAGTGGAATTTCATCTCCAAGCCAAAATTCTACTCTTCTTGGGTTACACCTTTGGTTTTCTTAGCTTTTCCTTCTCTAAACCATGTTGAACTCTAAAATTTCTACATATTTTCTGTTGTACATCATCATGGATGAGTAGATTCCTTTTCTTGGACATGGGAGAGTAGCTCCCATGTCATAACACATATGGAACATGATAATTTTGTACTAAATGCTAAATTGCTTGTTTTTCCACCTTGTGGGGACCAGTTTCTTTCTTCTTATATGTATAGTTGGCCACTTTATGTGCATGTTTTATGCTTTCTTGCTTGATCTGAGAAGATAGGTAGGAGTGTAAGGAGGTACTCTCTTGGAAACTCCTTCTTTACCATGAGAGTGGAGATTATGAAGTTGAGGATTAGGTTTGTGATCCAAAATGAAATTCATACACGAGAATGTTGTCTTGAGTTAGGATCGTTGTCCTTGCATCGAGAGGTGAAGTGCAACATACAACTCTCCTTTAAAACAAGTGCTTGGTATGTTTAAATTTCATTCTCCGATTTCATTCTATGATATGTTGGTTAAATCCTAAGTCTAAGGTACTTCTATATCTAAAATTTAACCTCTATTAGTAATCCTTTTACTATTCTTATTAATTCTAAAATTTTAGCTTAAGAAACCAAATCACACCTTTAAAATGGTCTAGATCGTTGAACCTTAGAGCTATGGCATTTAATTGATTACCAAGCTCCTTGTGTTCGATCTTGACTACAACTACTTCCGTATACTTGCGGGAATTGGTTAGTTGAGTAAAAGATCTTTCTTAAGATTGAAACTCATTTATGTAAACAACCAACAAGTTTTTGGCACTATTGCTGGGGAGCTACGGTTAATCTAATTAGAGTAAGAAGTGCTAATTAGTATTCGAGACTAGATCATCATTTCCATTTTCAAATTTCCATATACCTTTTAGTTTTATTCTCAATATCTCTTGCTATTTTTCAGGTTGTATGCATTGCTTGCAAAGAGGTCTTCAAACATCGGTGCTGCTAGACGTTGAGATTGAGCACACTCTTTCAAGCTTAAGAAGAGCAAGAAGAGTAGAGAAACCACTTCTAGGAGGTGTTCCGCCATCATCACCATCACCATCTTCTTTATATTTTGAAGAAGTCACAGAAGAAGATCTAACCATGGAGGACGACTGTCCTTTCAAGGATTTTGCCATGCCGATTGCCACACACATTTGTGGAGCCATTGCTCTGTCTGTAATGGAAGCGAACAATTTCTCTATTGCTCCCTCAATGATGCAGATGATCCAACAAAATTGTTTTGGGGGTACCGTCAATTAAGATCTGAATCTTCATGTGGCTGAATTCTTGGAGTATATAAACACTTTCAAAATCAATGGTGTATCCTCCGATGGATGCTACTACTGTTCCCTTTCACCTTGAGAGATAGAGCCAAGGTGTGTCTTTTATATCTTCCTAAGAAGTCCACCAAAAGTTGGGATCACTATAAAATGCTTTCCTTACAAAGTATTTTGCACCGAGCAAAACATCCCAACTAAGGAACCAACTCACAAACTTTTATCAATCCAATTAATGGAGAAACTTTATATGACACATGGGAGTGGTTTAAGGACCTACAATGCCTTTTCCCTCACCATGGATTGACCAACTGGTTGCTACTCCAAATGTTTTATAATGGAATGTTCTACAATACCTACATGACATTGGATGTTGTAGAAAATGGAGAATTGATGAATAAGTCTTACACGGAGTCTTATGATATCATTGAAGACATAATGCTTAACCATTATCAAATGGGTTCAGATAGGAAGACACAATCATCCTCTATAGCTAGTTCTTCAACCGGGAAGCAAGGAGGGATGCATATTGTTGATGTCGTTGACTTAATTGCTGCTAAACTTGATGTTCTTACACAAAATTTTGAGAAGATGACTACATTGCAAATCCAATCAGTTGATGTGATATGTGAAGCTTGTGGGAATTCTACACATACTTCTTCTTCATGATTTCTCCTAATGCGAATGAAGGGAGCCTAGAACAAGTCAATGTCGTTGGGATGCAGGGGAACAAGTAATACAATCCCTATTCCAACACCTAAAATCTGGGATGGAGAGATCATCCTAATTTCTCCTACCAGATCACAAGAAATGCTCAGAACTTCCAACATGGACAACATCAACCGCAACAACAACAACACTTCAACCGACAAAACAATGGGAATCTGCCGGGCTTCAACAACAATAGGGGTTACCAACAGAAACAACAATCCCAAAGTTCTTCCTTGGAGGCCATGATGGAGAAATTTATCTCCACACAGATGTATCAAAATGAAGAGTTTGGGGGCAATGACAAGCTCTTAAAGGATGCACTTACCCAACTCTCCACAAAATTGGTTGGTATTTCCACTCATACAAGGATGTTGGAAAATCAAATTTCCCAACAAGCCTTGATGCAACAAAAGAACACTCAATTCGGTTCTCTTCCAAGCCAACCAGAAGTGAATCCAAGACAATAGGCAAATGCTATCACCTTGAGGAGTGAACCTAAAATCCACAAACCTTCTCCACCAAGGAGAAGAGTGTTGAGATCGCCGAGGAAGAGAAGCTTGACACCCCTATGGGTGACAAAGGCAAAGGTACAACTGAAGTACTACCTTGCATTAAAGTAAATGCACCATTTCCACAAGGACTTACAAACAAGAAGGAGGATTCAAATTTTAGAAAGTTTATGGACATTCTAAACAAACTCCATGTCAACCTTCCGCTAGCTGAAATTATACTAGAAATGTTGTCATATGCTAAGTTTCTTGAAGACATCCTCACCAAGAGGAGGAAGGTGGACCAAGTGGAAACTGTGATGCTTTCTGAAAGAATCAGTTCTATCATTAAAAATGGATTACTTGAGAATATAGATGATTTGGGAGCTTTTACTCTACCATGCAAGATTAGCAACACCACGTTTGACATAGGTCTTGTACACCTTGGAGCTAGTATTAGTCTTATTCCATCTACCTTGTGGTAAGAGTAAGATCTTGGAGATTTCAAAAGTACAAAGATGGCCATTGAACTGGTCGATCATTCCATCAAATATCCCAAAGGTATTGTGGAAGACGTGCTAGTGCAGATTGGTAAACTCTATATTCCTTGTGATTTTGTTGTGTTAGATATGGTAGAAGCTCCTTCCAATCCCATTCTTTGTGGGAGGCCCTTTTTGAGAACTGATGGATGCCTTGTTGATGTTTGAGAAGGCAAACTCGCACTCCGAATTGGAAAGGAAGCCATGGAGTTTTCTATATATGATGCCATGAAAGCATCATCACATGTAGAAGAAATCTATTTTATGGACTCTATTGATTCTGTTGTAGAAGAAGATCATGATGGTACCAATTTGATACTGAACTACTGTGATGATGATGAAGGTATAAACAATGAATCTGAAAATTCTGGGGTATTTTCTATTGCTCAATCAGATGCTATTAAAGAAGACAGTCTACTTGTTGATGACAAAGCCAAAGAAAATGCAGTCGGGAGAAAAGTAGAACTCAAAGCCATTCCACCAGGGATGAGGTATGCATTTCTTGATTTTGACTTTACTTCTCCTTTCATAATAAATGATGAGTTAACTAATGAACAAGAGAATAAATTGCTTGCTGAATTGTATTTGTGCAAAGATGTCATTGGTTATTCTATCTATGATTTGAAAGGAATTCATCCCTCCATTTGCATGCATAGAATAAACATGGACAACGATGCTAAAATCACCATTGAACCACCTAAATGCTTAAATCAAAACATGCTTGAGGTGGTTAAAAAGGAAATCTTTAATTTGGTTGATGTCGGTATCATTTATCCTATAAGTGACAACCCTTGGGTTTGTGCCATTCATGTGGTACCTAAGAAGGGGGTGCAACTATCATCAAGGGAGATAATGATGAGTTGATACAAACACGTATAGTCATGGGTTGGCGTATGTGTATTGATTATCGGTGTTTGAACAAAGTGACTCACAAGGATCATCATCCGTTGCCATTTATCGACTTGATGCTTGAATGTCTTGCAAAACATTCTCATTTTTATTACTTGGATGGGTATTCTGGGTTTTTCCAGATTCCTATCTACCCTCTTGACCAAGAGAAAACCACTTTTACATGAATAGATGGAACTTATGCTTATCATCACATTCCCTTTGGGCTTTGCAATGCTCCTACAACGTTCCATTGATGCATGATGGCTATTTTTTCTAATTTCACCGAAAACATAATGGAAATTTTCATGGACGATTTTAGTATTTATGGAGATTCATTTGATCAATGTTTATGCAACCTATCATTAGTCTTAGCCCGCTGCAAAGAGGTTAACCTAGTACTAAACTGGGAGAAGTGTCATTTCATGGTACAATCTGGTGTAGTATTTGGCCATGTTATATCTAACAAGGGTATTGAGGTTGACAGGTCCAAGGTGGAAGCTATTGAGAATATGTATACTCCTTCTTCAGTCAAGGACATCTTTAGTTTCCTTGGTCAGGAAGGGTTCTATAGAAGATTCACTAAAGACTTCTACAAGATTGCAAAGCCATTATGTTCTTTACTTGCAAAGGATGCAAAATTCATATGCAATGATGGTTGTCGTACAACCTTCACCAAGATCAAGGAAGCTCTTATTTCAGCCCCAATCATTCAACCATCAGACTGGAACACTCCTTTTGAATTGATGTGTGATGCAAGAAACTATGCGATATGGGTAGTTCTGGGACAGAGGAAAGATAAGAAATTGCATGCCATATACAATGCAAGCAAGACCCTAGATGAAGCACAAATCAATTATACAATTGCCAAGAAGGAGATGCTTTCTATAGTGTACGCCTTTGACAAATTTTGACAATACTTAGTAGGATCTAAGGTAATTGTGTATACATACCATGATACCATAAAGTACTTGCTCAACAAGAAGGATGCAAAACCTCATCTCATCCACTGGATACTGCTTCTACAAGTGTTTGATCTTGAAATCTGGGATAAGAAAGGGATAGAGAATAATGTTGTTGATCACCTTTCTAGGTTGACTACAGATGTTGGAGACTTATTTCCTATTGATGACCATTTGCCTATTGAGAAGCTTTATGCATTATCATCCATACAAGCACCATGGTTCGCAGACATCACAAAATTTCTTGCTACGAGACAGCTGCTACCGGATTTGACATACCAATAGAAGAAGAAATTCTTCCATGATGTAAAGTTCTACTATTGGGACGACCCCTTGTTGTTCAAACATGGGAGTGATGGCCTCATCAGAAGGTGTGTTGCTGAAGAAGAGATTTCCACTATTATTTTTGAATCTCATGCCTTTCCTAAAGGAGGTCACTTAGAGGAGAGAATACTGCAGCAAAGATTCTCCCGGCCAATTTCTATAGGCCAACATTATTTAAAGATGTCAATTTGTTTGTCAAAGCTTGTCATAAATGCCAAAGGATCGAAGGAATCTCTAGACACGATGACATGCCTCTTAACTCTATCTTGGAGATAGAGTTATTTGATGTATGGGGAGTTGATTACATGGGACCATTCCCATCTTCTTATGGCTACCAATATATCTTAGTTGCTTGTGAGTACGTCTCAAAGTGGGTTGAGGCTATCCCAACCCAAGCATCGGATGTAAAATCTATAGTCAAGCTATTTCAAAAAATCATTTTCCCTTAGTTTGGTGTCCATAGAGCTGTAATTTCTAATGGATGCACACATTTTGTTAAGAAGCAATTCAATAATCTTCTATCTAAGTATGGAGTTATTCATAAAGTCTATACACCCTACCATCCTCAAACTTTCGGGCAAGTAGAAGTCTCCAACCGACAGCTGAAAAACATTTTAGAAAAGATAGTGTCTAGCTCAAGGAAGGATTGGGCATTGAAGATAGACGATGCATTATGGGCATACCAGACAACTTATAAAACCATCATAGGAACAACTCCATTTAAGCTAATATATGGTAAATGTTGTCATCTTCCGTTGGAGATAGAACACCGTGCTCTTTAGGCTATCAAATTCTTAAATTTAGACAAGAAGAAAGCTGGTCAAAAGCATCTCTTACAACTGTTAGAACTGGAGGAAATCTGACTTGATGCATATGAAAATGCACGACACTTGACGCAATTTTACTGTGCGTATAAACGCAAGTGTACGCGTCGAGTAGTACAGGCCTTGTGAGGCCCGAGTCGAACACAGGGATACTCGGAAATGTTGGAGACTCCTACTAACTATTTGCGATCAGCTAAGCCGAATAACAAATTGGGGTTGTTGAATAAAATTAAAAGAAACTAAAAATAAAACAAAGCAAACAATCGATTAAAGGTTAATTTAATCAATTCAAAAGGATATCTTTAGGATTGCGGTTTCACCGTGGGTTTTCATTGTATTAGATTTTATATAATGCCTCAATCTCCTCTCTCTATCCGGGTAGTGGCCTGAAAACAGAATTGCCCACTGTCATGGTGCAATTCACTACTTAGGTTTAGGTCAGTTCCACCGTCGTAGTAACCTATCCCCTAAACTAAGTGCATTACAAACGATCTCTCAGTATCCACCATTAATTTTACACCACCTTGTTCAAGGGATTTATCGATTAATGTAGGTTTCGTCTCTTTTCAGCCGTTAATCCTTCTGTCAAAGTGATTAAGGGCATTGGGTTATTATTATAGCCGTCCGATTGAGATCATTAGAAAGCAAACTCATATCCTACGGCGTCGATACCATCGACGTGAGTCGATGGTATCGACCCGCTGCAGTAGCGAACCCTTCCTTTGTCGCGCCCGACATCATCTCGATACCATCGACACGGGTCGATGGTATCGACTTCCTTTAGGCGTCGGTTTTGTCGTTTTGCGACGCTGTAGCCTCCGTGCGTCGATGGTATCGACTTGGTGTCGATACTATCGACTACTTATTCGCCAACAACCTGAAGGTGACTCGATACCATCGACACCAAAGTCGATGGTATCGACTTTTTCCTACTTCTTTTGGCTGGCAACCTGTGACCATGTCGATGGTATCGACTTCCGTCGATGGTATCGACAGAAGCAAATACCCGTTTGTTCTGAAATTCAAAGACAAGATCACATCAATTCACTCAAATAATAATAATTTGACAATTAATGCTCAAAATGATGAAATAAAGGGGATTTGACATAAAATAGTGGCAAAGACCAAAATGGATGAATTATGCAATATTAACCATAAAAATAACTAATTAAAGCATAAAACACATATAAAACAGGTTTATAAATGCGACTCAAAATCATCGCATCAAACTCCCCTAGTCTTGAACATTGCTCGCCCTCGAGCAACTAATCCTTAGAATAGAATTGCTAATGTCAACTGAAAAACAACACATCACAATCAACATCCCATATGACTCCCACCGAACATTCACATACAGGCCCTCTCTAACCACGGAATGGTAATTACCCTAAAGGCGACAGTAATCATCCATAAAAGAAATTGACCTCAAAACTGATGAACACTATCACATAAGGCAGTTAACATAATAAAACTCGCCGGTTCAGCCTTGGTGCATCTTGTGATCTCCTATACTACGTTGCTCGCCCTGACTACCATCTATATGGAAGCAGTTCTCCTGATGTACATTAGTGAGGAGAAATTCATGGTGGCCTACCAATCCGAGCAATGGGTGGATGAAAATGGGTGGCTCATGGAAGAACGTGGAAGTATTGTACAGTTTCAACCTGCATAAAACAAAAATGTCCTATATGATGCAAATGCACATGAAAAATGTCCTAATGCCTAAAATTGGTTGGAATGATGCATGTACTAACCATCCATCTCAAAATGAAATGGAACTTCTAATTAAGCTACATCATGTACTCAATTATCTCGAATTGCAGGTGATATTATGTACCTTTCTCCTTCTTATTCTTATTGCTTCTTCATAACTCTTTTTCATTCTGCAGATTTTCTTTCAGATTTTTTTTTCTTTTTCTTTCTTCTTTTCCAGCCCTTATATCCATAATTTCTTAAAGATAATTACATTGGGCTAATTTTTCTTCATACTAAGAAATTTGCACTAATTAGAAGGTATGGAACAATTTAATTCACCATTGGAGAAAAATTGAGATACATGATATACTTTATGTATGAAAATTATGAATGCAACTTCATGGCATGCACCTAAGGGTAATGTGCATGAATCACTATACTTCATTTTTTTTAATACCAAACATATGGAAAGTTGCGATGCAAGTCCTATCTAGATGCTATGCAAACAAAAGGAATTAAAACTGCACTTTACTTCCAATTCTTTGGTGGATTATGGAAAAATGAAGTGGAACGATCACAAGACTAGATGACTGAACCTTAGAAAGATATTATCCGTCCCTCCTTACTGACCTGTGTAGTAGTTTAGAGGGTTCTCTCTCGTACATCCAATTAAAGTCTCATTACCATTTGGTTAGATTAGGCTCAAACAACCATTTCCGTCCACTTTCATGAATCCTTAGGAGAACAGGTATGAAATGTTGTTTTAAAGTTGACATAATCAATCATTTTCGTAGGATGTGTGCCCAAGATTAAACAAGACAAGCTTTGCACATGCACAAATAATGAGATGACACAAACTTTATGACATCCATGATTACACTAGATAGCACGTGGATCCTACAAAAACTAAAATTGCAAGAAACAAATAACAAGAGAACAAAAGCAATAATGCTAAAAACTGAAAAAATAAAAGATAAAGTTGTTCCAACTACCCCCCTAAGCTTGAATTTGACTATGGCCTCATAGTCAAAAACAAACTTAAAGATTGGAACAGTGATACCAGATCAGTCCTGTGGTGGTGGAGGCGGGTATTGCGGCGCTGTGGGGTCCCAAGATGGGTATTGCCCCTGAAAGGTCGGATCATACTGGGGCATCGGAGCAGGTTGTGGGTACCCCCCAAAGTAATTTTGTCTCCAGTAATGATCATAAAATGGCTGCTGCTGCTGCTCCATCCTGTGCAGACGATCGTGGATGTTCTCTTGATTGGCGACAAGAAGGCGCTCATTCTCGAAGATCGCCTGCTGGTTGACATAGAGCCGGTTGGTGGTGTCTTGAATACCAGCATAGGCAGCAGTGTGGTTATGCTGCGTCTGCTGGATGTCTTGAAGCATATTGTACATGTCTTGCATGGAATAGGCATCCTCGCTGGGCTACGAGGGCGGTGGTGGAGGCAACGTAGGCTGTGATGATGAAGACGCACCCGGATGCATCCTAGGGCGCTTCCGGGGTGCTACTCGTGCTCGAAGAGGTGTAAAGGTCTCCTCTTCCTCCTCAGCCTCGTTGTTCTGTCCATCTTCGCCGCCGTCATTTCCGCCTTCTCCATCAGAGTCGGCGATAGCTAAGATTGGCCATCGAAAATGTTGTGCTCCCTCGATATTGAAGACCGGATCAGGCAGCGCGCACTCCTGGTACTCTTGATTTACGTGGCAATGCGCAAAAGCCACGCCAGCTCGAAGAAGAACGAGATTGGCTCGGTGTAGATGTTGCAAGTTGACCTTGCTTCTCATAGAAAGAGGAGTCAGCTGATCGAGATTCAAGCCCAAGTAGAGGGCTACCTTGGTGACAAGCCCCCCAAAATGAATCGGGGCTTTTCTCGTGCTCCTCTTCACCGCCAATACTCGTTGTAGAAAGAATGCACCCCAATTGCATTCTTGGCGCTTCAAAAGCTGATATAAGAAGAAAAGATCCGTCTTCTGAAATTTGCTTAGCGCCAGATCACTTCGAGAAAAGATGGTGGAGCTCAACATCTGGTGTAATACCCGAACAAACGGGTGCTCGAAGTCGGCTACCACAGCGTTGTGGTAGCTCACCGACCTCCCTTGTGGCACCGTCACCAACTCGGAGAAGAGAGCGTCGTAGTTGGTGCGGGTATCCGGCCGCTGGTGGTCGTACGGAGAATGATTCCAATTGAAGATCCTGTTGAATTGGCGAAGCGTGAGGGTATAGTCACGATTGTACAGCCGGAAAGACACCCGGCCCTTTATCCATTCACGGTCGGTGGCAACGACGTCGTTGGGCACGACGCAGACGTCAAGTGATGCCATGAACTCCGCCACCAATTCTTTGTAGGTTGGCCACTCGCCGAAAAACAGCTGGCCATCAGCATGGTACTGTAACTCATCGGGCCTCCTGCTTGTACGTTTTGCTTGCCCCTGCAGAACATAGGCCAAATTGGCCTCGAATCCGAGGTATCAGATCATTTCCCGGTCCACATACCGGGTGGGTTCGATCTTCCTTTTTAAGATCTCCTCATAGATCTTCTTCACCTCTGTGGAAGGATGCATCATGCGCGGCCGTGCAACCGACCCGGGAGGAGGTGGCACAAACTCCTGGATCTCCTCCGGGTCCGCACGTGAAGAAGATGCTCCAGCGACGTGAACCGTGTTGGCGACAAGAAAGGGATTAGAAAGAAAGCTCGGTGCAGAATGGAGATATGAATCTCCGCTCGGTGACGATCGTCGCTCGGTGATGCTGGTCTTCGCTCTTGGATGGCTCGGGGAAGTGCTCGGCGCAAAGGGAGGAGATCACTCTGAAGGTGTGACGTCAAATGACGTAATGATTCTCCTTAAATAGACTTGGCCGCCGCCACTGTTAGCCCGTCGATACCATCGACGCGAGTCAATGGTATCGACGTTGGTCGATGCTATCCGCCCCTCACATGGTATTGACGGTCGTCGATTTCTGGATATTCAAACACAGATCGCTGACGTGTCGATACCATCGACCTGGGTTGATGGTATCGACACTGCACCCGGATCGATGACGTGGAAGCCACGATCGTCGTCAATTTGTTTGCGCGGATCGGTGACATGGATGGTCGATACCATCGACTCGGGTCGATGGTATCGACTTTTCTTCATTGCGACACCGCTACTTTGCATTTCAACCTGTAACCATGTCGATACCATCGACATGGCCGTCGATGGTATCCAGTTGACTGAGACAAATCGGTCTGAACTTCTCCAGAGATCTCAATGGTATCGACGCTTGTGTCGATACTATTGACTTTTCCATTTTGACCACCTGTAGGTATGTCTATACCATCGACGAGGCCGTCGATGGTATCGACTCAGAACAAAATATGTAGTCGTCAACATGTACCCTTTTCGATACCATCGACCAGTGTGTCGATGGTATCGACATACCTACAGCCTGCACAATTAACAAACGGATCACGGTATCTTCTTTACACTAAAAATTGAACAAAAATAAAGCAACCTACGATTATAAATAAACTATCCTAATGTATCGATGGTTGGGTTGCCTCCCAACAAGCGCCCTAATTTAACGTCTTAGGCTAGACGGCTTCCGGGCATCTTATTCATCCAAAAGTGCAATGAGTTTAACCTCATTCACCTTCCTCTTGTAATTCTCACCAAAATAGAGCTTCAGCCTCTGTCCATTTACTAAGAATGTGGTATCACCATCACGCACTAGAATCGCGCCGTGTGGTTTGACCTCTTCCACCACGAACAACCCACTCCACCGGGATTTTAGCTTCCCGGGATGCAACTAGAGTCGTGAGTTGAACAACAAAACACTATCTCCCTTCTTGAATGTGCGTAACTCGATGTGGCGATTGTGGATCAGCTTTGTGCGCTCCTTGTATATCCGTGCGTTCTCATACGCCGTCATCCGTAACTCATCCAGCTCATTCCATTTAAACATTCTCTTTCTCCCAGCTTCATCATAACTTTGATTTAGCCTTCTAAGCGCCCAATGGGCCTTGTGCTCCAACTCCACCGGTAGGTGACAAGCCCGGCCATACGCCAACCTAAAAGGCGTGGTGCCTATAGGTGTTTTGTAAGCCGTTCTGTACGCCCACAGTGCATCCGGTAGTAGGGCACTCCAGTTCTTGCTCGTGGATGCCACCGTTCGCTCTAGAATCTTCTTAATTTCACGATTGGAGACCTCCACTTGGCCTTGAGTCTGCGGATGATATGGGGTGCCAATATTGTGCTTGACCCCATATTTCTTCAATAATGTCGAGAACTTCTGATTCCTAAAATGTGTACCCCCATCACTGATTATCATTTGGGGTATCCCAAACCTGCAGAAAATATTCTCCTTCACGAACCTGCACACTACAGTGGAATCATTAGTCCTTGTGGGGATTTCTTCCACCCACTTCGACACATAATCAACTGCTAACAAAATATATAGATTGGAGTTCGAGGACACAAAGGGTCCCATGAAATCTACGCCCCACAAATCAAATACCTCAACTTCCTGAAATACATTCAGGGGCATCTCCTGTCACTTTGAAATATTACCTGCTCGCTGACAAGGATCACATTGCCTCACAAAATCGTAGGCATCCCGAAACAAAGTTGGCCAATAAAGGCCGCTTTCCAAAACCTTAGCTGCCGTGTGCGAGCTGGCGTGGTGTCCTCCCGTAGGTGATGCATGGCAATGATGGAGAACACTCTCGTACTCCACTTCAGGCACACACCTGCATAAAATACCGTCCCTGCATTACTTAAGAAGAATTGGATCATCCCAAAAATAGTATCTTAAAGAATGAAAAAATCTCTTCTTCTCCTGATATGACCAATCTTCCGGGATGATCCCGCAGGCCAAATAATTTACAATTTCAGCAAACCAAGGCTCTTTAGAGTTAATTTTCAACAGATGTTCATCCGGAAATGTCTCGGTTACGGGTATATGCAAATCTTTTTCATCCACCCTATCTAAACTAGACAAATGATCAGCCACTACATTTTCAATCCCAGATTTATCCTTAATTTCAATGTCAAATTCATGTAAGAGAAAAATCCACCTAATGAGTCTAGGCTTTGCGTCTTTTTTCTCCATCAAGTATTTTATTGCAGCATGGTCAGTCCATACAACTACTTTAGATCCAACTAAATACTGCCGAAATTTTTCGAAAGCAAACACAACGGCAAGTAATTCTTTTTCTGTAGTTGTATAATTCAATTGGGCATCATTCAGAGTTTTTGAAGCGTAGAAAATTACGGCGGGCTTATTGTCTACCCGCTGCCCCAATACGGCTCCCACCGCAAAATCCGAAGTGTCACACATTAGTTTGAAAGGTTTTGTCCAATCTGGCGTTTGAACAACCGGGGCAGAAATCAGTTTTTCTTTCAAAACATCGAATGCATGTAGACACTTATCATTGAAATCGAAAACCGCATCTTTCTCCAAAAGCTCGGATAGAGGTTTTGCAATTTTAGAATAATCCTTTATGAATCGCCGATAGAACCCGGCGTGTCCCAGAAAACTTCTCACCCCTTTTACAGAATTTGGTGGGGGCAACTTGGAAATGACCTCAATTTTCACCGGATCCACCTCTAGACCTTTGCTGGACACCTTGTGTCCTAGCACTATTCCCTCAGTCACCATCATGTGACATTTCTCCCAGTTAAGGACCAAGTGTGTGTCCTCATAATGCTGTAACACTTTGTCTAGGTTATTGAGACATTCATCAAACGATGCACCATACACCGAGAAGTCATCCATAAAAACCTCGAGACAGCGCTCTACCATGTCAAAAAATATGGTGAGCATACAGCGTTGAAACGTCGCAGGTGCATTACATAAACCAAACGACATTCGACGGTAAGCAAAAGTCCCATAGGGACAAGTGAACGTAGATTTCTCTTGATCTAAAGGATCAATCGAGATCTGGTTGTACCCCGAGTACCCGTCTAGAAAACAAAAGTGCGATCGCCCGGCAAGACGCTCTAGAATTTGATCAATGAATGGTAAAGGAAAGTGATCCTTAAGTGTGGCAGCATTCAAACGATGGTAGTCAATACAAACTCGCCACCCGGTTACCAATCGGGTGGTGACAGGTTGATTCAATAAATTTTGAGTGACAGTAATTCCCCCCTTCTTAGGGACTACCTGTGTGGGACTCACCCATGTCGAGTCTGATATAGCATAGATAATCCCTACAGTAAGAAGTTTAATGACCTCCTTCTTCACAACCTCCATCATGCTCGGATTTAGAAGTCTTTGAGGCTGAATCACAGGCTTGGCTCCCTCCTCGAGCCGAATCTTGTGCTGACATAGAGTAGGGGAAATCCCCTTGATGTCTGCAACGGACCACCCAAAAGCTCCTCAGTGGTTCTTCAGCACTATCAACAATTGCTCCTCCTCTTCCGCACTCAAATAAGCAGAAATGATCACCGGTAACTTGTCTTCCTCAGCTAGAAAGACATACTTGAGATACGGGGGCAGTGGCTTTAATTCCAACTCCGGCGGGCTGATAAGAGATGATTGCAGCGGCGGGGGAAGTGCACCTAAATCTTCATAGTGCCTCGCATAGAAGCATGGAAGCATCTGAAGCATTTTAGCGCACTCCTTGAGTGATTTACTCCGCATCTAATCATATGTAATATTCAACAAACAAGCCTCCAACGGTAATTCCAGATATGCATCAAAAACTGAAAGAGCTATCACATCATCCTCCAGAAAAAGGGAAATGTCCTCATTCTCATCATTCGGGAACCCCACAACTTTGCACAAAGAAATTACTTTGGTCTGCTCCATGATATCTACAGCCAAAGTTCCATTGTACACCTTTCTTATCACATGAGCCATGTCCAGAAATGGATTCCCAAGACAAAGTGAAATATTGCAATCCAGATGTTTCACCATATTGCATTGTTCTTTTGATTTAGATGACGCAGTGCTAGAAGGCATGACCATCTCAAAGCGGTCTTCAACTATGCCCAAGGTCAAGCGACCTCTCCCCATCTCTAAGATCATGTCGGCTGTAGCTTGGAAGGGACGTCCAAGTAACAGCTTGTTGCCATGCTCATCCTGCATCTTCATAACCACAAAATCAGCCGGGAAGACAAATCTATCCACCTTTACTAAGACATCTTCACAGATTTTATATGGCTTCACCACAGAGTTATCTGCCAATTGAATCGTCATATTGCTCGGCCGTGATTCCTTCAGTCCCAGCTTTTTAAATGTCGAAAGGGGCATCAAGTTGATGCTTGCCCCTGAGTCACACAATGCTTCGCCAAATTTAACCTTCCCGATATAGCAAGGAATGTTGAAACACCCTGGATCCTGTCTCTTTGGCGGCAAAGTGCCCATGATGAAGGCACTCACTTGCTCCTTTAGCACTACAAACTCTGTATCCGGAATTTTTCTTTTCTTGGTAATGACATCTTTTAGAAACTTCTCGTATGAAGGAATTTGATCAATGGCTTCCAGTAAAGGAATATTGACTGAAAGCTTCCTAAAACTGTCCAAGAACTTCTTGAACTATGCATCTACCTTCCTTGCCTTCACGCTATTTGGATACGGGACCGGAACAACTTGTGCCCTTTGGTGAGGTGGCACATAAGGCGTCTTTTTCTGAGGTTCCTCCTCTGCAACCTATTCTTCAGTACCATCCACGGCTATGTCTTCAACTTGCCCTGTGACTGGTGTGGGCTGCTCCATAGTGGTTTCACCTTCAACTTCCTCTCGCGGTGTGCTTGTTTCATCGGTTCTTGGATTCAACACTTTCTTACCGCTTCTAAGCAGGATAGCCTTAGCTTGCTGGTTTCCCCCGGGAACATTGGTATTCCCCGGAAAACCCGGATGTGCCGGTTTCTTCAAACTAGCTATCTCGGCTGCCATCTGTGCCATGGATGTCTCAATGGTCCTCATTTGAGCCCCATGGCTCTACAATGTCTTCCCGAATTGATTCATGTATTCTCCTTGCTGCTTGATTTGTTGTCCGAATGTGTTCATTAGCTCTTGATTTTGCTTGATGACCTAATTGAGCAACTTCGTGCTCTTGTCTTCTGCAACTTGCGAGGGCTTGGCCTCCGGATCCTGCAAAAAATTGTTCAGATCCTTCCACGAGAACTTTTTGTCCTTTCTCCATGAGTAGTCATTGTTCCTATACCCTTACTATTGTCTCATATATTTGACTTGAGCCTCATCCTCGGACTCATTATCCTCCTTTTGCAGTAGTTTCTTTGCGAGAAGATCCATCTTCTCATTCAGCTCTCTCATTACCTTGGAATCACTGACGACTCGTGCTTGCTCTACCGGGCCTCTTTCTCTTTCACCCCAGGACTGCTTTCTAGCCATGTTCTTGAGTATTTCCCAGCATCTGGTGTCTGTATTGTTTAGAAAAAATCCCGACCCGGCTGAACTCAGATTACTCCTATCATGCTCGGAGAGAGCAAAATAGAAGATTTTCACCTGCGTCTCTTTATCCATCCCGTGATGCGGACACCTCCTCAGCATAACCTGAAATCGCTCCCAGGTCTCAGAATATGTTTCACCAGCCTGTTGGGTGAAATTATGAATCTTCTGGATCATTTTGTTAGTCTTCTCAGGAGGGAAGAACCTCTCAAAGAAGACCTCCACCATATGGTCCCAGGACTCCACGATCTCATCGTCTAGATTATGTAACCACTCTCATGCTGCTCCCGCCAATGAACTTGGGAAAAGCTTGAGATATAATGCATCTTGTGGAAACCTGTCAATTTTTACTATGTCACAGTTCTCAACAAATTGGCTGATGTGTGCAACAGGATCCTCATTCTTCAGCCCATGAAACACATTTGATTTCACCAAATTTATCAATGTAGGATCGATCTTATATGTCGGTATGTTGATCGCCTGCTTCTTTATAAGCCCTTTTGAAGCTGATGAGGAAGAAGCTTTGATCTTCTCCCATATGGTCTGTGGCTCGGCCATGTCTTCTTGTTCAGATTCAGAATCTATCTCTTCTTGGTGCTCTTGTTCGTTAAAATATTCGTCCTCAGGTCCCGACAGCAGAACCTCGGGTGTGGGATTCGCGTAGTCAGTACTGCGTGTTTGCACCATACACAGCACCTGAAATAAGAAAGTTCAGTTCAGTACAGTGCTTTGACAAGTATAAAAATGAACAAACACTAGAAAGAAAATATTTGAAGTTGAATGAAAAATAAAAAATGTGGCCTAGAGTGGCCGCTCGTAGCACTCGAAGTGCCAACAATTTTGTTGTATCCCCGACAACGACGCCAAAAACTTGACGCAATTTTACTGTGCGTATAAACGCAAGTGTACGCGTCAAGTAGTACAGGCCTTGTGAGGCCCGAGTCAAACACAGGGATACTCAGAAATGTTGGAGAGTCCTACTAACTATTTGCGATCAGCTAAGCCGAATAACAAATTGGGGTTGTTGAATAAAATTAAAAGAAACTAAAAATAAAACAAAGCAAACAATCGATTAAAGGTTAATTTAATCAATTCAAAAGGATATCTTTAGGATTGCGGTTTCACCGCGGGTTTTCATTGTATTAGATTTTATATAATGCCTCAATCTCCTCTCTCTATCCGGGTAGTGGCCTGAAAATAGAATTGCCCACTGTCATGGTGCAATTCACTACTTAGGTTTAGGTCAGTTCCACCGTCGTAGTAACCTATCCCCTAAACTAAGTGCATTACGAACGATCTCTCAGTATCCACCATTAATTTTACACCACCTTGTTCAAGGGATTTATCGATTAATGTAGGTTTCGTCTCTTTTCAGCCGTTAATCCTTCTGTCAAAGTGATTAAGGGCATTGGGTTATTATTATGGTGATCAAGCATAACAATATATGGAGAAAACGAAGCTATGCCACGGATTTAAGAGAGAAAATATGAATTACTATTATAAAACTGTCATACAATGAATTCCCAGGCTACTCCCGATCCTAAAGATGGAGGGGATTAGCCCCGCGTGTTCATCTCACACAAGTACATGGTAGAAATAGGGGAAATCATATGAAAAACGTGAATTGAATGGGAAAACCCCTGAACGGAGAAGAACCAGTTGATCCTTTGCGTAGAACATGTGCTTTCCCGCCTCTCGGTGGTGAAATTCGTCTTTGGCAGCGTCCGGATCAACTGGTATGAACTTCTGGGCTCCGTTCTCCTTTCCACTGCTCCTCGGTACTTGTGCAATGGCTTATCAGACCCCCCCCCTCATCTGGGCGGACGTCATTAGGTATATCTCGTCATTAAGTCACTCATTAACCGTAGCCGTCCGATTGAGATCATTAGAAAGCAAACTCATATCCTACGGCGTCGATACCATCGACGCCAGTCGATGGTATCGACCCGCTGCAGTAGCGAACCCTTCCTTTGTCGCGCCCGACATCATCTTGATACCATCGACACGGGTCGATGGTATCGACTTCCTTTAGGCATCGGTTTTGTCGTTTTGCGATTCTATAGCCTCCGTGCGTCGATGGTATCGACTTGGTGTCGATACTATCGACTACTTCTTCGCCAACAACCTGAAGGTGACTCGATACCATCGACACCAAAGTCGATGGTATCGACTTTTTCCTGCTTCTTTCGGCTGGCAACCTGTGACCATGTCGATGGTATCGACGGAAGCAAATACTCGTTTGTTCTGAAATTCAAAGACAAGATCACATCAATTCACACAAATAATAATAATTTGACAATTAATGCTCAAAATGATGAAATAAAGGGGATTTGACATAAAATAGTGGCAAAGACCAAAATGGATGAATTATGCAATATTAACCATAAAAATGACTAATTAAAGCATAAAACACATATAAAATAGGTCTATAAATGCGACTCAAAATCATCGCATCAACACTACAAAGAAAGAATGAAGGTTTGGCATGACAAAAGAATCCAGAGGAAAGAATTCAAAGAAGGAGACAAAATGTTTCTATTCAACTCAACATTCAAGCTATTCCCTGGAAAACTAAAGTCCAAGTGGTCTGACCCTTTTCTTTTATTGAAGATATTTTCGTATGGAGTTGTTGAGTTACAAGGCAAGGATGGAGTTTTCAAAGTAAACGGGCAATGTTGAAAGCTATATACCTCGGGAGATGAAGTTCACAAGGGAAGCTCTTACTCCCTTCAAGACGCATGACAGACAAATTGAAGAGTCTCACTCCAGACTCTAAATGGAGGACCTTGTGGGAGTTGAACTCACACCAGGATAGATTTCTTTTAAAGTTTTTTGAGTCACAAACACTCTTTAGTTTCGTAAATAAGTTGGTCATGGATGAATGTAATAGTTTAGGAAATTCTATCGCCATATTTGTTATTAATTTTTTGCTGATGAGAAGCTATTTTCTACAGAAACTACAAAAGACACAGTGTGTCTTTATTTGACACGGCATGTCACTACTCCCAAAAATACAACAACCGAGCTATATCTTTAGGTGCACGATGTGTAAGAAAAACACATGTCATGTCACTGTCCAGCAGATAAAAGTTTTACTCTACCTAGAAAGGTACATGTCGTGTCCTAATTTAGACACGACGTGTATCACAACAGAAAAGGGAAAAATAAGTAATCTGGAAAAAGAACAAGATGTGTCTTTATTTGAACAAATCGTGTACTTATTAGTGAAATTGAGCATTTGGAATTTTTAGATTGATACACGTCATTCACTTCCTAAAAAACGGCGTGTCTTTTATCATAGAAAGGGAGTTCTGATGAGACACACGGCGTGTCTTTATTTGAACACACCATGTCTTTTGTCGAAGATGTAGGTTATTAACCTAGCACACGCTCTCCCCTCTCACTCACACCTTCATTTGAGCCGTGTGAGACCTCAGAAGTTGCCATGTGCCCTAGCCCTATTTTTCCTTTCCGCCGTGTGCCTTAGTAGACATAGAAGTCGTCGCCATGTTTGTTGGGTGTATCTTCCTCAACCTTGAGCCACCACCATGTTCTTTTGCTCACAATGTGTCTTCTTTGAGCTCAAGTAGATCTTCTTCAACCACAACTGTGTGCCCTAGCACCAAGGTGGTACTCTTACCGGCAACCTTGCGGCCACCATCATACTCTCCAAGTAGCAGTCAGCAACCACTATCTTCTTCAAGCTCTACCCCATGCTCACGCCACTGATTTTCCATCAAGAACATGAGAAAAGGCCTTGTCATCCTCTCCAAGAACCTTCATCGATGCCAGAAAAAGTGCCACGGTTCTCCTCAACCACGCAAGGTCGGACACCATGCGTTACCATCTATTTCCTCCATCTTCTTTCCCAAAACAGCAGTCGTCCACACCTACAGATTGCAAAACTGCTCCAGACACATGTTGTGTACATTTCTGCACACACTGTGTGCATCACCGCTTCATTCGAAGTTCTTCCTCAAAGACACGTTATGTCCATCCCAGCACATGACATGTCTCTCTTAGTCAGTAGCATAATGACACCTTTCAAGCAAACCTCCAACCACAAGCATGGTGCCATCTCCTCCCAAGCATCGGCGTACCTCTCTATGACTCAATTTCGGGTCACCCCTAAAGAAGACCGGATGTACCAGTTCCTTATTGCAATGAGGGTACTTCCAACTCGGTTCATTTGTGATCAGACACTGATGACTCTGGGCTTCAAGGATGAAGTTCACGTGCACCTGCAATACTTGGGGCTAAGCTACATTTGTCGTACAGTATCAAATACTTACCCCTGCCTAGTCTATGAATTTTTTAAGACGCTTATCATGGAGCAAGACCCACAACAGAAGTTGGAGCCCTATGGTATCATTCATTTTAAGCTTTTGGGTCGTGCTTTTAAGCTCATTTTAGGCATTTATGTGAGTTGTTGAAGTTCCATTATGACGGTGTGATTAGTTACCCGCCTATTTTTCACAGTGATGAGTTTTGGTTTAAGATATTTGATGAGGATCACCATGAGGCAAAGCAAGACAGAGTGTCTACTATCCATAACCCTATTTTTTCGGTACATACACTGCCTTTTTAGTACCGGAGTGTTTGCCAATAAAGAAACCCAGGGGGTTGTTGGAAAGCAATATCTTTTCTTCTTATGGGGAATGATGTATGAGCATTCGATTAATGTCTCTTATTATATTCTTACACATTTCCTAGACATTAAGAAGGTGAAGAAGAGGGACACTGGTGACATCATGTGTTACGACCCCACCACCCGATAACCCCAAATTAAGGGAAACCGAGAGGTTGAGCCGTACCCATTAATCCCGGATCAAAGGTTCGACATATAACCATAAACAATTATTAAATTCTAACAGACTATACTGAAAATGGTAATAAAAATTTTCTTTACATACCTTTTGGAAACTTGGATCTCTATTCTTCTATCCATATCGATACTAATCTATCTAATCCTCCTTTGCACTTTAATTCTCATTTAGTATCACATGTGCCACTTTACTGTTTGTTCTTTTCATTGTACCTAAAACGCCGACAAACAAAACGTCGGTCAGCCGTAGCTGGTATGTGGGGGAAAACAATAAACATGCAACTATGATAACAATGTAATCATTCAATTACTTGTTTAAAAATCAAGATTACATTTCGATATAACTCCGCGATCCAAGGGTACCCTATCCTCTGTGTTGTCCCCATTTGACCCCTCATGGTCCACCTATAAGTGAACCAATTTCTAGGGTTGAGTCACATGGCACTACTCGTAAGTAGTCCACTCCTTAACTCGGGATTTGCTAAAGAGTCTCTAACTCACGGTAACCTAGACCTTACTCTAGGATTACCCCTTTTTAGCCTTTTCAAAGTAACAGAGGTGGGCCCGGATCTAGCCAGTTATATTATGCACCTTTATAGTGATAATCATAGTCACTTTATATGTTGCATGAAATAAATAAACATCCAACAGTTTAGTTGCATTCAATGTGATTAAACATTTCGGGAATCCACCGGGAAACTAAAGCGGTATAGCCATAAGCGTAATCACATACCTGATCCATAGCAACTTGATGTCCATGCATTTAATATTCAACATAATTAACATGCAATCAACAAAATCCTGAAAATAATGCATAACGTCCAAGTGTCATTGTTTTATTCAAACATCCTTAAGATCAACTTTGATTTCTCCTTATGATTTCTAGGACGACTTTAGGGTGTTATTAGGGTTTTAGCCTTCATTAGGCATTTATCACTTTTAATGCTCTTTTAGTTCACAAACCCTAATTTCTGCATCATATGCACAGTTGCATGTCAATTAAGTCTAACATGTTTCTTTTACACTAAAATTATTACCTTTATCCTTTTAGGTCATATCCACAACATTAAGTCTAATTATCACCTTCGGTTTCTTTCCAATTGACAAATCATATTTTATTATAGTTGAACTAACATATGTGAACCTTATACATCACTATTTCCACTTTATACACTAGGGAGCACTAATTATCCAAATAATTCACATTAAAGATCTTTGGTACTCAAATTGGATTTATAACAACATAACATTGTCTTATTCAGTTAACTGCACAATTAAATCATTAAAAGGAATATCTTCCTAAATTAGGGTTTCTAAGACCATTAATGCAAACTTAGATATATGAAACCCTAATTTAAGCCAATTATGTGCAATTATGATCCTTTTATTATCAACTTGTTGATATTCGTTCTAAACATTCAGAGAACATCACTATATTCAACTATCATCAATTTCAAGGGTTTTTCACTAATTAAACCAGTAAATATGATAACTTTATGTACTTTTCCAATTTCAAGCATATAACCTCTAAATTAAACTAATCATGTGCAAAGTTCTTCCTTTTTGACCTCAATGCACCTTTTTGCATTTAACAGGTTAATATCAACTCTATTGATCCATTAAACCCTATTAATCACTTTAATCATATCAATGTAGGGTTTCATTACCATTAATACATTAAAGTTCATACATTACACTACTTTTCGAACTAGGATCAGATTCAGGCTATAAAACCATTTTTAATGGATTCCTTGCATTTTTGTGATCAAAATACATATATAATTTGTTTCAATCCGAGTTATGAATCATAAGATACGATTTTTGCAAAATAAGCATACCTTTGGCCAATAGAGAGGTGCCACGTAGGCAACCAACTCTCATGCACCTCCATGCGCGCGCCCCTCTTCAGATTAGAACCAAATGAAGGTTCTGCCCTTTACTTGAGTTGGCGATCCTCAGCCCACGGAGGGGCATTTACGTCCAACAGGTTCCTGGTCATCTTCCACCTCGGTAACCCTATCTTGCCGCGAGCTGTAGCCGTGCGTGGGATCATTCCCGTCACCTCCAGGCTCCGAACCCACCGGGAAACCTTCCCCTGCCTCCGCCCTGCTCTGGTGCCCACGAGGCGCCTTCATCTTGCGGCCACAGCGGTCGCCTCCAGTGCATCCAGCCAGCGCCGATGGGCTTGCCGTGCAACCTGCTGCAGGTGGTTCACGCGAGCTGGCCTACTAGCGAAAGATAACCAACCCTCCCTAGGTCGAAGAGGTACCACCAGGCACTCACCAAGATGAAGCCTTGGTCCTTCATGGTTCCGGGGTGCATCATCTCCCCCATGGTTAGGGTTTAAGAAAGAAAACAAGGTAGGATAAGAGAGCATTGCGTGGAACCTCTTCCTTAGACTCGGCCCAGGCTCCCTCTTCTTATATATATGAGGGTAGCAACATCCTATGATGCCTGTCCATGAAGAGATGATATCCTTTCCTATTAGGAATTTGATTCCTTTACGAAAAGCAAGATCTCTCTCTCTCTCTCTCTCATCTCTTTAGTATTCTTTCTCCTTTTAATGTTAGGATTTCGAATATTATCACATGTACCTTCCTTGTACTTGCCTTTTAGTTATTTGTCATGAAATGATGTTTCCTTTTAATAGAAAATACCATCTTTTGAAAATGACACAAAATCCATTAATAATGCAACACATAATCCTCTTATTTTGCCTTTTTAGTATTTTCCTTTTCTTCCCTCTTTATTGGGACTCCTTGGATCCCAATTTACTCCATTATTTCGAAATTCCCTTTATTGGATATTTATTATCCTTCTAGATGCATCATTATGCATTGTTTCACATTATCTTGATTATTTCTCATTTAAATATTCCTTTTTGAGGATTTTTTTTTATTTCTCTTTTATTTTCCTCATTGGCCTTCCTTTTATTATTAGAAACCTCATGGATACGAAATCTCACCAAGAAATTTCATTTATGCCTCTTTTCATTCATTTTCCTCAGTATATCATTATTTTCCAATTTATCTCTTAATAAAGAAATACTTAGTTACCATTTTCTTTTCTTATTGTTTTATTTATGCAACTTTGTACTCCTTGGAGTCCAAGGAACCCAAGAGGCACGAAATCCCCTTTGGATTTGCCTTCTAGAGGTTTCCACATATTTCTTTTAGCAATTATTCAATTATTCCTTCACTAATTGAATTTTCTTTATTATTGCCATGTTGTTGGGCCCAATAGCCAATAAAGCCCACAAATCAAATAACAAGGCTATTTTAAACGAAATCCAATTATTCAAAACAAATCACATCATTATTTGTTCAATCATACTTAATATGAGAAATTGCATTTCTCATCAATTTGAACCCAAAAATTGGGGTTATAACATCCTTCCCCTCTTATAGGAATTTTGTCCTCAAAATTTAGGCAAGCAAACAAACAATTCAGGATAAGACTTCTCCATGTCCATCATTGGACCCTATGTGGCTTTGCCGTACTCATGGAATTTTCAAAGAACCTTTAACATCACATATTCTTTTCTCTGAGTTCTTTCATCCTGGCATCTATAAACTACACAGGTGACTCAGGCCATTTCAGCCTCCCTTGAGGCTCACTAGGTTCATTGCTCAGCACATGGTCGGGGTACCTCACATAGTGCTCTAAATTGGACACATGGAAAACATCTCCCATTACTCTATCCTGAGGGGTAGGGTCAAACCTAACCTTCTCCACCCATCCATCTCTAATGGACCCATGTATCGGGGACTCGGCTCTCTTAGATATAACTTAGAGGGGTCGGATTTTCATGTCATATTTTCTCCCACAGTAACTTGTATGTCAATCTACTTTGCATTTTCTCACGACCCTCATCGTCTCTAGGCTCCTTTCAGCCCTTGCGCAACGAAAGTGACTTCATCTACACGTACTGGGGTCCCTTTTTCTAACCATCATGTGGTCCTTTTCTAACCATCATGTGGTCCTTTCACCAACATTACCTTACTAAAGTGGTGACCGACACAACCTCCCTTACCGAGCTTCATATACCACCCGATACTGGCTATGGTGGTTATTATCACATCTTTCATAGGACAAAAAAAATTGTCTCTAGATATCACCCTGAAAGAGCACACATGCACTCATCAGACCCTTTAGTCTGGACTATACTAACCATAGTTAGGGGTGATAAACTATACTATCATTGAGTTCTTCATGAACCTACTTCCACTTTATGGAAGTGAACCTTTAGGTCAAACTCAATCACCTTTGAACTCGCTTCATGGTGTAGTTGAACGGTCTCTCACATAGGTAGTTCAACTGGATCTGTCCCTTAACAGAACTCTTCCTTATCTAGGTAAGGCGACCTACCATAACCCACATTGTATCTCGACCTTCCTCGATCCAGGGAAGACCTATCATAACATCCATAGTGTTGATCTCTCATTCCCTCTCAAGGATTCTTTTGTCCTCTATATCGATACACTGGGTTATTGGGGTTCGTCCTTTACCTCTTGGCTTGCATGGCCATACACCACATGCAACTTCATCTTAAGCATCCAAAGTTCTATTGTCATTTTCCACGGTGTAAGATGATCTCCAACCATGACTCCCTATATGTCATGATTCTTTCAAGATCAACTCCTCGAAACCCTAAACCACTCTAGTTGGGGTTTCATCACCTTCCCTTCCAAAGAAGTACATCTGAGGTTTTACCATCATCCTTTCATTGCATCAAGAACTAGGCTGGCTAACCAAACAACCTCTTATCCTTTCCATGTATCTTGTTACATCTGAGTGTTATCCAAACACTTCTCCTTTTTAAACTTAGGGTTAGACAAACAACCTCTTCTAGCTTCTAGTCAAAGAAGTCTTAACCAGAGCATACATTACCACCTCACATCCTTAGGTATTAGGTAACATTGAAGACATACACTTCCATGTATTTCACTTATCATATTACCTCGAACTTCATGTCTATCTCCATTGAGGACACTCTCTGATTTCATCATCATGGTGGTCAAACTCAACCTGATATAACTTGTAAGTTCCACTTAGCTCATGATAAAAACATCCTCATAAGGGGAATACCTCATTCCTCTTAGTGTTTACCATCCATCATTCATTCATTTTACCATGGTAAGATATCTTCTCTATCCCCATTTCTCATGGCAACGCTCCAACCTACATCATCTCTTATCCTTGGTTTATGACATGCATAATGTCTTATCTCTCACCCCCATAACAAGAGGAAATAAGCATTTGGCTGCAGTCCAAATACAGAGTTCTTCCTGTTCCAAGAGTAGAGATGGTACATCCCACCTTGCCAGTACACCTTTAAATCTAAGTTGCAACGTGCCACATATGTCTCTTCTTCAAAAACATCATGATATCAAACTAGTCTTGAACCTGCTGAGGTTTATATCCTTGGTCATTTCCTCTAGGTCTATAGGGTACCGACTCTTTTGGGGTCATCCCTCTTCCCTCATGCATCAAGAGAGTGCCCAACTCATCTGCCCTTTGGGTCCCATGAGTTCATGAAGGTGATCAATCTCCTAACCCATGGCCCTCAGACAATGATAGTTGTTACCTCCCGACCCTATGGTCATGTGCAACTGGGGAATTTAGGCAACTCCTACTTTCATCGGTCTTATACCTACCTGACCCTAGGATAGACTTAGGATTCTCCATCATAGTACATGTTCACTTAGAACCTTACCCAAGTCTTCATCATCTCTCTTTCTGCATTCATGGGCTGACCTTCATCCTTTCATTGAGATCATGGCAACATGCCTACCTTGGTTAAGGCCTATACTGGTTACCTCCATGGTAACACATCTGGATGCACTTAGAGATGGATACCTATGGGCCTATGGGTTCATACTCATACCATGTACTTTTCTCTTAACTTCTCAAGATCCTTCGAGACCTCTTTAGGTTACCTTGAACCAACAAAACTGATATACACCCTTCCAAAGGGGTCCCTCTCCCAGGATGGGAGGAAAACTATCTCCAAGGTCACAAAAGCTCTTAGGTCTAGGGTTTACATCCACCCGAGCCTACTTAACCCTAGCAAACCATTAAGGCGCAAGTAGATCACTTATTGAACCATACTAGGTCATACTTGTCCTCTTTCCTCATTGCTGGATCGAGGTCATACCTTCATTTATCATCAACCTAGCTATGAGGGGTTCCTTACACATACCTTAAACTTAAGGGACTTCCCTTTTCCTTTATTCATGAGGCGTACCATGCTCAAAACTATAGAAAATTAATTGTCATCATGAGAATTAGGTATACCACTTCCCCTCTTAGGCCTAGGAACCCTAGGTTCACTTTTAGGTGTCCAATTTCACGCTCTATCTCTGAACCATGAATCAAACTGGAAAAAAGGTATCTCGTGCACTTCCTATCATCCTTCTTCTCGATCAACACTTTTGGTTGGGTCCTCCTTAAGGACAACTAACAGGGTACAAGGCCTCATAACCTGCTACCACACCTTTCTAGGTCTAAGGAACTCTTCTTCCTACCGTAGCCACATAGGCACCAGATGCTTCATCTTCTATCTCTAGGGTTTGGTCCTTCTAAAGGCAACCAAGATATCATCAACCTTCAGGGATCGATCATGAAGCAACCACTATCATCCCTAGTTCAGGGTTTTAGGCTTCCAACCTTCTTGTTGGGTTTTCTACTTTCTCTAGGGCTAACCCTACATTAGAGGTCCTCTCTTCATGAAGGTTCATCCTCAAAAGCATGCCCTACATGGGCGAAGCCTAGGTTCGAACTTATGGTTGCTCAAGATCATCCATAACCCTTTATGCTCCATCATGATTCCTCATCTAGAGTTTCATCCTACTGTCAGCACTATGACGTGCCCTAGGTGCCAACTAAACCCTACTTGCACAAGCCCATAGGGTTTCTAAGTTCCTTCACTAACCTCCTCATCTAAGGAGTTATCCTTTACCCTGACATGCATGATCCTTCCCAGGGTTGGGTTGCCAAAGGTGTTAGGTCCTCCATGGATCATATGGCATCCCAAAGGCATGTCCCTTCAAACACCTGGTCCAACTCATCTCTCTCTAACCATAACTTAGGGTTAGGGTTAGCATCATCCTCATGGGATGGGTCAGGTCTCAACTAGCAATGGAGATCTCTATCTCCAAGACTGACTTATCCTCCTGACAAGAAGGTCTAGCCTCAGGTCTCTCCTGAGGACATGACATCTTATGTCATACGACCTAAGCATGTATCTATTATTTACTTTGCACTTAATCTATTAAGCTTATGTCCATGACATCTTATTTACATGCTTTTCATTAATTTGATGGAGGATTCTCTTAAACCTTATTAACCTTACCCATTCCTCAAGAGGGTGAGGAGAAGAGAGAAAACCCTAATCCTTTAGGTCCTTATCAGATTTTTGTGATGAGAAGGGACGAATAAGATGAGAAGTCCTAAAGGTATCTTATTTCGATTCATACCCTAAGACTTTGGCTAGGCGGTCACACGGGTCCGGGAGTCCTCGTATTCCGACTAGCGGTGTGGAGGAAAATCTTGCCAGCCCCCGGTCGTGATCCCTTTCTAGACACCTCCATCTTTCAGATACTCCTCTAATAACTCCCTTGGGTTCTATGGAGTTTGTAAAATTTAATAATCATTAATGGTTAAATGAGGAACCTACGCTCTGATACCAAATGTTACGACCCCACCACCCGATAACCCCAAATTAAGGGAAACCGAGAGGTTGAGCCGTACCCATTAATCCCGGATCAAAGGTTCGACATATAACCATAAACAATTATTAAATTCTAACAGACTATACTGAAAATGGTAATAAAAATTTTCTTTACATACCTTTTGGAAACTTGGATCTCTATTCTTCTATCCATATCGATACTAATCTATCTAATACTCCTTTGCACTTTAATTCTCATTTAGTATCACATGTGCCACTTTACTGTTTGTTCCTTTCATTGTACCTAAAACGCCGACAAACAAAACGTCGGTCAGCCGTAGCTGGTATGTGGGGGAAAACAATAAACATGCAACTATGATAACAATGTAATCATTCAATTACTTGTTTAAAAACCAAGATTACATTTCGATATAACTCCGCGATCCAAGGGTACCCTATCCTCTGTGTTGTCCCCATTTGACCCCTCATGGTCCACCTATAAGTGAACCAATTTCTAGGGTTGAGTCACATGGCACTACTCGTAAGTAGTCCACTCCTTAACTTGGGATTTGCTAAAGAGTCTCTAACTCACGGTAACCTAGACCTTACTCTAGGATTACCCCTTTTTAGCCTTTTCAAAGTAACAGAGGTGGGCCCGGATCTAGCCAGTTATATTATGCACCTTTATAGTGATAATCATAGTCACTTTATATGTTGCATGAAATAAATAAACATCCAACAGTTTAGTTGCATTCAATGCGATTAAACATTTCGGGAATCCACCGGGAAACTAAAGCGGTATAGCCATAAGCGTAACCACATACCTGATCCATAGCAACTTGATGTCCATGCATTTAATATTCAACATAATTAACAGGCAATCAACAAAATCCTGAAAATAATGCATAACGTCCAAGTGTCATTGTTTTATTCAAACATCCTTAAGATCAACTTTGATTTCTCCTTATGATTTCTAGGACGACTTTAGGGTGTTATTAGGGTTTTAGCCTTCATTAGGCATTTATCACTTTTAATGCTCTTTTAGTTCACAAACCCTAATTTCTGCATCATATGCACAATTGCATGTCAATTAAGTCTAACATGTTTCTTTTACACTAAAATTATTACCTTTATCCTTTTAGGTCATATCCACAACATCAAGTCTAATTATCACCTTCGGTTTCTTTCCAATTGACAAATCATATTTTATTATATTTGAACTAACATATGTGAACCTTATACATCACTATTTCCACTTTATACACTAGGGAACACTAATTATCCAAATAATTCACATTAAAGATCTTTGGTACTCAAATTGGATTTATAACAACATAACATTGTCTTATTCAGTTAACTGCACAATTAAATCATTAAAAGGAATATCTTCCTAAATTAGGGTTTCTAAGACCATTAATGCAAACTTAGATATATGAAACCCTAATTTAAGCCAATTATGTGCAATTATGATCCTTTTATTATCAACTTGTTGATATTCGTTCTAAACATTCAGAGAACATCACTATATTCAACTATCATCAATTTCAAGGGTTTTTCACTAATTAAACCAGTAAATATGATAACTTTATGTACTTTTCCAATTTCAAGCATATAACCTCTAAATTAAACTAATCATGTGCAAAGTTCTTCCTTTTTGAACTCAATGCATCTTTTTGCATTTAACAGGTTAATATCAACTCTATTGATCCATTAAACCCTATTAATCACTTTAATCATATCAATGTAGGGTTTCATTACCATTAATACATTAAAGTTCATACATTACACTACTTTTCGAACTAGCATCAGATTCAGGCTATAAAACCATTTTTAATGGATTCCTTGCATTTTTGTGATCAAAATACATATATAATTTGTTTCAATCCGAGTTATGAATCATAAGATACGATTTTTGCAAAATAAGCATACCTTTGGCCAATAGAGAGGTGCCACGTAGGCAACCAACTCTCATGCACCTCCATGCGCGCGCCCCTCTTCAGATTAGAACCAAATGACGGTTCTGCCCTTTACTTGAGTTGGCGATCCTCAGCCCACGGAGGGGCATTTACGTCCAACAGGTTCCTGGTCATCTTTCACCTCGGTAACCCTATCTTGCCGCGAGCTGTAGCCGTGCGTGGGATCATTCCCATCATCTCCAGGCTCCGAACCCACCGGGAAACCTTCCCCTGCCTCCGCCCTGCGCTGGTGCCCACGAGGCGCCTTCATCTTGCGGCCACAGCGATCGCCTCCAGTGCATCCAGCCAGCGCCGATGGGCTTGCCGTGCAACCTGCTGCAGGTGGTTCATGCGAGCTGGCCTACTAGCGAAAGATAACCAACCCTCCCTAGGTCAAAGAGGTACCACCAGGCACTCACCAAGATGAAGCCTTGGTCCTTCATGGTTCCGGGGTGCATCATCTCCCCCATGGTTAGGGTTTAAGAAAGAAAACAAGGTAGGATAAGAGAGCATTGCGTGGAACCTCTTCCTTAAACTCAGCCCAGGCTCCCTCTTCTTATATATATGAGGGTAGCAACATCCTATGATGCCTGTCCATGAAGAGATGATATCCTTTCCTATTAGGAATTTGATTCCTTTAAGAAAAGCAAGATCTCTCTCTCTCTCTCATCTCTTTAGTATTCTTTCTCCTTTTAATGTTAGGATTTCGAATATTATCACATGTACCTTCCTTGTACTTGCCTTTTAGTTATTTGTCATGATATGATGTTTCCTTGTAATAGAAAATACCATCTTTTGAAAATGACACAAAATCCATTAATAATGCAACACATAATCCTCTTATTTTGCCTTTTTAGTATTTTCCTTTTCTTCCCTCTTTATTGGGACTCCTTGGATCCCAATTTACTCCATTATTTCGAAATTCCCTTTATTGGATATTTATTATCCTTCTAGATGCATCATTATGCATTGTTTCACATTATCTTGATTATTTCTCATTTAAATATTCCTTTTTGAGGATTTCTTTTTATTTCTCTTTTATTTTCCTCATTGGCCTTCCTTTTATTATTAGAAACCTCATGGATACAAAATCTCACCAAGAAATTTCATTTATGCCTCTTTTCATTCATTTTCCTCAGTATATCATTATTTTCCAATTTATCTCTTAATAAAGAAATACTTAGTTACCATTTTCTTTTCTTATTGTTTTATTTATGCAACTTTGTACTCCTTGGAGTCCAAGGAACCCAAGAGGCACGAAATCCCCTTTGGATTTGCCTTCTAGAGGTTTCCACATATTTCTTTTAGCAATTATTCAATTATTCCTTCACTAATTGAATTTTCTTTATTATTGCCATGTTGTTGGGCCCAATAGCCAATAAAGCCCACAAATCAAATAACAAGGCTATTTTAAACGAAATCCAATTATTCAAAACAAATCACATCATTATTTGTTCAATCATCCTTAATATGAGAAATTGCATTTCTCATCAATTTGAACCCAAAAATTGGGGTTATAACATCATGTGTTGTGGTTTGATTACTCTGATTGCACAGAAGCTTGATATTGATCTGACAGGGCTTGAGGCTACACCAGGTAGAAACCTAGTAGACATCCAATACCTTCTTTCTATAGGGTTTCTCTCTAGAGTTTCCAACAGTGACACCAAGTTTCGGCAATTCTTTGATGATGATCAATACATTGACATTCCAGATCCTGAGCACGTCACTTTGGAGAATAATGATAACTAGAAGGTCGTGTTGAACAATGATGAAGAAATTGATGCAGCTAGAGTTGTTGATGATACTGTGGAACCCCCTTCTACTCCACCACCTCCCTCTACCAGCACTCAGATGGAGTACTCCTGGGTGATTCTTGATGTCATTCATTTGTACGGATATGTACAGTAGTGGTTTGATCACATTGACGACTGCCTGGATCAGCTGGGTACACAGTATATTGTGATGCACAACATGGTCCACCACATGGATTCGTGGCACATTTCACAGGACCACTACTCTATCCTGCAGTCATATCATCCACCGCCACCGCAGCAGCCCGAGTCGGTCCCACAACCCACACCGATGGATGTTCCGAAAGATGATTTTGTCATCCAGTTCTTTACTCCAGAGCACGGGGGCGCTGGCCCCTTTTTTAATTCTATCCATGAGTTAGATTGATGTAGTGAGGACACTATAGATTTCAAGCATAGGGGTGATGCAATCGGCCGTAATGTAGTTTTTGTTTTCATTTTCTTTTATTAGTCATGTCATTCTTTTATTTCATCATGTTTCATGTTCTATATTTCTTTTCATGGCAAGTTTAATATGAAATGAGGCTATTATGATGGAATGAACTCTTATACCTTGTATGCTTGAACCATCTCATCCTTTGTACTTCTTTGTGCCATATGAAATAATTAGTAAAGAGCATGCATGAATCAAATGAAAAATGAAATTCCCCATGTACATGATCTTAGTTTGTAATTATAGCTTGAACTCCCATTTTTCACATCTTTGACTGCTAAATACATGTAACGGTCTTAAATTTTAGAGAATAAATAAACTCTAAAACACTATTTAGAATATGGGATACTCTTGCCAAACCCTTAGTGCATATACAATCGATTTTTCAGTGAAAAAATTGCAAAACAATTAATGGAGTCTTATTAACTTAACCTTCTAGTTGACTCTCTTGTGTTGTGCAAAATTCTCTTTTATCCTTTTCTCCCTTTACCCAATAAAATATGGATTACAACCCACATATCATGCTAGCCTAGTGAGAGTTCGATCCAACAACGATGGTTAGGTGGTATGAAATCAAAAGAGGGTAAAAATAACACCCCAATTGGCACTCCGTGCGCATAAGCCTAAATTAGCAGTCAGAGGGTCGGAAACCAAAAGATCAATTGTCATATCTTTTTGAGAAGAGTGCTCAATTCAGATTGTTAAAGTTAGCTAAGATTTCATTATTTACATCCATAATAGATGAAAATTTTGTGTTGTACATCCACTAATTGTTTGGCTTGATTATCCAAATCCTTTTTAGTGTTGTTTAGTTGATCGTTTTGCTTAATTTGTGCCCACCATTACTGAACTAAAACTTCTCTAACTTGGATGTTTAAATTGAGATGATGGCTATGAAAATAAACCTAATGTACATGGTTGGTTGAGTTTATTGCATATCTTCATTTCATTTAATCCATGCATGATCTTGAATATTCCTTCACTTGTGTGGTCGTGCTCTTTTTGCTTGAGGACAAGCAATGGTTCAAGCTTAGGGGGATTTTTTGTGTGCTTTCCACATCAAATTTTCACATGATTTCACAGACAGATTCATTTCATTTTGTTCTCATTTATCCTCTATTCATATTATTCTTGCCACCTTTTTGTTATTTTTCTTATCACATGATGTGTATTGCAGATATGGTTCAAAAGGATCAAATTGGAGATATACCAACTCAAATTCATCATAATTGGGACTTCTCCATGCCTTAAAGACATTCAGAATTGTAATTCTGCTGAAACAACAATGCACGTGATGTGTCTTATTTAAGAAATGACGTGCACATTTCTAATTGGTCATATACTTCAGATGCTGAGGAAAAGTACACTACGTATCCACCATAGACACAACGTGTAACTTGGAATTCAGAACTGATTCTTTCCTTTCTAGTAATGTACACGACGTGTATTAATTTAGACACATCATGTTCTTTACATTCAAAACAACTGTCGAAGACCATACATGATGTGTCCCAAGGAAGATACGCCGTGTCTCTATCAGTTTCAATAATTTTTGAAATACGACTCTTCTCATTTTAAAGACAGGACCACCCTATAGAGTGGTTATATTTGGTAATAATTCAAAATTCTTTCATCTAAGAGCAAGTCTAGAGCAAAGGAGGGTGATTTTGGGGTGGTAGAAGGTGGTTTCTTGCTAAAGAACCCCATTCTTCTTCTTTTCTTCTCCATTTTTTTTCTTTGGAGATGTAGTAGAGCTTCTTCACTCCACAAAGCTTCTCAGGAAGGAAGTTTGTCTAGTTTTGAGCAGCTGTACGAGTGGAATTTCATCCCCAAGCTAGAATTCTACTCTTCTTCAGTTACACCTTTGGTTCCCTTAGCTTTTCCTTCTCTAAACTATGTTGAATTCTAAAATTTCTGCAAATTATCTGTTGTACATCATCATGGATGAGTAGATTCCTTTTCTTAGACATAGGATAGTAGCTCCCATGTCATAGCATGTATGGAACATGATAATTTTGTACTAAATGTTAAGTTTCTTATTTTTCCACCATGTGGGTACCAATTTCTTTCTTCTTGCATGTATAGTTGGCCACTTTATGTGCATGTTTTATGCTTTCTTGCTTGATCTGAGAAGATAGGTGGGAGAGTAAGGAGGTACTCTCTTGGAAAATCCTCCTTTACTATGAGAGTGGAGATTAAGGAGTTGAGGAGTAGGTTTGTGATCCAAAATGAAATTCATACATGAGAATGTTGTCTTGAGTTAGGATCATTATACTTGCACCGAGAGGTGAAGTGCAACATACAACTTTCCTTTAAAATAAGTTCTTAGTATGTTTAAAATCCGTGCTCTTGTTTTATGCTATGATATGTTAGTGAAATCCTAAGTCCAAGATACTTCTATATCTGATATTTAACCTCTTTTAGTAATCCTTTTACTGTTCTTCTTAATTCTAAATTTTTTTCTTAATCAACCAAATCTCACCTTTAAACGGTCTAGATTGTTAAACCTTAGCACTATTGCATTTAATTGATTACCAAGCTCCTTGTGTATGATCTCGACTACAACTACTTCTGTATACTTGCAGAAGTTGGTTAGTTGAGTAAAAGATCTTTCTTAAGATTGAAACTCGTTAGTGTAAACAACCAACAATCCACTTGGGAAGGGTATCCATGATTAAGATGACCTATGGATTAGTATCACTCATAGATCTTACAAAAAAAACTAGAAATAAAGACATCATTCTTTAAACTTACTAGAAGTCCACCAATAAGAAATTGCATTATTTGATTTGAGAAGAAATACAGTTATAGTAGTATGTGAACTATATGAATTTAGGGAAGTTCATGAATGGTAGAGGTTGTAGTTTACTTGAAAATATCAGCGAGGCTTGAGAGATAGCACTCGTCTAATATTAAAAGTATACACATTTTCCTTATTACCACTTCTAACAAGAGAATGAGATTTTTGATCAGGCTATTATGTTCAGCGTTGCAATACACTACTTGGGACAACATCAATAATAAGTTAGCTCCAACAAAAATGAAGGGCTTGAAAAGTAAAATTGTGAAAATAAATCAGCAGAAGAATCATGTGGGGTCGGTGGGTAACAACTCACCATCCTCCCCTACTTGAACCATTCATTGATGAATTAGTTTGTTTGAGTACTTGCATGATTGGTCGTCGCATAGAGGATGGGAGATTTGTTAATATATTGACGGTGCTTAAAGGACACAAGAAGTGTAGCAGCCCCGCCTCCCAGTAACCCCAATTAAGGGAGACCAAGAGGTCATAGCCATTATACCAATTAATAGGATCAAAGGTTGAACAATTAATCAGTAATAATTATGAAATGTTATCAAACTAAACTGAAATCTGGTATAAAATAAAATTTTCATACCTTTTTTCAAAAACTTGGATATCTACTGCTATCCACATCTGGAGTCTATTCTAACTAATCATCCTTTGTAATTTAATTCTTATTTAATTCCACATATGCCACTTTACTATTTGTCCTTTTCAATCTTGTACCTAAAACACTGGAAAAAAAAACGTCGGATGACATAAATGAGTATGCTGGTATGTGGGGACAACCAAAAATTTCGCAAATATGGCTAACAATCTAAATATCACAATCAAGTTAATTTAACAAGACAAATTATGCTTTCAGTGTGACATTCTCCACTTCTTTTTCCCCAACCCTGGCATACCCCCTTTCGGGTTTCTCTTTTGCCAATGACTTAAGGCCACCTTCTCAATCCCAAGCTTGGTGCATGGGGTCACCTCTCACAGTGCCCATTAGTCATTCTATAAAGACCACCTTATCCATCTCAAGCTTGGTGTCTGGGGTCACCACTCATGGTGCCCATTGGTCTTCCCTCTTGGGCTTGACCTTTGGCATCATCCATTAGGGTGGCATGTAGGTGCGAGAATACACACTTCTATTATTATTGTGATAATCATAGTGACTTTATAATTTACAAGTATGAACATCCAAACTGATAAGTTGCATTCAATGCGATGAATCATCCAGGAAACTCTTCAGGAAACTAATGCGATTAACCATAATTAACCACATACCTGTCAGGCCAATTTGAGACAGAATTAATCCAATCAATGCAAGAAATCCTATAGGCAAGCAAGCACACAAAGAGATCCTAAAATATGCATACAATTTCCTATCATTGATCATGCCATCAAGATCTATTAAACCTAGCTCGCTTCCTAGGGTTTCTAGTCCACTTTTAGGGTTTTCATTGCAATTAGAGTTTCTCTTCATTTATACTATTTTAATCCCTAATTTTATACAATTACTCACAAACCCTAATTATCTCATCTATTGTTCATGAAAGATATTAAGGTTACCTTTTAACAACCTATAACCTTAATTTCAGATTAAAGGCACAATTAAACATCAATTAAGTCCATTATGCCTCTTTTACATAAAAACTACCATTTTTATCCTTTTAATTCATGATAGAATCTTTAGGCCCAATTATCATCTTTGGTTCCTTCTGGATTAACAACTCATAGTTCATTATAGTCTAATTCACATATGAACTCTTTTTATAATTAATTCCACTTTTATCCATTAGAAAACCCTAATTACCATATTAAGGATATTTATCCACAATTAGGAACTTTTATACTCGAAATAGCTTAGAACCATCATATCTCAATTTTATTCATGAATTTGAACAATTAAAGCCATTAAGAGTGACAATTACTAACATCCGGGTTTCAAGGCCCATTAAAGCTCGTTCATGTACATGGAACTCTAAAGCAAACCAATTACGTTTAAAGTTAATCCTCTTTGTTCTTTTTATAATTAACATCTAATATCAACTTTAATCATCCATAAAACCCTTCTAAATACATTAATCATCTCAAATTAGGGTTTCTTAAACATTAAAGCATTAAAGTTGATAACTTCCACTACATTCCGAATTTCAAGAAGAATTAGCTTCTAAATATATATTTTAATGGATTCCTCACATTTTTCTGAGCAAGATTCATATGTTATACGCATCCATCTGAGCTACCAATAAAAAGATATGAATTTTGCATTATTTACTTACTTGGGCCAGTCACTGAGAGCCACGTCACCACTTGCATGCAACATTGTTTGTTTTGGAAACATAACCGAATTATGATTATACCCTCACGTAAGTCTCTGGTCCTTTATCCCACATAGGGGTAAAAGCATCTAATGGCCAATGGGTTGTGTTCAACCTCGTACAACCTAGTGACGTCTCCGATCTACAGCACATTGCGGGTGTGTCCCCTCTTCCCCAGGGCCTGACGACCGCCGCCAACCATGGCCCTAGCTCCGCTGCATCCCGCCGCACTTGGGTCACCACCCAACTCGTAACCAATGTGGCTGGTTAGGGCTGGGCAAGCGTGTGACCTGCAGCCTTGGCACCAGCCTTCTGTAGGCTCTACTCGATGACTGTGGTCATGGAGACGATCGTCGATCATCTCAGATCGTCGTGCGAGCTTCGTGCCTCTGACGAGACTTCAACATCGCTCCCTGGTGCCCTCGGGATTGATCTATACTCTCGACTAGGGTTTGCACAAAAAGAAGAAGGAGAAGAGAGAGGGTTGTATGGGATCTCTCTTGAACTCGAACCAGAGGCTCTATCCTTTACATAGGGGAGGGTATCCACGCCCTAAGGTGTTCATCCATGAGTTAATAAGTTCTTTTCCCAATAGGAATCCAAGTTCCTTCATTAGGAAGAAAGCTTCTCTCTCCTAATTATCTTCTTAATAAACCATATTTACTGGATATTTATAAAAAAAAAATTCTCTCTCTTATTCTCTTTATGCTTGCCTTTTACTCCATTGGCACGAATTTATATTTTCTTTAGTAGAAAATACCTCCTTTTTAACAATGCCACCAAATCCATTAATTATGCATCACATTATCCTCTTATTTTGTATTATTTGTAATTTCTCTTTCTTTTTCTCCATTGGGGCTCCTTGGACCCCAATAAACTATAATATTTCAAAATCCTTTTTAGTGGATACTCATTATCCTTCTAGATGCATCTATATCCATTATTCCTCATTATCTTGCTTATTTCTTTATTAAAATATCTCTTTTTAAGGATTTCACTTTATCTCTCTTTTTATTTTCCTTATTGGAATTCCTTTTAACATTAGAAATATTATGGATACAAAAATCCACCAAAGATAACTCAATCATACCTCTTTCCACTTATTTCCCATATTTTATCATTTTTTTCAATTTCTTTCTTAATAACGAAACATTTAATTGATCTTTTCTTTTCTTGTTGCATTATCTTTGCAACTTTGGACTCCTTGGAACCCAAGAGGCACGAAATCCCCTTTTAGATTATATTCTTTTTCCTTCTAGAGGTTTCTACATCTTTCTTTTCTCCATCTCTTATTAATAATGGAGTTTCTTTTGTCTTATCCTTGTTATTGGGCCCAATAGCCAATAAAGCCCACAGAACAACCAACAAGGCTATTTAAATGAAATCTTTTATTCAAAACAAATTATATCATTATTTGTTCAAATATCTTTAATAGGAGAAATTACATTTCTCACCCAAAGAACCCAAATTTGGGGGTTGTAACAAGAAGGGTCTTTCAAATCTATTGTCCCTAGAGGAATTACTCTGAAGGAGATCAAGACTGACATGTCACACATATGGACTGGACTCGCCTAACCACACTAACAAAAATAAGAAATTTGAAATTCTTTAAAGGAAGCATGACGGTAGATGAGGAACATACATCCAAATAGACACAACAAAATTTTTGGTGAATGTGCAATCCAGTGTCATACAAGCACATATTTTGAAATTCTATTAAAATATCTATCAAAATCAGCCAAGCCCTAGTAATAACCCACACCCTTGACAATAGGCGTACATGTTCTTAGTCCTTAATTCCCTAACATCTTGTTAATTTGTGCACTTCACATATAGAACAAGAGATAAATTTAATTAAAAACATTAACTAAGATAGGTCAGAAACATTGCAGCTAAGCCCTACCTTTTTACCTAATCATTCATATTATCACTCTAGAGCAATGCATATCCCACCTTCATACTCTTATATGGGGGTCACTGATACACTTGTGATAAAGATTGGGACAACCACATACTGGAACTTCTTGATTTGACCTAAATTGTATGGGGAAAATTGATTGGATTTTGTCAAAAAGGAGGTTCTAGACAAACTTCAGTGTCCTTAGGTGTGGTGATCTATGTTAAAGGAATCCTTTGCAAAATATCTAAAGAAAGACAATAGTAAGAAGAAGTAAGAAATGTATGAGATGAACCGGAATAAATCATATCCAATATGATCCTGGTATGGTTGCATAAGTAAGCATCAACTCATAACCTATAGTAAAACCAACCATGTGGCGAGTGCTTGATATCAATGATCATATCAATATAGATTTGAAGATGGAGTAGAAGCCTCAAACTAAATCTAGGTGATACCAAGACAAGACCTTGAGCAAGATATTTGGTAACAAAAGAGAAATGTTTGGTATTATTGTATTGCCCTATGAGGCAAGTACATGTTTGTAAATCATGGGTATTATGTCACTATGTCACCATAATCCATATGACTCTAGTTATTTGATTCTTTAAGAAAATGATTTTAGAAATGACTCTGTCAACCCAGATAGACTTGGCAATGCAGTTGAAATCTTAGGCTTAGTCAGGGTCATACCAAGGGAAGAGTCCGTGCAGGATGTTTGGTAATGTAAGAGAAAGGTATGGTACTATTGTGTTGTCTTGTGGTGCTTGAGGTTCAATAAGAGAAAGAATTTATTTGAATAGTCCTAATGTAAGTGCAATTAACTTCATTTTCACTTACTAGACTACCTAGAAAAACCTATCAAAATTAGTAGATATGATGGAGTATGTTGGTATGAATGCCCATAGAGCAAATTATATGATGATTGTAATGGAGTATCGTATACTTGATTTCATAATGATAAAGGTAATTCCGTATATTATGTGTGTTTCAATTATGAAATGATGATACTTAGCAGATAAGATTTCAAAATAATAATGTTTCTCAGTGACATATGTTTTCACGTTGAGGACTTGAACAATGAGATCATGTGTATAATAAGAGCACATGCATTCTTGTTATGATCTAATCATATATTACTATGGAAGCAAAATAGACAATAGTAATACATAAGACAATGTGTCTTCCTTGGGACACGTCATGTCTGGTCTCCGACAGTTGTTCTGAATGTAAAGCACGTGGCGTGTCTGAATTAATACACATTGTGTATGTTACCAGAAAGGTAAGAATCAATTATGAATCCCCAGGTACATGTCGTGTCTATGGTGGACACGCCGTGTATTTTTCCTCAGCGTCTGAAGTATATGACCAACTGGAAATGTGCACGTCATGTCTTAAATAAGACACGTTGTGTGCATTACTGTTTCAATATAATTACAATTTTGAACGTCTGCAAGGTGTGGAGAAGTCCCAATGATGATGAATTTGAGTTGGGCTATCTCCAATTTGATCCTTTTGAATCATATCTGCAATACACATCATGTGATAAGCAAAATAACAAAAAGGTGGCAAGAATAATATGAATAGAGGCTAAATGAGATCAAAATGAATTGAATTTGTGTGTTAAATCATGTGAAAAGTTGATGTGGAAAGCACACAACATGGATCATCTTTCTTTTGTTTCAAAATATCTCCTAGGAGGCCCTCTTTTTTTGGCTACATGCAAGATAACAACAGGAAGTCCCTTATATGTCAAGATTTCATGTACTATTAGAATCGGTGGAATGTAAATATACCCACTATACATTAAAAGTTTAGGTAAAATATAATCTAGAAGATAGCTCTTGTGATTTACAACACAAAATAGAATAACATGGTTTTTAAGAACCTTTTCATACAATATAAAAAGGACTAGTAAATAAACTTCTTACAAAGTAACTTAATGTTGTTTCTTTATGTATGGTGCATTGTTCATTGTTTCTTTAGCAAGATCATTGATATCAATCTTGCTTTTCATAGTTCCTACTATCCTTTCGTCATTGGTTTCTTTCTCATGGGAAACTACATTTATTGTACACATCGGGAAGTTTGAAATTATTCAAACAATTGTCAACTAAAATCCACTTCTTGAGTGTTCCAAGCAGATGCTTCTATTGGTAACCTCTTAAAATGTATTCAATCTCTGCTCTATTCATAAAATTAGAACTTCTTGAGTGTTCCATCGCACACTATGATAAAATCCCCACGTGGTCAGTTTCACCATAGATTATGGTTTACCATACAAAGAATTCATGGGCTCTTATTTATCTAGTTCATGTCATATAGTGCTTGCTTCTTGTTACTATTATCTTTCTTTAAATATTTTACATAGAATTCCTTTAACATAGAGCACCACACCTCAACACATTGAAGCTTGGCTAGAAACTCTTCCTTTGACAAAATCCAAATAGCTTCGCCGTACAAATCCTAATGGGATGACATATGGTTATCTACAAAATAATTCCACACAATAGTTGAAGCATGTGAGCACATTCATAAAATAATATAATAATAGTGATGTATTTGCAGCTCAATCAAAAGGTAGTAAAAAATATCTTGAATTGTTTCCTAGTGATACTTGAAATATTATGAAAAAAATTCACTTCTATTTCCTATTTATTTGGCCTGAGTTTTATTAACCATTGTTTACCTTGTGTGGGTTGTTGTAACATATCAGATCCTGGACCCTACCCTAGAAGTTTGACATTTTGGACTTAGCCTAACAAGGTTGAGAGTTAGACTAAAGAAAAGTTGTTTAGCATAACCCTAATGTAACCTAATGTATATACATTAGACTTATGCCAATAATGGAACATAAAATGTGTCACCTAAATTATATAATGTAATACATGATAATTTGTGCCTAATAATCCCATGTGTCTCATTTTAATGGTAATAAGAAGTTAAAGAACTTAATTGGATGAATATTTTAGATAACGGGCCACTAATGGGCCATATGACATATCTCATTAAAAGAAATTTGAAAAGTAGAATCTAAGTTAAAAATCGTGTTACTTGTGTCCCAATTTCATTGAGAGTCAAGTTTCACATTATTTATATAATAATAATTAATTAAATTCAATTTGGAAAGAGACGATCTATGTTTTCCCCAAAATAAAAAATAAAATAATAAATGACTTCAAAAGAAGAAAATAATCTTGGATTCTTATCTACATAATAAATATAGCCTTTGGATGAATTTTCATCCAATTTGGAAAATGTTTGATTAAAATGTGAATTCAAGAGAGATAAAGTGTGTAGAACCTTCAAAATAGTAAATAAGTCAACAAACAATCCCAACATGTAAAATTGATGGCAAATTCATATCCAAGGCAATTAAATATGACTTGTGGGTGAGGTTTCATAAAATTTGGAGAATCTTAAAGTCATTAATGCATGAGGAAAGAGATAATAGTAATTGATTTATCTAACATATCAAAAGTTCTTAAAGGAAAATATAATTACATAATCAGAATCTACATGTCTTAATTAGTCTTTGAGCAAAATTTCACTTAATTTGGATAATGCTTGGACCCTGAATTGAAGAGAGAGAAAAACAAGAAGAATTATGTCCACACTTTGGTCGAAATTGGATTGTGAATCAAAATTTGCCATGTTTTTTATTTATAAGTAGTTTATGTTCTGGCTCATTCCTTGTTTTGCAAATCTCAGGTTCAATTCCATCTGTTGGATTTCTCATCCAACAACACATGGATTCTCTCCTACCTCCATTCTCTTGGCCTCCACGCGAACTGGGAAACTAGTTCCCTTGCATTTTCCTTCACGAACTTCTCCCTCCTCTCTCTATCTCCTTTCATGATTCCTTTCCCTACTCCTTCCCTCTACATTCCTGTACCCATTGATCCCTGTTGATAGGGTATTTATACCTTGAGATTCCCAAACCGCAGACGTCGCTGCAATGCCCCTTTTTTGCTCTGTTCACCTCTCCTCTTTCACCGTTGCGCATCCCTATCGTATTAGAACCCCTAATTGTAGGTCCCCCACCTCTGTCAGGATCCCAGACTCACTTTCCCCACTTTGGTTCATCTTATTTTGATTCCAATCACCACTTCCCTACTTCAATCATCGTTCCATGAAGCCAGGTTGTGGGGATGGCACTTTCGACCTCAACGGTGACCAAGAGATGGCTCGAAAGGGTCATATACACCATTGTGAGGGTAGATTACCCTTCAATTTCTTTGTCTGTCAAGGCACACTCTTTTCTCCTTTTGAACTCTTTCTTGTTGTTCACGATGCAATGATCAATTCCTTTCCTTCTCGGCTCGTGTGTGGATTTTCTACGATCGTGGCATCTCGATGAAGATGCTTGAGGAGTTGTCCACTCTTTTTGGGGCCTGAATCACCCTTTGTCTTCTTGTCCAGAAGCTTCCTGGCAGCTATGGTGGGATCACTGGTTCACTGCAGTGGGGGAGAAACCCCTATTGTGTTTCTCTTCCCTGCCCTCATTTTCCTTTTTGTTTTGACTTTCCTCTCATGGGCATTTTGGTCTTTACACATTTTGTTGATCTTCTTTGATGCACCGATCCTTGTTTTTGATGCGGCTTAGTTGGTTTGATCTTATTGGGCCATCACGTCCTACTTTGACGCTGATGTGGATTTTCTTAATTTTCTAATTGGTTAATTTTCTAAAATGCATAACTAATTATCTATTGGGCCAAAAATTACAAATAAATAGTCATTGGATTTATAAAAATAAGAGATCTCTTTTATTATTGGTTTTTTTTTCTAATTCCAATCTTTAAAATAGTGATTTTAATAAATTTACCTAAATATATAATAACTTGCAAAATGTATAACTAAATATCTATAAGTCAAAAAAATATAATAAAATATGTTTTGAACTCAAAATATATAACCTAAAACATGACATGGTTTTGAGAACCTAATTCACTAATAATAAAAAGATTATTTTTAGGGTTTTGCATAATTGATGTAACTCTAAACCTAATTTCACGTACATGATATTTGGTTCTTTACAAACCTAGACTTGGATCTAGAAGTGACTTGGATTTGTATAGACTCTAAAGTGAGTTAAGATTGCATCCCACATTATTTCTATATTGAGAAATTTATAATTACTCTCTGGTATGTATGCATCCCCTATTATTCTTTTTGAACAATTAGCCTATGTTTTCTTATTTCTTTTGGTCCTATGGACAATAACCTACACATTAATGTGTTCCTTTGGAAATTGTGCTTCATGTGAAGTACCCTACTTATTACTGATCTTGTAATCATGGATATTCTCTTGGACTCTTTTTCATATGATTGGTGCATGTTGGACTTATTTGATGATATGTGTTCACTTTGAGGTGGATTTTTATATGTTTATGTTGTCAATTAGTATGATGGAAGCTTTTGTTTAATGTGGCTATACCTTTTTTCTTGCCTCTCTATTAAACATGCTATGTGAATCAGTAGCACTAGAGTAGTGTAAATGCATTAGTTTTTGGGTAGTGTGCCCTTATTTATATTGGGATGGAGGTGGTGGTGCTCCATATCTGGGTTTCAAATTGGTGAGGTTTGGCCCATTTTATATATTTCATGTTTGGTAGTACGTCATCCTCTATCACGTTTCAAGTTTGTGAGACTTGGCTGACTTTGCATTTATATTTTTCTAGGTCTATGCTTATCTCACATCCATGCAGGTTATTAATGATAGTTGTGGGGTGTGTGCCCTACTTTCTTGATATGTGCTTAATTACCCACCATGGTAGTGGATGTATATATGCCACTATCTTTTTATGTTGTTTTATGGCATTTATCTTCTTTATTGTGATTCTTTTCTCTTGATACCCATTTGGGTGGTTCTTTTCTCTTCTATGGGAAGCTTCATTTTATTTGATGTCCTTTATTCCATATATTTCTCATTCATTTTTTGTATGCACATACCAGCCTTTGTTGATGTCTCTATTTTTCTCTTTTTGCTGGGGTATGCTTCCAACCCTAGGTGAAGAACTTGGATGATTTGCCATGAAGACATGGACATAGACTAAGGAGTTAAAGCTTGGAGACAAAGTTTTTATGGTTTAGACTTCCATCTATCTTAGATCCTTATGTTGTATCATACATGTAAACCCTATGTGCGAGATTTAGATATACTTTTGTAATCCTATTGAGAAATTCAATATCGTCATTATTTTCTTCCACTGCTACACTTTGGTTGTTTTGAATACCATACATAAGATTTGAAAAGTTTACACCCACTCCAAGATACCTTAAGGATGTGTTTGGACTGGAGGTTTTATTCTTCAAATTTTTAGTAGGGAGTGGTTCCTCTCTAGGATCACACTCCTTACAGCATGGTATTAGAGCCCATGGTAGTCAAAATCAGACTATTTCAATTTTGTCTCCCTTATTAGAGCCCTTGACTTGATAAGTTACCTTTAGGTGAGATGTTCACCCTTTGATCTATAATGATGATTGGTATATGTTGATGCAATGAGGTTTTGATTTGAGGATGAAATTAGTTTATGAGGAAGTAATAGGTTAGGAAGACCTTGATGTGGATAAATTGTGACTTGGTTCTTGCATTGAATTTAAAACCGACATGTTGGTTTTACATCACAAATTTTTTCTTCCTCAAAACCTATTTTCAATTATACGACAGTATGTACAAATTTTTTTGGATTTCATCAAAGTTTTCTTAAACTATGTCATAATGAAGAGACATGAGAAGTTTTGGTAGTGCAACCCTAAACCTAGTGCTAACCCTAGTTTTGACTTTTGAGTTGTGACTAGAATTAATATAAAGTGTAGTTGACCTACCCTATGACTTTTGTATGTTTATGTAGGGTTGTTAGGTTAGAGACACAAGAACCTAAAACTCAACCCCAGATAGTATGACTTTTAGTTGGATACATAAAAAAAATCTCTAACATTTTCATAACTAAGAGATATGTGGGTAGTCCTAATACCTTGATAAAGTTTAGCTTAACTTGTTAAGTTGAAACTTTTAAGGGGTGGAGAGTAGTTGGTTGTTGATGTTTGGATCAATAGATTATGAGGATGAAATCCTTTTAAGGGGAGGAGTGTTGTAACATACCAGATCTTGGACCCTACCCTAGAAGTTTGACGTTTTGGACTTAGCCAAACAAGGTTGAGAGTTAGACTCAAAGAAAGTTGTTTAGTATGACCCTAATGTATCCTAATGCAGATACATTAAATTTCTGCCAATAATGGAACATAATATGTGTCACCTAAAGTATATAATGGAATACATGATAATTCGTGCCTAATAATCCCATATGACTCATTTGGATGGTAATAAGAAGTTAAAGTACTTAATTGGATGAATAGTTTTGGATAATGGGCCACTAATGGTCCATATGACATATCTCATTAAAATAAACCTATAAATTAGAATCTAAGTTAAAAATCATGTTCCTTGGGTTCCAATTGCCTTGAGAGTCAATTTTCACATTATTCATATAATAATAATTAATTCAATTTAATTTGGAAAGAGAAGAACTATATTTTCCCCAAATTATCAAATAAAATAATAAATGACTTCAAAGAGGAAAATAATCTTGGATTTGTAATCTACATAATAAATATAGCCTTTGGGTGAATTTTCATCCAATTTGGAAAATGTTTGATTAATAGGTGAACACATGAAAGAGAAAGTGTGTAGAACCTTCAAAATATTAAATAAGTCAACAAATAACTTAAGCATGTAAAATTGATGAAAAATTTGTATCCAAGGCGTTAAATTTTACTTGTGGGTGAAGTTTCACAAAATGTGGAGAATCTTAAAGTCATGAATGCATGAGGATAGAGAAAATAGTATTTGATTTACTTAATACATCAAAAGTTCTTAAAAGGTAAATATAAATGCATAACCAGAATCTACATGTCTTAATTAGTCTCTATGCAAAATTTCACTTAATTTGGATAACGTTCGGACCCTTAATTGAAGAGAAAGAAAAAGAAGAAAAATTATGTCTACACTTTGGTTGAAATCGGATTGGGAATTGATATCTATCACACGGTTTATTTATAAGCGATTTATTTTCCAGTTCATTTCCTTGGTTTGCAAATCTTGGGTTCAATTCCATCTGTTGGTTTTCTCATCAATGACACATGTATTCTCCCCTACCTCCATTCTTTTGGTCTCCACGTGAACTGGGAAACCAATTCCCTCGCATTTTCCTTCTCTGACTTCTCCCTCCTCTCTCTATCTCCTTTCGAGATTCCTTTCCCTACTCCTATCCCTCTACTTTCTTGTACCCATTGATCCCTGTTGATAGGGTATATATAACCTGAGATCCCCAAACCGCAAGCGCCAAAGTAATGCCCTATTTTTTCTCTATTCACCTCTCCTATCTCACCGCCACGCATCCCTATGGTATAGAAAGCCCCAAATGTAGGTCATCAACCACTGTCGGGATCCCAAAGTCACCTTCCTTGCTTTGGTTCAACTTATTTCAATTCTGATCACCTCTTCCCTGCTTCAATCATCACGCCATGATGCCAAGTTGTGGGGATGGCACTTCTGACCTCAACGGTGACCAGGAGATGGCTCGAAAGGGTCAGATACACCATCACGAGGGTAGATTACCATTCAATTGCTTCTTCTATCAAGGCACACTCTTGTCCCCCATTTAAACTCTTTCTTGTTGTTCATGATGCAATGATCAATCCATTCCTTCTCGGCTCGTGTGTGGATTGTCTGTGATCGTGGCATCTCAACGATGACACTCGAGGAGTTTTTCACTCTTTTTGTGGCCTGACTCACCCTCTATCTTCTCAGCTAGAATTTTCTTGGCAACCATGGTGGGATCATTGGTTCGTTAGAGTGGAGGAGAAACCCCTATGTTTTTTCTCTTCCCTACCCTCATTTTGCTATTTATTTTGATTTTCCACTTCGGGGCATTTTGGTCTTTACACGCTTTATTGATCTAATTTGAGGTTTCGAATCTTGTTTTCGACCCGGCTTAGCTGGCCTAATCTTATTGGGCCATCACGGCCTGCTTTGACGCTAATGTGGATTTCCTTAATTTTCCGATTGGTCGATTTTCTAAAATGCATAACTAATTATCTGTTGGGCCACAAATTACAAATAAATAGCCGTTTGATTCAAAAATAAGAGCTATCTTTTGGTATTTTTTTGTCACATAAATCCAATCTTAAAAATAGGTGATTTTAATGAATTTACCTAAATATATAATAACTTGCAAAATTTATAACTAAATATCTATAATTCAGAAAAATATAATAAAATATATTTTGAACTCATAAAAATATAACCTAAAACATGTTATGGTTTTGATAACCTAATTCACTAATAATAAAAAGATGATTTTTAGGGTTTTTCATAATCAACGCAATTCTAACCCTCATTCCACATACATGATATTAGGTGCTTTGCAAACCTAGATTTGGATCTAGAAATGACTTGGACTTTTATAGACTCTGAAGTGAGGTATGATTGCATCCCACATTATTTATATTGAGCAATTTCTAATTCCTCTCTTAATGTATGTATGCGTCCCCGATTATTCTTTTTGAGCAATTAGCCTATGGTTTCTTCTTTCTCTTGGTCCTATGGATAATAACCTACACATTATCTTATTCCTTTTGGAAATTGTGCTTCATGTGAAGTGCCCTACTTGTCTCTGATCTTGTGATCATGGATATTCTCTTGGACTCTTTTTCATATGCTTGGTGCATGTTGGACTTATTTGATGATATATGCCCACTTTGAGGTAGATGTTTATATGTATGTTCTCCATTAGAATGATGGTAACTTTTGTTTAATCTGACTATACATTTTTACTTACCTCTATATTAAACATGCTATGTGAATTGGTAGCACTAGACTAGTATAAATGCATTGGTTTTTGGGCAGTATGCCGTTGTTATTATTGGGACGGGGGTGGTGGTGCCCCATACGTGGGTTTCAAATTTTTGAGGTTTGGCCCATTATATATATTAGGAGCTTGACAGTACATCATTCTCTATTAGGTTTCAAGCATGTGAGACTTGGCCGAATTTGTATTTATATTGTTCTAGGGCTTTGCTTATCTCACAAGAATGCAAGTTATTAATGACGGTTGTGGGGTATTTGTCCTACTTTCTTGATATGTGCTTAATTTCCAACCATGGTAGTGGATGTATATATGGCACAATCTTTTTATGTTTTTTTATGGCAAGTATCTTCTTTATTGTGATTCTTTACTCTTGAGACCCATTTTGGTGGTACTTATCTCTTCTATGAGAAGCTTCATTTTATTTGATGCCCTTTATTCCATATATTGCTCAATTTCATCTTTAGTATCCACATACCAGCCTTTGTTGTTGTCTTCTATTTTTCTCTTCTTGCTGGGGTATGCTTCCAACCCTAAGTAAAGGACTTGGATTATTTGGCATGAAGACATGGACATAGCTTAAAGAGTTAAATCTTGGTGACAAAGGTGTTATTGTTTAGGCTTCCCTCTATATTAGATCCTTATGTTGTAACATACTTATAAATCCTAGGTGGGAAACTTAGATATCCTTTTGTAATCTTGTTGAGAAATTGAATATAGTCATTACTTTCTTCTGCTACTACACTTTGGTTGTTTTGAATACCATACATAAGATTTGAAAATTTTACACCCACTCCAAGATACCTTAAGGGTGTGTTTGGATTGGAGGTTTTATTCTTCAAATTTTTAGTAGGGAGTGGTTCCTCTCTGAGATCCCACTCTTTATAATTTTACCTCCTAAAAAGGAGTGGCATTTAGTCTTCTCTTCATCCTTCTTAAAGTCCATTATATGATTTTCAATCTTGGGCAAGTGTTTCTTTTGTGTAAATAATATTATGTACACAAAAATATTGATCCTTGATTTTAATCACCCTCCAATATTTACTAAGTATCAATATCTATCTTATTTTTTAAAGTAAGTACTAGTAGGGATACTATTACAACTCTTTCTTTTCAGTTATTTCTTGGTCATTCTGGATGCCCTTGAAAAAAATCTTACATATTTTTCTAACATATATACATGTGAACCCCTAAATTGACAATGGTTACTAGCAATCCATCATCAATTTTGGTTTCTTTTCATTTTTAGTGCATTACAAGTTGAAAGCATTTTACATCATGATACATATCACACCATCAGAAAAGCAACATTTCAAATTGCTTTGTTGATTAATGCATTGTTCATCCTTTTCCGATTGTTAATTAACCATATTAATACCCCTCCATATCTACCAATTCATCTAGCTATAACAAATTTAGTTTGCAAATACATACAGACAAATGAATAAATTATCTGTTCTTGTTGAACCTCAAGAACCACAACATAGGACAATAATACCATACCTTGCAGTTACACTACTAAGAATATTTCTCAGAGTCTTTGCTTGGTATGACCTTGACTAAGCCTAAGGTTTGAACTCCATGTCACGATTATCAGGGTTGATAGTGTCATTTCTAAAATCATATTCTTAAATAATTAAATAATTATAGTCATATGGATTATAGTGACATAGTTAAATAATATCCACATTGTGCAAACATGTACTAGCATCGTAGGGAAACACAATAATACCAAACATTGCTCTTTTGTTACCAATATCATGCTTAAGCTCTTCTCTTGGTAATGCCTTGCCTTAGTATGAGGCTTCTAATCAATGTTCAAAAATGGATTGATACTATCAATGATATCAAGCATTGTCCACATGGTTGTTTTTACTATAGATTATGGGTTTTTACTTACTCAGGAAACCATACTAGGAACTTATAGGATTTGATTTATTCTGATTCATCTCATACATTTCTTACTTCTTCTTACTATTCTCTTTCTTCAAATATTTTGTAAGGAATGCTTTTAACATAGGGAACCACACCTCAACACACTAGATTATGTCTAGAAGATCCTTTTTAACAAAATTTATCCAATTTTCTTGATACAATTTAAGTCTAATAAGAAATTTCAAGTACATTGTCATCTCATTCTTCATTACAAGTGTGATAGGGAGCCCCAACATACATTAAGTAGGTTGGTTAGGCATTTCTCTAGAGTGATAAGATGAATGCTTATCTACAAAAGTGGGGATTAGTTGTCTATCCAACCTGCCCCACTTAGTGTTGTTTGATTAAATTTATATCTTGATCTATCTATGCAAAGCATAACTTAAGAAGTAGTTTGGGGATAATTGACTAAGTTAAAGATGGGAACCACACCTTAGCACACTATACTTTAGTTTGAAACTCCCCTTTGGCAAAATCCATCAAGTTGTTCTAGATTAATTTTGTAATTTTTTCCAAGACTGTCTGGTCTTCCATACAATTTTGGTTGTCATTTTTCCTAAACAATAAATTATTTGTAGGTGTTTATTGCAATCTTAATAGAGTTGTAAGAGGGGTCATGATAGTTGACTTATATCGACTCTTCTAGCTTGTTCATCCCCACCCCTCATTGCTAGGGTTTTGGTGAGCCAAAGAAATGGAGGTCACAGTTCACTTAAGGCTCAGGAAAGTATGAAATTGGAGTAGGCCAATCGTTGGCAAGAGGACGTGCTTAATAGTGATGACAAAAACTACTTTAACATTTACTCGTGAAGGTCATGTACACCTTTTGTCAAGAGTGTGTATTACTTAGTGGGATAAAACTAATTTTGATAAGTGTTTGAATAGATTTTTTTAAAGTTTGTACTTTTAACATTTGCTCGCGAAGGTCATGTACACCTTTTGTCAAGAGTGTTGATTACTTAGTGGGATAAAACTAATTTTGATAAGTGTTTGAATAGATATTTTTAAAGTTTGTACTTATATGCTAATTGATTTCGTAGTCATCATAAACTATTATCAGTCTTCCTCATTTACCATCATGCTTTCTATTAAGAAAATTAAATTTTGTATTTTCGATTAGTGTGGTTAGGTGAGTCAGGTCCATATGTGAAATCTCTCTTCCTTGATCTCCTTCCATAATAACACCTCTAGGGACATTAGATCCCAATAATCCCTCTTGCGTCCTTCAAGCATCATTAGTATATTATTGAATCTCCCTTCCCTTGTGTGGAGGCCAATCATTCATGTAAGTCCTCAGACAAACCAAGCCCATCAGGGAATGGTTCAACCAAGTAGGGGATGGTGAGATGTTATCCACACACTCCACATGATTCATATACTGACATACTTTCACAAAATTTTAATTATCATGCACTTTGTGTTCATTAGAGATAAATTATTATAAATGTTATCCCAATCAATGCATTGCAAAGCTATAATAGCCTGATCAAAAATCTTATTCTCTTGTTAGAAGTGGTACTACGACCAGCGTCCTAGTTTTTAATCTAAGATGGGTGCCATCTCTCAGGCCTTGATTGATCTTTTCAGGTAAAGTGCAACTTTGTAGTTCATGGACTTCCCTAAATGCATATAATTCACGTACTACTTTTATATCTCTTCATGAATCAAATCTTAAAATTTCTTATGGGTGAACTTCTTGTGTGGTTAAAGAATCATCTCTTTATTTCCAGTTCTTTTTGTGTAGAATCTAAAAGTGCTAAAAATCATCATGTCATCTTAGTTATTGAATACCCTTCTCATGAGGGTCATCTTTCTTTTCTTTGAAATAATCTCCTAGGTGGCCCACAATTTTGTTGGACATGCACGGGATGAGAATAGAAGGTACCATTATATGTCAACATTTCATGTACTATTAGAATAGGTACAATGTAAGTTTTCCTACTATACATTAAAAAATTTAGTTATAACTATGTTAGAAAAGATAGTTCTTGTGCTTTATAACCCAAAATTGAATAACATGGATTTTCAAGAACCTTTACTTATAACAGAACATAAAAGGAGCAGTAAATCAACTTCTCACAAAGTAAGTCCATGTTGTCTCTTTATGTACAATGCATTGCTTCATTGGTTTCTTCCAGTCAATCTCATTGATATCAATCTTTCTTTTCATAATGTCTACGATCCTTTCATCACTGGTTTCTTGCTCATGTGAAATGACATTTATCCTGTACATAGGGAAGATGGAAATTATTCAAACAATTGTAGTTGAAATCCACTTATTGAGTGTTGCATGCAGCTGATTCTATCGGTAACCTCTTAAAATGCATTTCGTCTCTTCTCTATTCAAAAATTTGAAACTGCTCAAACAAAAAATCCCCACATGATTGTCTTCACTATAGATTATGGGTTTCTATCGATTCATTAAACCATACCAGGTATTCATAGGCTCTGATTTATCCAGTTCATTGTATACTTTGCTTGCTTCTTCTTATTATTATGTTTCTTCAAATATTTTGTGAAAAAATCCTTTAACATAGGGCACCACACCTCAACTCACTGAACTTTGGTTAGAAACTCACTCTTTGACAAAATGCAAACAATTTGCTTCATACAACCCCTAATGGGATGAGATATGGTTACCTAAAAAAATCCACACAATAGTTGAAGCATGTGAACACATTCAAAAAATAATATATTGACAGTGATATAATTGCATCTCAATGTATTACAAAATTTATCTTGACTTATATCTTAGCAATACTTAAAATATTGTCAAAAAAATTCAATCTTATTTCCTATTTATTTGGCCTGAGTTGTATTTACCATTCTTTGCCTTGGGTGGGTTCTTCCTCCTAAAAAGTATCAGCCTTTAGTCTTCTCAAATTTTATCCTTCTAAATGACCCTTACATGATCTTCAATCTTGGGCGAGTGTTTCTTTTGTTTAAATCATATTACGTACACAACAATATTGATCCTTCATCCAAATCACACACTACCTTTTACTCAATATAAAAATATATAATAATTTTTAGAGTAAGTAATAGTGGGGCTTCTATGACACCTCTTGATTTTTAATTACTGCTTGGTCATATTGAATGCCCTTCAATAATAGCTTACATATTACATCATGACAAACGGATCATTTCAAATTGCTTTTCTACTTCATGCATTATTCTTCTTTTTCTAATTGTTAATCAACCATATAAATACCCCTCCATATCTACTAATTATGATAGGCTTTTTCTGGGTAGCTCAGTTAGCTACAATGAAATTCATTGCACATACATAAGACAACTCAATAAGTTATTTTTTCTTTCTAAATCTTGAGCACCACAAGACAACATAATAATACCCTACCTTGCTCTAACATTACCAAATTTCTTGCTCATATTCCTCTCTTGGTGTGACCTTGACTAAGCTTAAGTTTCAAACTCCATGTTCAAGTATATTTGGTTGATAGTTTCATTTCTAAAATCATATTCTTAAAGAAATAAATAAACATAGTCAATGGATTGTAGTTACATAGTGAAATAATATCTAACATTTGAAAACATATACTATCACCACAAGACAACATAATAATACCAAACTTTGCCCTTATGTTACCAAATATCTTGTTTAAGCTCTTCTCTAGGTATCACCTTGCCTTAGTATGAGGATTCTACTCCATGTTCAAATTATCTCCAATGATATCAAGAACTCCCCACATGGTTGGTTTTACTATAGATTATGGGTTTCTAATTATGAAACCATACTGGGAAGTTATATGATCTTATTTATTCAGGTTCATCAGATACATTGTTTACTTCTTCTTACTATTCTCTTTCTTCACATATATTGCAAAGAATTCCTTTAACATAGCACACTGGATTTTGTCTAGAAACTCTTTTTTGATGAAATCCAACCAATTTGTCTCACACAGTTTAGGGCTAATCAAGAAGTTTAAGTGTCTGGTCATCTCATTCATTACTACAAGAGTGACAATGAGCCCCATCTTACAGTAAGTAGGCGAGCTAGTGATTTCTCTTGAGTAATAAGATGAATGATTATCTAAAAGAGTAGGGATTAGCTGAAAATTTATTTGACCTACCTCAGTTGGTGTTGTTTGACAAAATTTATCTCTTGATCTATCTGGGAATGCACAACTTAATAAGTAGTTTGGGGATAATGGACTGAGTTGAAGATAGGAATCACACCTTAGCACACTAGACTTTAGTTGGAAAATCCACTTTGGCAAAACCCATCCAGTTTACCTACAATCAAAAAGTTCAACTCTATGATAATCTAATTCTCTCTCACACATATGTGGTAGTGAGACCTAACTTGTAGTAATATTTGGTGTAGCTAATGATCTTACAAAACATTTGAGCAAAAATCATATAGACCTTATCTATAACTAGCAACCTCCATTGTTATAAGTCCTTAGCACCTAAATGATTCTCTCTAAATCTTTAAGCTGAGCATCATCCTTAAACTAAACGTCAAAGAAAGAGATAATTCATTATGTAATAGACAATTCACAATATACTATATTTATTTCTAATTAATAGTTTCTATATGGATAATTTCCTGATTTATTGGCAAGCATTGATCCATCATTTGTGCCATCGTGATTAATTTTCTGTATATTTGACTCATTCAATAATCAGTTGCTTAAAAATAATATTAATAACTGGTTTTATCTGTTAAAAGGCTAATTTCTCATATTTAAAAATATTTTACTTTTAAATGCACTTCGGTTCCAATAGTACGTGTAATTCATAGAAACGCCCGAAGATGACATGGGTGTATGACTAGTATATAATATTAGAAGATACTGTTTTGCTATGTAGTAATAAAACAAATGGAAATTTGTTTTATGTATATTTCGATAGATAGAAATGGTATGTGTGCATGAATAACTTGTTAAATTTACTTATATATGTGGTTTATCATATGAAGGTAACACAAATGATATGTTTAGCTAGATACTTGGTTGTCCTCTAACACAAAAGTCTCCTCCAAGTTGTGGTGGAAGACAAAAAGATCAACCGCTATTGCATTGTTCTCAGGACTTTCTTCTTTAATTTTCTCTAATGTGCATCAGACGTATCGACTAGCAGTTGTCCTCTATTCGGTTATTCAAATCCTTACAATATATAATATATTTCATCTTAAGTTTCTAAATCTTTATGTTCGTCAATATTACCATTTTCACATATGCATCTTTATCCATCTCGAGCTGCATATGCACCCTTTGCTTTGATATCACATATTGGGATATACATGTATATTGTGATATGGCTGACGGCTTGTGATGAAAAATTAGAAAAATGTCATAGACGGCCGCATAAACTTAAAAAGTAAAATACAACAATATATACACAAAATAGATAACTAGAAGAGTATGAAACAATGTTGCAGTTACAAACAAATCTATCTATAATGAAAAGATACAATCTCCTTTCAAGACCTAGAAAAATTAAAACAAATCGATGTAACTTAAAATAACGGCGTATGGGAATTCCCACACCACCACCGCATCAAAATTTTCTAAACAGACACCTTTAATATAAAGCAGATAATTTGAAAAAGAGACACGAAGTATGCAGCGACACCGTCTTCTTCCTCTTTTCTTTTCTCACTAATCTTTCTTTGTTTTTCTTTCCTCATTTCCTGTCTCAATGAACACAGTAAAGTAGTGGAACATTGCACTAGGCCCGATTAATGGGCAACTGGGATTTATGTCCTGTCACGCTGCATCATAAATAACCTAATGGGCTGCGTCTTAGAGAGGCTTGATTGGGCTGGAACATTGCGATAGGTCGGGCAACATCGCTACTATATCACACATGTACATGCACCTTTATATACATTGTTATAAAAAGATGAAAAATATACAAGATTCAAAGTTATCATTTTGTTCGTTAGTCATAGAACAAAAGGAAATTTTTTTAATGTAAATTCAATAGATAAAAACCATACTTCTATAACCCCTAGCTGATGGTTTTCGCTGGTAGAGGTGATGGCGGCGGCCGCAGTCACGACAGCCAATTCGGAGGTCGGGAAACTTCATTACATGGTAGACTTCCTCCTCGCTCGAGCCTTGCAGCTCCGTATTGGTATAGTATGCCCAGAGAGTCAATCATATGATGATTGCAATAAGGCATGCGATACTTTATTGATAATAATAAAGACATTTTCCGTCTATGTGTATTAACTATTTTTGAGATATAACATGTTAGATGTCTAGAGAGTGACAATGCTCAATGACATATGTCTTCAAATACGTGACTTGAATAATGAGATCATACGGATGTTAAGAGTATGTACATTCTCACTATTGTCCCTAGTCGGTTGTTATTGTGGAAATAACCATAGACATCAATAACACAAAATACTAGATTGTGTGTTGGTTGATGACAGAATCTCATCCGTCATGATATATGATATCAAACCAAGCACATAGATACATGTTAGAGAACAATGTATCAGCCAGACCCACCGTAAGAGTGATGCATGGAAAGCACACATGGTTAGCTAGGATCATCTCTTATAGTATTGGTGGTGACTGCAGTTCTTAGACTTGAAATCACTGCACTCATCACATGTGGTTGGGTACACTTTGACATCATCAAACACAGTCCTGAAACATAGATTATTATAACAGTGATGATTGGGTGACTTTTACACATGGAGACTTGACTGTGAGTGATAGATATAGAATTTGTCCCTCCTAAGGGAGTGTGATATCTTGGCCACTTGAGGAGTGAGACTAGGAAATGCATGGCCATGCACATGTAAGTCAATGTATGATATTGAGCTTACATATATCACAGACAGTCTACTATGAATCAAGAAACATGAATTGACTGTTTGTAGAGGATGACAAGTCCATGCCTTGAGTTCAATCCGGATACCATCGACAAAAGAAGTAAACATTCACTGTAACACCAATAACAGATTAATGTAGGTTTAAAGTTGTTCTCCAACTTGAAATGGAACCCAGAGGGTCACACACATAGGATTAACCTGGAAGAAGAGTTTATCCATGAATGATGTTTAGATTGATTACTAAAGTGATTAGGTACTCAATTAAACATTCAATCAATAGACTTGGCTCAGAATCATCAAGTTCAAGTGTTGAACCAATTGATTAGAGTGTCAGATTGATTGAGAACTGTATTAACTGAGTTTTGCACAACCTGGACCATCAACCGACTGGTTCACTGGGTGAACCGAATGACTCATGGTTATTGAGACGACCAGTTCACTCTAGTGAACCGATTGGTTCACATGAATCAAACAAGCAAGTGTTGGGTTTCCCGGTTTGTGAGAAAAGATTCTCATTTCACTTGTTCAATTCGATTGGGACAAGAATTAATCTTTGCATTAATTAGAAATATATAAGCAAAATCAATTGTGGGCAAGTCTGGGAAGTGAAACGAATGGTTCATTGGGTGAACCGATTGGCTCACCTACCCAAACGATCGGTTTAGTTATGAACCGATTGGCTCACTTGCCCAAACGATTGGTTCAGTTGTGAACCCATTGGTTTTCCTGCCGTAGCACAATTAGTTCATAGAAATTCCATCCCTTCTACTCCCGCACAGACTGGGAACCTTGACCCTACCCTCTACTATAAATAGAGGGATACAGGGGGCTTCTCAAAACACACAACTCAGAACATCAGTTGCTCTGCAAAGTTGTTGTCCTCTCTGGTTGTGGTAACCGAGAGAGCCCAAGCAAGTTCTACCCGTCTAGGGAGGAACAACGAGGGAAAGACAATTGTAGAAAAATGACTGGTGGTGGGAGAGTGTGTCAGTGACTAGTATGTTGATAGAAGGGGACAACTCCTTCTAGTCTGTCTATCAGGACGACTAGAGTTCTTGGTAGTCTGTGGACTATCTATAGAGGTGTGAGATTTGTTTCACTCATGAGGACGACTGTCAACCATAGTCTGGGTCAAGACCAAGAGCAGCACAGATGTTGTCAAAGACTAGGTGGTTGCAGTCCACACTAGTTGTGAGGTATTGTTGTTGAGCAAGCCTCAAGACCAGGTATATCTCGCTAAACCATCTTTCCTATTGTATAGTTGTTGATACAATCTATTGGTTATGGGTTTATGGTTAGATAAAAAAAATTATTTCCATTGTCTGTTCTATCCCATAAAACCCAACAGTGGTATCAGAGCCACATCAACATACTATGTTTTAGGATTAATCGATATGATCATATTTTGTTTTTTTGCCATTTATTTATTACATGTGATGTGAATACTTTAACTGACTAATGTGCATATCTGATTAAACACCACAAATCCCTATATACATATATGATATGGTATATATATGCAATTGATATGCGTCGGCCTAAAATAGTTTTGATGGTGGATATGTAGCATGGTTATGGCCTATAAACCCTTATGTGTGTGCTTGGTTGGTTGTAGTTGTTTGCATCTCGGTCTGCGTACCGAGTCCTTTCTTCTATTCCAAATGTAACTCGAGATAACTCAAGCCTTCTCTTCTACCTTTGTCCCCCCGAATGTAACTTAGGGTTCCCCAAAGAAATATATAAAAGTAGAATAGTTTTCTTTCTTATTATGTCAAAGAACGGAGGGCTCCCAGATGCGCAGTTAAGGGACAGAGACAACTGGCTGATGGTGTGAGGTGAGCATATGGTGGCCTAATGAGGAGCATGATGACCCGACGAACTGACCGTCTGGAGGAGCCAGACGATTAGTTGGTGACAACCAACTGACTGTCCAGGAGGTGAGCCGATCAATCATAGCATGAGTTGATCAACCCGGGACAGCCTAAGCACATATCTTCATCAGCAACAGGTTGTTGCATGTGATGTGGACCTATATGACCGTAATTCCTTGTGGCTCAAAGAATTACAAATAGGATGACCATAATCATCACTTTATCACTTCACTTGTTTTCTTATGGGATATAGCATGTATATGATACATACTATATATGTGGTGATTGGTATGAGATAACCTTAGGCTAGGAATCACCTCCGGGCCGCTTTGCCTTCTCTCAAGGGTAGGTGAACCATGGTGGGCGGGGGCTTTCGACCCCCTCCCGCTTCTCCTACCTCTACCATTGTTGCCTCAGGCCCTTGGGGGTCGACAAGGACAGATGGTTCTCCCCCATTACCGATGTCACGGTGGCGGGTGAATGGGTGTGCGTTGTGGTCGGGCCTCCTCCCATGCTAAGGGGTTTCAGTGAAAAAGATCCTAAGAAGCCTTTCTGGTGGGAAGGTGATCAAAGGATGTGGATGAGAATGACGGAGCCCATTCTTGAGGAGATGGAGGACTACCATCGACATTCTGCTATCGTTCAAATTTTGGGCAAGAAATGTCACATGTTGCAACTCAGGGGGTGGATACATAGGTTCTGGAGGCCTAGAGGAGTGCTGGAGATATTCACTCTATACGGCGGCCTATACCTGGCTCCCTTCTCCAGTGCGTCGAATCTGAAGAAAACCACAGATGGTGGTCCGTGGTTTTCTACGACCAGCTAGTATTGGTAAGGAAATGGTTAAGGGAGGCGGACACCCACAGAGAGGCACTCACTACTGCTCTTGTATGGGTCTCTCTCCTACATGTGGGGTGACACTGGACTCCTCGCGCCATCGCGGTGATTGCCCACACCATTGGGGTCCCTAGAGCAATGGATAGAAGGTTTGATGGTTCCACCATGGGCTGCACTAGGTTTTGTATCGACATCGTTGCTGACACCAAATCACTATCTAAAGTCATGGTGGAGCTACCGAATGGATAGGAATGGGAAGTTAAAGTCAGATATGAATCTTTTCCATATTGATGTGAGGATTGCAAAGTTTTTTGTCATCACACGGGTCAGTGCCCAGGTTCCAGAAGAGTTATCAACAACGATCCACCTATCATTCCTGAGCCTATTAGGGGAAGGCATCTGACACACTTTTTACGTGCATAGAAACGCAAGTGTATGCGTCAATGTAATATAGGCCTTTGTGAGGCCCGAGTCGAACTCAGGGACACGTGAATTATCGGAGACTACTACTAACTACTCGCAAACAGCTAGACCAATTAAAAAGTTGGAGGTTGTTGTAAAATTAAAATAAAATAAAATAAAATAAAATAAAACAAAGCAATCGATTAAATGTTTCGTTTAATCAATTCAAGTGGGAATCTTTAGGATTTTGGTTTCACCACAAGTTATCATTGTATGAATTTCTATATAGTCACTCAGATTTATCTCTCTATTCGGGTAGTGGCATGATATCATAATTTCCCACTGTCGTGGTACAATTCACTACCTATGCCTAGGTTGATTCCACCGTCGTAGTAACCTATACCCTAAACTACGTGCATTAGAATCGATCTCTCGGTATCCAGCATTAACCTTACACCACCTTGTTCAAGGGATTTGTCAATTAATGTAAATTCGGTCTCTTTTCAACCATTAATTCTTCTTTCAAATTAATTAAAGGCATTAGATTATTATTATGGTGATCAAGCATAATAATATAATTGAGAAAACGAAATTATACCATGGATTTAAGAGATAAATGATGAATTACTATGATAAAATTGTCATACAATGATTTCCCGGGCTACTCCCGGTCCTAAAGACAAAGGGGATTAGCCCTGCATGTTCATATCAGAGCAAAATGTGGACTGGAAAAAGGGAAACATGGAGAAAAACGTGATTGAGTGGTGAAACCCCTGAACGGAGAAGATCTAATCACTCCTTGGCATAGAATACGCGTTCTTCCGCCTTTCGGTGGTGGAAATCGTCTTCTTCGGCGTCCGGATCAGCTGGGGCGTGCTTCTGAACTCTGTTCTTCTCTCCACACCTTCTCGGGACGTGTGCAGTGGCTAATGACGTGATCGATTCCTCTTGGCCGCCATCATTAGGTATAATTACCGAGTTAGGTCGTCAAATAATCACATCCGTCGGATTTAGATCGATCCGAAGCAAACTTGTATCTGACGGTGTCGATACCATCGACGCGGGTCGATGGTATCGACCTGGCGTGATATCAGCAGTTCTTCTTTTCTTTTCTTCGTCGCAACTGATGCCACCTCGATACCATCGACGCGGGTCAATGGTTTCGACATTCATAGGCATCAATTTTGTCCTTTTACCGTCGTTGTAGCTCCACTAGTCGATGGTATCGACATTTTTGTCGATAGTATCGACTCTCGTTTCTGAATCAACCTGATGTTATCTCGATACCATCGAATCTCCTGTCGATAGTATTGAGATTTTACTACTCCTTGCTGCTGGCTGCCTGTGGTCCTGTCGATGGTATCGACCACTTTCGATGGTATCGACAGCAGCAGATACTTGTTTTTCCTGAAATTTCAACATGAAACCAAATAAGCCGAAACAAAACATATTCTTGTGATAATTTATGCTCAAAATATTGAAATAAGGGAGATTTTACATAGAGAATGATCATAGACCAAAGTAGATGAATTATGCAACATTAACAACAGAAATGACTAATAAATGCATAAAACACATATTAAACAAGTCTATAAATGCGACTCAAAATCATCGCATCAAACTCCCCTAAGCTTGAACATTGCTCGCCCTCGAGCAACTGAACCTTAGAATAAAATTTCCAGAGTCAACTGAAGAACAAATCATCACAACAGACATCCCATATGATCCCCACCGGACATTCACATTTCGGCCCTCACTAACCACAGGATGATAATTACCCTAAAGGCGACATTAATTATCCATAAAAGATATCTACCTCAAAACTGATGAACACTATCACATAAGGCAGTTAACATAATAAAACTCACCGGTTCAGACTTGGTGCATCTTGTGATCTCCTATACTACGTTGCTCGCCCTAACTACCATCTACATGGAAGCATCTCTCCTGATATTCACAAATGAGGAGAAAATCACGGTGGCCTACCAATTCGAGAAACGGGTGGATGGAATGGGTGGCTAACGGTAGAAACGGAAGCAGTATATGGTTTCAACATGCATAAAACAAGAATCCCCTAAATGATGCATTTGTACATGAACATGCCCTAATGCCTAAGATTGGGTGGAATGATGCATGCACTAACATCCCGTCTCAAAATGAGATGGAATATCTAACTGAGCTACATCATGTACTTACTCATCTTAAGATGCAGGTGAGATTATGTTCCTTTCTCCCTCTTATTCTACTTGCTTCTTAATAACTTTCTTTTTTTTCATTTTTTTTTTAAAAAATTCTTTTTTTTTCTTTTCAGGCCCTTATATCCACAAATGACAATGAATAATTTATTGGGCTTGCTTTTTCCGCATAACTCAAAGATTTGAACTATTTAGAAGGTATGGAACAATTTAATTCACCATTAAAGAAGAAATGAGGTACATGATATACTCTATGCATAAGAATTATGAATGCAGCTAAATGACACGCACCTAAGGGTAATGTGCATGTATTTTTTATTTATTTTCATGTAAAACATGTGAAAGTGGTTGCAATGAAAAACCTATCTATATGAGATGCAATCAAAAAGATTAAAACCGTAAAGTACTTCCAAGTCTTGTGGTGGATTGTGAAAAACAATGAGGTGCAAAGATCACAAGACTAATTGACTGAACCTTTAAAAAGTATTATGTGTCCCTCCTTCCTGACCTGTGTAGTAGTTAAGAGGTTTCTCTCTCTTACTTCAAATTAGAGTCTCATTATCATTTGGTCAGTTTAGGCTCAAACAACCAATTTCGTCCACTTTTCATGAACCATTAGAAATGTACAGTTGTGATTTTCTGTTTTAAAGTTTACAAATCCAATCATTTTCTTAAGTTATGTGCTCAAAGTTGACCAACACTCAAGCTTGAGAACACTCAATTTTTTTTTATTTTCCCTTAATTCCCATGTACAAGAAAGTGAGATGACACATGACTTAAGACATCCACAATTACACTAGATAGAACGTGGATCCTACAAACAAACTAAGATTGCAAGAAATAAATGACAAGAACAAACAAAATAAAACTAAAAAATGAGAAAATAAAAGATAGAGTTGTTCCAACTACCCCCCTAAGCTTGAATTCGACTATGGCCTCATGGTCAAAAACAATCTTAAAGGTTGGAACAGAGATACTGATTTACTCTTCTGGCGGAGGCGGGTACTGTGGAGCTGTAGGGTCCCAGGATGGGTACTCTCCCTGAAAGCTCGGATCAAACTGGGACATAGGTGGAGGTTGTGGATACCCCCCAAAGTAGTTCTGGCTCCAGTAGTGATCATAGAAAAGCTGATGTTGCATCTCCATCCTATGCAACCTATCATGAATCTGTTGTTGGTTGCCAAGGAGGAGGCGCTCATTCTCGAAGATCGCCCGCTGATTGTCAAGTAACCGGTTCGTAGTATCTTGAATACCGGTATACACTGTAGTGTGATGCTGCTGCGTCTGTTGTATGTCCTGCATCATAGCATACATTCCCTGCAAAGAATAGACATCCTCGCTTGGCTGCGAGGGCGGTGGTGGTGGCGGAGGCTGCAAAGATGAAGATGCACCCAGATGCATGCGAGGACGCTTCCTAGGTGCCACTCGTGCCCGAAGAGGAGTGTAGGTATCCTCTTCCTCTTCAGCCTCATCGTCATTGTTGTCGTCATCGTTGTCGTCGTCTTCATCGGAGTCCGCAATGGCTATGATTGGCCATCAGAAATGTTGAGCACCCTCGATATGGAAGACAGGATCGGGAAGCGAGCATTCTTGATATGTGTGGTTTACATGGCAATGAGCATATGGTAAACCATCTCGAAGTAAGATAAGATTGGATCGGTGAAGATGCTGCAAATTAACCTTGCTTCTGCTGGAGAGATGAGTAGGCTACTGGAAATTCAACCCAAGGTAGGAGGCCAGCGGTGTAATGAGCCCTCCAAAGTGAATTGGCACCTTCCACGTACTCCGCTTTACAGCCAACACCCGCTGCAGAAAGAATGCTCCCCAGTTGCACTCTTGGCGCTTCAGTAGTTTATGCAAGAAAAACAATTCAGTCTCCTGGAATTTGCTAAGAGACAGATCACCCCTAGCAAATAGGGTAGAACACATCATCCGATGAAGAATCCACACGAACGGATGCTCGAAGTCTACTACCACTGCATTGTGGTAGCTCACAGATTTTCCTGATGGCACCGTCACAGGCTCGGCAAAGATAGAGTCGTAGTCGGTCCGGTTATCTGGCCGCCGGTAGTCATTTCTCCCATGGTTCCAGTTGTAGATGGAGTTCAACTAGCAGAGGGTGAGAGTGTAGTCATTATTGTACAGCCGAAAAGAAACGCGGCCCTTGATCCACTCGCGATCTGTAGCGACGACGGAATTCGGCACGACGCAGACGTCCAACGACGCCATGAATTCAGCCACCAACTCCTTATATGTCGGCCAGTCACTGAAGAACGGTTGGCCATCAGCATGGTATTCCATATCGTCAGGCGTCCTGCTCGTGTGTCTCGCCTGCCCTTTTAGAACGTAGGCCAGATTAGCCTCAAACCCCAAGTTGCGGATCACCTCCCGGTCAACATAGCGGGTCGGCTTGATTTTCCTCTTCATGATCTCCTCATAGATCTTCTTGACCTCTGCGGACAGATGGATAATCTGCATGCGTGGAATCGATGCAGTCGGTGGCGGCACGAACTCTGGGATGTCCATCGGGTTGGCGCATGAAGACGATGCACCAGCAACATGCACCATGGTTGCGGAAGAAGGAGGAGTAGAGAAACAGCTCGGTGAAGATCAGAGAAGGAAATCTCCGCTCGATGAAGAACATGCTCCTGGATGCTCGTCGCTGGGCTCTGATTGCTCTGGAGGATGCTCGGCGCAAGTGGAGAAGAATTGCTCTGGGGTTGTGATGTCATATGACAAAAATCCTTCTCATATATAGATGACGTCGGTGCTTTTGTGTGCCCGTCGATACCATCGACGCGGGTCGATGGTATCGACACGCATAGCACAATCCATATGCCGCTGGTATCGACGGTCGTCGATAGCTGGATCTGTGGGACCCGGATCACTGACGTGTCGATACTATCGACAGCTGTCAATGGTATCGACCCGTCCCACGAATCGACTTTCTGGTTGCAGCGATCGTCGTTGATCTCCTCTCGTGGATCGGTGACGTGGCGCGTCGATACTATTGACGCAAGTCGATAGTATCGACTTCCATTTAGGGAAACACCCTCGCGAGGCCCGGCCGTCGCCTTCTGCCTGTAACTGTGTCGATACCATCGACAGGCTCATCGATGGTATCGACTTCACTGAGACGATTTCTTCTGAATATCTCCAGAGATCTCGATGGTATCGACTGGCATGTCGATACTATCGACTTTGACTTTGCAATCAACCTGTTGGTGTGTCGATACTATTGACGAGGCCGTCGATAGTATCGACGCAGTGTGATTTCTGCCGTCGCCAACCTGTACCACGGTCGATACCATCGACACAAGGGTCGATGGTATCGACTCTGCCTCAGTCCTGCACAATGAGAAAACAATCACGGTATCTTTTTTACACTAAAAACCAAGTCAAAACAAATCAAACTATAAATGTAAAAGAAACTAAACTAAAGTATCGATGGTTGGGTTGCCTCCCAACAAGCACCTTTATTTACCGTCTTAGGCTAGACAACATGAATCTTGTCATCAACTTAGAACTTTGGAGAGTGTGCCCAGGGGATCATGCGCCAGTTTGAACTCAACTCGATCTTAGCCAATCCCCAAGGTCAATGTACCTATCCCAATGGCAGTAACAACATCGGTCGTTGCTTGAAACGGCCTACCTCATAGCATCTCGCAACTTTGAAGCTGTGGCATGTCCATGATGATGAAATCCACCAGAAAAATGAACCTGTCTACCTTGACAAGTACATCCTCGCATACTCTGTATGGTTTTACAATGGACCCATCCGCCAACTCAATAATTGTCGTTGATTTCTTTATTTCCTTCAACCCAAGCTTTTGAAATATGGACAGAGGCATAAGATTAATGTTGGCGCCCGAATCACACTATGCTTGTGGAAAGAACTGACCGCCTATGGAGCATGGAATGTAAAAGCCTCCTGGGTCTTTCCTCTTTTGTGGTAAACTTCCATGGATAATTGATCTCACCATCTCATTTACCCGGCAAACGTCCGTGTCTTGTATCCACCTCTTTTTGGTGACGATTTCTTTGATAAACCTACCATATGTAGGAATTTTCTCTATCATTTCCACCAATGGAATATTGATATGGAGTTTTTTGAACATCTCCAAGAACTTCCTGAAGTGTCCGTGCTCTTTCTTCGGCCTTATGGTATCCGGATAAGACACAACTGCCTCATGTAGACGCTGATGAGGTGGCACGTATGGGCTTTTTGGGGCAAACTCCCCTAAGCTTGCTTCAATGACTCCCTCTGGTGTGGACTTTGGTAGATCATTTTCAACAGGTTTAACTTGTAGTGGTTCCTCTCTCGCAATGGATGTAGCTTCACCTAGATGCATGGCCTTCACCTGCTCTTCTTGCACAGGTATGGGTGCGCCCGAGATGGACACTTTGTGGGCTTTTCTGACTGAACAATACCCGCCTGGTAGTCCATAATGACTATAAGGATACAGTATTTTCGGTATAGCCACTGTATCAAAAATCATTTTACCTTTGTCCTGGACCTCTACCACCGGGGGTTCTGCCTTAGTAATCACGGATATGTATTTTACTTGATGATGTGCTTGAGCAACTTCTGCATTCCCTACTCATCTTTGTTGATTGGCATGCTTTATGGCCGCCACTTCATTAGAAATTTGGGTCACAGTCGTCTCTAGTGCCCTCATTTGTGCTCCATGGCTTTGCAGTGTTTGTCCAAACTTGGTCAAAATATCACCCTGGGACTACAGCTGCTTACTAAACATGCTCATCATCTCCTTATTTTGCTCTACCACTTGACTAAGCAACTCAGTGCTTTTATCTTCAACTCTTGGTTGTAGCTTTGCATCTGGATCTTGTAGGAAGTTGTTTGGATCCTTCCATGAGAATTTCCTATCCTTCCTCCAAGCATAATCATTATTTCTATAGCCCTGTTGTTGCATGAATTTGACCTGGGCCTCCTCATCGGACTCTGCATCCTCCTTGGCGAGCAATTTCTTGGCTAAAAGATCTAGTTTATCATTCAGCTCCTTGATGACCCTGGATTCACCTACGACTTTAAATTGTTCTGGTACATCCCTATCGCCCCAAGACTGCTTCTTTGCCATATTTTTCAAGTCTCCCAACACCTTGTACCAGAGTTGTTCAAGAAAAAGCCTGAACCTGCCGAATCTTGGTTACTTCTACCATGCTCGGAAAGAGCGAAATAGAAGATTTTGACCTGCTTTTCCTTGTCAATCCCGTGATGTGGGCACCTCCTAAGCATGATCTGAAACCTTTCCCAGGTCTCAGAGTAGGTCTCTCCTGCTTTCTGGGTAAAATTGTGGATTTTCCTGATCATGTCGTTTGTCTTCTCAGGCGGGAAGAACCTTTCAAAGAAAACCTCCACCATGTGGTTCCATGATTCCACATAATCATCATCCAGATTATGCAACCACTCTCGTGCGTTCCCTGCTAGAGAACTCGGGAATAGCTTCAAGTAGAGCGTCTCTTGTGGAAATCTGTCTATTTTTGTCATATCACAATTCTCCACAAATTGACTTATATGCGCGACTGGGTCTTCATTCTTGAGCCCATGGAATGCATTTGACTTCACCAAGCTTATTAACGCAGGATCAATCTTGTAAGTTGGAATATTGATCGCCTGCTTCTTGATTGGCCCCTTTGAAGCAGATGAAGAAGAAGCCTTAATCTTCTCCCATATCGTTTGTTCCTCTGCCATTTCTTCTTGTTCGGATTCTGAGTCTATTTCTTCCAGATGGTCTTGATTGAAATCCTCCTCATCTTCCGGTCCCTAAAATGGAACCTCTGGTGCTTGTTGTGTGTAGTCAGTGCTACGCGTTTGCAGCATGCACAGTACCTGCAAAGTGAAAATTTAAGTTCAGTACCGTGCTAGACAACTACAAGATGCGAAGATAAGATATAAATTTTTGAAAATGATTTCAAAATAATAAAAAAAATAAAAAGTGGCCTAGAGTGGCCGCTTGCAGCACTCATAGTGCCGACAACTGTTGTGTCCCCGGAAACTATGCCAAAAACTTGACACGCTTTTTACGTGCGTAGAAATGCAAGTGTACGCGTCAATGTAATATAGGCCTTTGTGAGGCCCGAGTCGAACTCAGGGACACGTGAATTATCGGAGACTACTACTAACTACTCGCAATCAGCTAGACCAATTAAAAAGTTGGAGGTTGTTGTAAAATTAAAATAAAATAAAATAAAATAAAACAATGCAATCGATTAAATGTTTAGTTTAATCAATTCAAGTGGGAATCTTTAGGATTGCGGTTTCACCACGGGTTATCATTGTATGAATTTTATATAGTCACTCAGATTTATCTCTCTATCTGGGTAGTGGCCTGATATGATAATTGCCCACTGTCGTGGTACAATTCACTACCTATGCCTAGGTCGATTCCACCGTCGTAGCAACCTATACCCTAAACTAGGTGCATTAGAATCGATCTCTCGGTATCCACCATTAACCTTACACCACCTTGTTCAAGGGATTTGTCAATTAATGTAAATTCTATCTCTTTTCAACCATTAATTCTTCTTTCAAAGTAATTAAAGGCATTAGATTATTATTATGGTGATCAAGCATAACAATATAATTGAGAAAATGAAATTATACCACGGATTTAAGAGATAAATGATGAATTACTATGATAAAATTGTCATACAATGATTTCTCGGGATACTCTTGGTCCTAAAGACAAAGGGGATTAGGCCCGCATGTTCATCTGAGAGCAAAACGTGGAGTGGAAAAAGGGAAACATGGAGAAAAACGTGATTGAGTGGTGAAACCCCTGAACGGAGAAGATCCAATCGCTCCTTGGCGTAGAATACATGTTCTCCCGCCTTTCGGTGGTGGAAATCGTCTTCTTCGGCGTCCGGATCGGCTGGGGCATGCTTCTGAACTCCGTTCTTCTCTCCACACCTTCTCAGGATGTGTGTAGTGGCTAATGACGTGATCGATTCCTCTTGGCCGCTGTCATTAGGTATAATTACCGAGTTAGGTCGTCAAATAATCACAGTCGTCAGATTTAGATCGATCTGAAGCAAACTTGTATCTGACGGTGTCGATGCCATCGACGCAGGTCGATGGTATCGACCTGGCGTGATATCGGCAGTTCTTCTTTTCTTTTCTTCATCGCAACTGATGCCACCTCGAAACCATCGACGCGGGTCGATGGTATCGACATCCATAGGCGTCTATTTTGTCCTTTTACCGTTGATGTAGCTCCACTAGTCGATGGTATCGACATTTGTGTCGATAGTATCGACTCTCTTTTCTGAATCAACCTGATGTTATCTCGATACCATCGACTCTCCTGTCGATAGTATCAAGATTTTACTGCTCCTTGCTGCTGGCTGCCTGTGGTCCGGTCGATGGTATCGACAGCAACAGATACTTGTTTTTCCTGAAATTTCAATATGAAACCAAATAAGCTGAAACAAAACATATTCTTGTGATAATTTATGCTCAAAATACTGAAATAAGGGAGATTTGACATAGAGAATGATCATAGACTAAAGTAGATGAATTATGCAACATTAACCACAGAAATGACTAATAAATGCAAAAAACACATATAAAACAAGTCTATAAATGCGACTCAAAATCATCGCATCAGCAAAAAAGAACTAGCAAGTCGAGACCGCCCAAACTGAGAAGTAAGGACAAGGAGAAGGAGGTGGTTGGGTTAGATATGACACCTTTGGGTGGCGTCGTGGACACTGCTGTGATATAGGTGAATGACAAGCCTGTTAATGTTGGTTGCACTGACGGGGTACCTGAACCGGCGGGTGCTGGCGAGGTGCCTGAGGGTATGCCTGTGATAGGGCCAGAAACCCCTGAAACCCCTGTGATGACTGAGACGGGGGGGATACAGGTGATGGAGGTGTGAGGCAGGGGGACAAAAATATGTTTGCTGCCTTGGAGAACATCAATGAAGAAGCCCTCAGCGAGGGACACACCAGAAGTCATAGTCTACAACAAACCAGAAATACAACAAAGAAGAAGAAGAAAAGGAGCTACTCTGGGGAAGGGAGTGGTTCCAAACAACAATAATTATGTCCATCCTTGCATGGAACATGTGAGGGGCGTCGCTACCCAGGACGGTGAAGAAACTCAGAGGTATTCTCAAAGAGTTGAAGGCTGATCTTATTTTCTATTTTGAAACAAAGATCCACAGAGTTAATGGTTGCAGGACCAAATCCATCTTTCCTGAGAGTTGGCATACTATCAATAACCTAAATAAAGTTGATAGAGGTAGGATTGTGATAGGTTGGAATCCTCGCGTTTGGACAATTGAACATATCTAGATCTCTGACCAAGCTATGAATATCAGCTGCTTCAACATTGGTGGATTCTCGGGCATCATCATTGGTGTCTATGGTGAGAATTTGGAGAGCAACCAAAGGACCTTGAGGGAGGACATCAAAGATGTGGCACAAAGTGAGATCCCCTGGATAGTTTTGGGGGATTTCAATAACGTGCGCAAAGCTAGAGAGAAAAAAGTTGGTCTACCTATACCCGAGAGAGTCATGGCTGCATTCAACGACACCATGGATATCGCCAAGTTGTTGGAGCTCCCTTCCATTGGAGGCATCACGACCTGGTCGAACAAGCAGGACATAAAAAGGAGAATAGCTACTCACCTCGATTGAAGACTAGTTAATGAGCAGTGGTTGAATGTTTTTCCATAGGTTGTCATCAGAATGGGGTCTCATCCATTCCGCGGCCACACCTGGATGAAGGTGGAGATGACGAACTCACCTAAAAGAGTGAGGCCTTTCATATTTCTAAACCTATGGTACATTTGGTCGGGGTTTAAAGACACAGTAATATAGAGTTGGGGCAATGAGGTGACGGGCAACCCACTCTTTATTGTCCTAAAAAAACTATAACATATGAAGATGGCCCTGAAGAAATGGTCGAAAGAGAAAGTGAATCTTCCTAACCTTACCATGGAGGCTTTAGCTACTTATAACAAGGTTGCTTTAAATGTTAGACTGCATCCGTTGGATAGCCTTGCCATCAAGGAGGAAAGTAGAGCTGAAGAGAGACTAACACAACTGGAAAAAGCTAAGGAGATGTTTCTATGGCAAAGAAGTCAGATGAGATGGGTGGCTGATGGATACCGCAATTCTAGAGTATACCACAGTGTTGTGAAGAAGAAGGAAATGCTTGAAACTATTCACAAGCCCATTAATGAGGAAGGCCAAACGGTTGGGGGCCAGGATGAGGTTTCTTGTAGAGCATTGTATTTCTTCTACAAACTCTACAACCAGCACAACAACTGGTCCAATCTTAAAGACGCTCACCTTCCAAGTTTGAGAGTTACTGATGACATGAATGATGAATTGTGTAAACATGTCTCTATTGAAGAGGTATAAAATGCAGTGTTCTTGATCCACTACTCCAAGGCTCCAGGACCTAATGGCTTTAATAGCTTATTCTTCTAGAAGATGTGGGATCTCAATCAGGTGGATGTATGTAGTGCCATCAACTGGTTTCTAGATAGAGGGTGGATGGTTAGAGTTGTTGACCATGCCTTCATCAAGTTGATTCCCAAGTCTAAGCATGCCACCTCTATCAATGACTACCGGCCCATAGCCTATTTTTCAGTACTCTATAAAACGATCTCCAAGATTCTTGCAGGTAGACTGAAGGCCATTCTCCCTAGTATCATTTCGGCTGAACAAAATGTTTTTATTAAATGTAGGAACATAGCAGATTGTGCGCTATTTGATATAGAGTTCCTATTTGATTTCAATAAACAAAGATCAAATTCAAAATCTTGTGTTAAGATTGACATCATGAAGGCTTATGATTATGTTAGATGGGCTTCTCTATGGGGAATCATGGAGACAATGGGGTTTGATGATAAGTGGATCAGTTGGATGAGAGAATGCACTAAAACGACAACCTTCTCTATCTTAGTGAATGGTACTCCTACTGGGCTGTTCCGTGCGTCTAATGGGTTGAGATAGGGTGACCCTTTGTCACCTTTACTCTTCACCATCATGATGGAGGGGCTTACCAATTCTATAAGGAGTGTCGAATAGTAGGTCAAGATAAAAAGCTTCAAGATTAAAGGCTGCAAAATCATGACACATCTAAATTTTGTTGATGATGCCCTTCTCTTCTCGGAAGGCCATGTCAGTAGCTTAGAAGAGTACAAGAAAGTGGTCACTTGCTTTGGCCGTGCTACTGGGTTGTACATCAATATGATAAAATCCCAAATTTTCAACTCCAAATCTTGTGAATCTAGAAGGGGCAGATTGAAAATGGATGTGGGGGTCAGAAAATGTAGGTGGCCCACTAGATACTTGGGCATACCCATCATGGGTGGCAGAGGCTCTATGAAAGACTTCAGTATGCTGGTGGACAAGGTTAAAGATAAGGTGGACAAATGGTCAGGTATAAATATCTCTATGGCAGGCCGCATGGTGCTCATAAGAATATTCATTCAAAGCATGTTGAGGTATTGGGGGGATCTTTGTGATATTCCAAGTGCTTATCTGAACAAAATTAAAACTATGACTGTTGTTTTCCTTTGGGGGGGCGTGGCCATGGTATCTCTTGGGAAAGGATTACTAAACCTTTTGATAAAGGTGGGCTTCAGGTTGATTATGGCCATAAGATTATGGAAATGTACACTATGAAGAGAATAGAGAAGTTTTATAATACGCCTGACAATGTGTGGGTCTAGTGGATGAAAAATAGATATGGTCTCATCATTACTATGGAGGAAGGCTCCAATCCGTCCAGGATTTGGAGAAGTATGTGCAATCTTTATAAGGATAAGTTTGGTGTGTCTTTCATTGATCCTTTGGGACTTTTGGGGTGCCTTCCCTCTATACCCAACATCAAAATTAGTAACAAACCTAACGTGCCTTGGTTCTACATTGTTTGGGGCAAGTTTCATTGTCCTAAATGGAGCATTCTCTTATATAGAGACTTGCTTAACAGACTTCCCACAAATGATAGGATGGACGGATGGGGCATATAGGTGGGTTATGCTTGCTCACTGTGCTATGCAGGGGCCAAAGTGAAGGACCATTTGTTTTTTTATTACAAGTACTCCAGGAACATATGGCAAATTGTGTGCTTACGGAATGAATGGGGTCATCAGGTCCCTAATAACATTGATGGTGTCATTAACTAGATATCGAGTAGACCAGATAACAAAGGGAAAGATGCTAGCAGATGTGGCTTGTTCCGTGTCTACGTATGTTAGCACATCTAGAGAGAAAGGAACAGGAGAAACCATGACAGTGGGAGGATAGACAAAAAACACTTGCTAAAGATGATTACATCCAACTTGGGCTGGGTTTTTGCTGCTAAACCCGATCTGACTGATGTGCTCAGCACTAATACATAGTTGTATTGGGGATTTTTTAGATAACACCCCCTCTTAGCAATCTGGCCTGGTGCCTCTTTTGTAGAGCTGGGCCTGGTGCCTTTGTACTTGTATAGCTTGCTATACTGCTTTTTTGGCAATACTATTTACCTATTTCCAAATAATATATATGTGGTGATTAAATATGTATATGTATATTATTACCAAACCCTCAATATAAATATTAAGTTTAAGATGCCTTCTAAAAGTAGCACATATGAAAAACTTGTTTGAATAAGTGTGGGAACACCCTAATTTGGTGCACCGTCTATCTCGTGGTAGTGTGATTGTGAATATGTGGGTCTGCCCTAGCAGAGTGCATATTCATTGTGTTGGCATTTGGGTTGGACTTAACTAGGTGACCTTGATCGGATCAAGCATCTTGAGGCGTGGATATGTACATGACAAAGAGTTGTGCATGAAATCTATCCAAGAATTGCATAATATGCAATTGGTAAATGTTACCTACCTTAATAATTGATTATGGATGTTGGCATTGGTCGAGTAATAACTCAATTGTTTTAGATCTTGGCTCACTAGAAGGTTGTACGCTGCAATCTTCTAAATTGATGGTGAGGGATATCAATTTGATCAAAATAGTGGGAGTGATAATTAATTAAAACCCTTATTAATATCGTCAACTTTATCAAATTAAACAAATCAAAAATTGTTTTGAAATGTTGCAAAATTCTTTTGTAGAATCCAAATGAAAAACATATATACATTATCATTGTGATCAGTTCATAAATAGGATAAAGTGCAAATCTGGTTTGGGACCTTTGAGAAGTGTTCTCAATAGAGAGTGTAAACTCTAAAGTCCTTGAAAGACCAGAGACAGTAGAACCACTCTAAATGTTCATAAGGATAAAATTGGATGCTAACTTGAAGTATGCCAATGATGCCTAATACATCAAGAACCTTATGCTGAGCTATATTAAATATGATTTGCATAAATATCTTGAAGCATGGAAATTCTTGAGATGGTTATACATCTTAAGAATCATGTAAAGCGTGAAATGTGTAATGTTTTCAAAGAGATGATTGAGTATAATCAGACAGATGGAGATCAAGTATAATCTGATACGCTCAATATGATTGTGCATAAAGATTAACTGTGATATTTTATAGGTTAAGAGTTGACCAAACTTATGATTCTACAAAACATTGTGTGAATCATATAGCCAGTTTATCAAATGTTGAGAAACTTGGCCAAACCATTTTCTAAAGTGTTTCACATGCTGATGCCAAAGCATAAATGAAGAAAGGACAAAACATGTGATCCTGATCAGTAGAGTGAAGTCCATAGACTAAATTATGGTCATGAAGTGTTCTAAAGCCAAGCTTAGGTTCAAGTCTTCATCACTCAAGATATGGAGAGGAGTAAGTTGGAAAGCGAAATAACCTCTTTATAGAGGATCTCAGGAAGATGAAAGATAGATAGAGATCTCAACTTCAGGACCTAAGAAGAAGTAAGCTAGAAACTGTGCGGAGAAAAAGTTGCTACCATTATAGTTACAAAATGACATTCCTGGTCATATAATAGAAAAAGTGAATTGCTATTATACATCTGCCATTAATAAAATCATCATACATCTTATATGGACAAGAGTGTAATGAACTAATGTTTCATTTCAAAGAAATGATCTTTGATGGCAATGCCTATGTCTCATCAACTATACTTGATAGTTAAAGAGATAAATGTGTGTGACACATATAATGAATGACATGGTAACTCAAACTTGAATACCTATAGCATAGTCATATGTAGTGCATAAATGATAATTGTATTTCTAGAAATCTATATGATGGTTATCTAGACTCATTTTGGTTATTGAACCAATAGAGACATGCTAATATCATTCATTGTGCAATATGACAAAGGTTCTTTACTAGATGTAGTGGGAGAACGATTATTATATTAAGGATTATATATATTGACCTTTTAAAATAAATGTTAAAGGTAATCAATAGTACATCAATATATTTACTGATGACCTTAGTAGATATGGTAGTTTGTATTTAATACAAACATGAATCTCTTGAAAAGTTCAAGGAGATCATAAATGAAGTACATAACAAACTTGGTATAAGTATTAAATTTTGATATGATCGTTATCAAAATACTTTTAACCAAGAGTTTGAGAACCTTCTAGAAGATCATGATAATGTATCATGATGGACTACACCTCAAACACAATGATAGTGTATCATGAGAAGTGTATTAGAAAGAAGGTATCACACCTTGATAATTTAGAGTGTGATTACTAGCTAAGCTTCAAATTTCCTTTTGGGCATATGCTTAACACTAAAACAACGCACCATCTAATTAGTTCAAAAGACACCATATGAGATATGGAATGGGAAGTGTCCCGATATGTCTTTATAAAGATTAGGATTGAAAGCTTAAATAAGAAAAATGTTCCTTAGAAGGTTTTGTCCACAAATCATATAAATGTTATTTTGTTGAATACTACTTTGATATCCAAATCCAACAACAAAGGTGTTTTGGATAGTTGCATTCCTAGAGAAGAAACTAGTTCTAAAGGAATCAATGGGAGAGAAAAGTAGAACTTGAAATGTTCGAGACAAATAAGAAAAGCATTGAACTTAAAGAGGTACAATAGGAATAAAGAGAATCACAAAAATGTTGTGGAATCTCAAAGTTCCTTAAGTAACACACATAAGTCATGGTTCTGGTAGAACACGCCTAGAGCTTGAATGATATATGATATCTTATGGACAAGAAGGTAGTGAGTTGATCATATGATGAGTCAACAATCTACCTAGAAGCTATTGAGAGCCAGAAATTGAGATATGGCTTGAAGCCATGAAATCCAAGACGGACTCCATGTACATCAACAAAGTATGACCTTGGTTGTTCCACCTGAAGGGGTAAAACCCATAGGGTACTTTTGGGTCTTCCAGAAGAAGACTGACATGGAGGGTAATTTTGTTTCAAAGATTTTCTAACTAGTTCAAGGTGTTGAACATGATGAAATCTTTTTAGCAATTACCAATGATAAATCCATCAGGATAATGCTTGCTATTGTAGTTTAATGGAAATAAAGTCCATGAAGCTGCATAGATCAATCTTTGGATTGAAGTGGGCACCTCAGAACTTGGATCTTCTATTTTACAAGATAGTCAAAGAGTTTGACTTGAGTCAAAATAAAGAAGTAATGTATGATTACAAGAATTTTGTGGGAGCATATGTATATTCCATGTATTGATGGGGAATAACTTCCTTATACTGCACATTTAAAACATGGCAACAAAGTACATTCTAATGTTTTAAAGAAACATCCTATGTGATAGGAATCTAGATCTATAGAGAATGATCAAGAGGGCTTCTTGACCTAAGAAAGAGAACATACATCAAAAAGATACTGAAAGGGTTCAACATGATGAGATAAAACTTGTCCATGTTCCATGGAGTTAGTCTCTCAAGAGTCAAGTGTCGCAATTCTTATGAAGAATAAGGAACACATGGATAGATGCTATATGCATTTGCAATTGGATCTATCATGTATGAACTCATCTCATTATCTTGTATGTATTGGACATGACAAGAAAAATTATGAACTAATTACGTTGTATGTATTGGACATGACAAGAATATACAAACTCATCATCTTGTAAGTATCGAACATGACAAAAAGATATGAAATCCAGTTATTTTGTATGTATTGGACATGACGAATGGATATCTATCGAAGTCCCGTAAGAGTTACTAGAATACCATGAAGGACATCTTTATGCACTTGTAAAGTACTAAAAGGATTAGTTCTTTAGTTATGGTAATAAGGAAGAGTTGGGTGTAAGGAGTTACACCAATGCAAGCTTCTAAAATGAAAAAATTGTGTTTGACCTTGGAATAAGAATTGTTAGTTGGAAATGTTCCAAACATAAGACAATTGATTAATGCTACAATAAGAAGTCGAGTACCTTAGTGTTACGAACATAGTAAAGGATATTGTATGGATCTAGAAATTCATATAGATGAACTTATGGGATGTTTCGACCATTATTGACTCAGTAGTAAGATTGTGACAACAATGGAGCTACTAGTTAGGCAAAGGAATTTCAAATAGCATACCATGACACTTCCATCTCAGAGGAGTTGTCGTACAATGAGGGGATGTGAAACATGCAATATACCAACTTGAAACAAATGTTGCTTACCCTCTATAAAAGCACTTGTGCAGTAGAAACATGATGGAAATGTTATGATCACTTGGAATATGATTTGTGGGTGATTGGCTCTAAGTGCAAGTGGGAGTCTATTGGTATAGTATGCCTAGAGAGGCAATTATATGATGACTGCAATGAGGCATGTGATACTTGATTTGATAATAATAAAGGCAATTTCCGTCTATATGTTTTAACTATTTTTGAGATTATAGTCTAACATGTTAGATGTCTAGAGAGTGACAATGCTCAATGACGTATGTCTTCAAGTACGTGACTTGAACAATGAGATCATACAGATGTTAAGAGCATGTACATTCTCACTATTGTCCCTAGTCGGTTGTTATTGTGGAAATAACCATAGACATCAATAACACAAAATACTAGAGTGTGTGTTGGTTGATGATAGAATCTCATCCATCATGGTATATGATATCAAACCAAGCACATAGATACATGTTAGAGAACAATGTATTGGATAAAACCATTGTAAGCGTGATGCATGGAAACCACACATGGTTAGTTAGGATCATCTCTTATAGTATTGGTGGTGACTTTGCTTCTTAGACCTATCATCAAGCATAGTCCTAAAACATGGGTTTTTATAACAATGATGATTGGGTAACTTTGACACATGGGGACTTGACTGTGAGTGACAAATATGGAATTTTTCCCTCCTAAGGGAGTGTGATATATTGTCCACTTGAGGAGTGAGACTGAGAAATGCATGGCCATGCACATGTAAGTCAATATATGATATTGAGCTTACATATATCTCAGACAGTATACTCTGAATCAAGAATCATTGATTGAACTTTTGTAGAGGATGACAAGTCCATGCCTTGAGTTCAATCTAGATATCAACGACAAAAGAACTAAAAATTCACTGTAACACCAATAATAGATTGTAGGTTGAAATTTGTTTTCCAACTTTCCTCTTCACTTGGGTAGCACTGATGTGTGACTAGGTACCACTCTTTGCTTATGATGTCATAAGTTAGTTATGGCCATTCACTTCCAACGTGAAATGAAACCTATAGGGTCACACACATAGGATTAACCAGGAAGAGGAGTTTATCCATAAATGATGTTTAGATTGACTACTAAAGTGTTTAGGTACTCAATTAAACATTCAATCAATATACTTGAATCAGAATCATCAAGTTCAAGTGATGAACCAACTGATTAGAGTGTCAGATTGATTGAGAACTGCATTGACTAAGTTCTGCACAACCTAGACCACCAACCGACTGGTTCACTAGGTGAATCGATCAGCTCGTGGTCAATGAGATGATTGGTTCACTATAGTGGATTGAACAGTTCACATGAACCAAATGAGTAGGTGTTGGGTTTCCCAATTTGTGAAAAGATTCTTGTTTCACTTGTTCAATTCGATTGGGGCAAGAATTAATCTTTGCATTAATTAGAAATGAAGAAGGAAAGTCAATTGTGGGAAAGTATGGGAAGTGAAATGACCAGTTCACTAGGTGAACCGATCAGTTTGCCTTCCCAAATGACTGGTTTAGTTCTGAACCCATCGACTCACCTGCCCAAATGATCGGTTCAGTTGTGAACCAATCGGTTCGCCTGCCGCAACACAATCAATTCATAGAAATTTCAGACCCTTCTAATCCTACACAATCTAGGAACCCTGACCCTACCCTCTACTATGAATAGAGGGGTACTGGGGGATTCTCAAAACACTCAACTCAGAACATCAGTTTCTCTACAAAGTTGTTGTTCTCTCTGGTAGTGGTAATCAAGAGAGCTCAAGCAAGTTCTACCCATCCAGGGAGGAACAATGAGGGAAAGACAACTGCATAAAAGCGGTTGGTGGTGGGAGAGTGTGTCGGTGACTAGTACACTGATAGAACAGGACCTTCTAGTCTGTCCATCAGGACGACTAGAGTTCTTGATAGTTTGTGTGGACTATCTATAGAGGCGGGAGATTTCCGCCACTCATGAGGACGACTGTCAACCGTAGTTCGGGTTAAGACCAGGAGCTGCATAGACATCGTCGAAGACTAGGTGGTTGAAGGCCGCACTAGTTGTGAAGTATTGCCACTGAGAAAGCCTCAGGACCAGGTATATATCTCGCTAAACCATCTTTCCTATTGCATAGTTGTTGATGTGATATGTTGGTTATGAGTTTGTAATTAGATAAAAAACTTTGTTTTCGCTGCCTGTTCTGTCCCAAAAAACCCAACACTCTAGACACCACACCCCTTTCTACTGATGCATCTCTAGACACCTCCTCCAAAGGTCTTAGAGGAGAATCATCATCGAATTTTCTGCATGAGGATGTCTAGGTCAAGGACACACCACTCTCCTATGTTGCGGCCACCACATGCATCGATCCATTGATTCACCCCTTCAACAAGTGATTTTCTCCTGATACGATCAAACCAAAGGACATCTCTATTGATTGTAGTGACACAGTCCCAACCATTACTATTAGTTTGGCCACTATTCAGCTTCTCTTGGAACCATGGATGTTCATAGTAGTGGTGAAATTCATCAACATTTAACATTGGTTTCAAAGCCCTAGTCACTAGACTTCAGTCACTATGAAACCCGAAGGAGATGTTTTGGGTGATAGAACTGGTTATGGGATACTAAATTATCCAACTAGAAAATTAAGCATACTTCATTACCGCCATGATAGAAGGACCTTAGACTATCTTAAACAACTACCTTTATGTCTAGTCCTAGTTCCCTAATTTCAAGCGTTCTGACCCTATCCCCTACAATCATGGGGTTTGGTCCAGATTTCTGGATCTCTCAGTCTATCTCTACCAAACATAATTGTTCGCCAACATCTTCAATCTGATTGGGAAGATAATCAATATTGATGACACCATGATAGTTGACCACAGAGGAAAACTCGCACATATAAATGTGGATGTCCACACTTCCAAGCCCTTGCTTCGGACAATTACAATGAATGGGGAACAATTATGTGTTTAATATGAGAACATGCCCATCATTATCTAGAGATGTGGAGTAGGCGATACTGATAAGGAGTATGCTTTTGTCCCTTTATTCAATACCACACACGCTTCTACATCGATAGTCCATCTTGTGGTGGTATTTACACCCTACTCTTAGGCAATCCATGCCAAAAAAATTGGAGAGCCATAGTCCCCCAAGAAGCCAGGAAAGTAGACCAAAGAAGCAACCAACCCAAGCCCTCAAGTGGGTGCTAATGCAAAAGTGTTGGAATCAAAGGAGACAAAAACTGAGGAGGAGGACTGGGAAATTGTGACAAACCGCAAATAAAAGAAGGGAGTCAAAAATCAGATGATCAATGCAGGGAACCTGATAATAGGTTCCCACGCCTCCACCAGCAAGCAATATCCATCCACCCAAGATACAACTGTGATCTTGGTGGATGATGAGATGAGAAAAGGCCATGAGTCAATATTCCATTCCAATTTGGGAGTAGCATTGTTGTTCTTAAACAAGGCACTCCTAGTTTCAGTTGGGGTGATAGAAGGATGGGAGGTAGTGGAGTCTTTCTCTAGAACAGAAAGGTCATCTACCAAGCAGTGTAGGTTAGATCTAGTAGGGAGCATAAGAAGAGGAAACTAGCCCAATTGTTTGTGAATGCAAACCATACCAATGAAGAAAGACACATTCTAAATTTTCAGGAAAACATAGATGTCATGGAGGAGACCCAACCAAGTGAGGGTGGAAAGCATGTTGGACTTGGTGCAACCATTAACTAGGCTTTCAATTCTCTCTAGATGGTGAACATTCATTGTTGGAATGTCAAGGAGCCAAATACAAGGATGAAATTTGACTCCTCAAAGAATACAAATCAATGTACAAAATTCATCATCTTGCTCTGGTCGAAACTCGATGTAGTGGTGACATCGCCCTTAATGTCATTTGCAAATTTGGTTTCTCTTTTTCACACCGTGTTGAAGAATTAGGCTTCCCAAGTGGAATATGGCTTCTTTGGGACACAAGGCACTACGATCTTGATGTACTTGTCAATTATAGACATTGATTCACTACAGAATTAACTAGGGCTAGTACACAACCATGGTGTATGGTAGCCCCAATCCAAACAAGCGACCTCTCCTATGGAAACAGCTACAGAAAATTTCACAAAGTGTCCATAGTGCCTAGTAAGTTGTGGGAGATTTTAATACAATGCTTCATCCAACTGAGAAAAAGGGTTGTCAATATTTTGACAAAAGAGCATCTAATATGTTCAAAGATACCCTTCTACAAACTGGACTTCATGAAGTTAAAGAAAAAGGACATTTCTTTACATTTAAAAGACTCAAAATGCAAGAGAAGCTTGATAGAGTCATATACAATGATGCATGGATCACAATAGATGGTGGATTTATAGTCTCCGTGCTCCCCTATTTGTACTCAAACCATTATCCAGTCCTCATTAGCAACAATGTTGCTTGTAGGAAGTCCACAATGACTTTTCAAAAAAAAAAGATAATTGGTCTATGTGTCACCCCGCCATCACCCAGAGAATGAGATGACACGCGAAAACGTGTGGAACCTCATCTTACCAAAAATAGTGGTTAATTAAAACTTATTGCAGAAAGCATACTCAAGGGAACTTTTGCATCCATATCATGTAGAGAAAGCATGTTATAAAAAAATATTTATAGGCTTTGATATATGTCCACCGCTTATCGGAGCCAGTTGTACCGTCAGTGTAACGACCCTGACCTGGGTTATGAGGTAACCCTATTTGTTTTGTCTAATTAATTTTATTAGAAATTTAATATAATCCTCTAAGGTGCTTTGTTATAATGTGACACACTCATGTTTCAAGTTTGGTCCTGATTGAATGTTGTTTGAGCAATTTTCCTTTGTTTTGGACCAAAGTGCAATTTACCCAAATTGAGGGGCTATAATGAAAAATGTCACATATTTAACATGCCTCATGTGTTGTAGCATTATTATTGATATAATGATGCAAGTTTGTGGCTTGTGGAAAGCCTAAATTCCAAGTTTGAACTTGTTTGAACAATGTTGGTACCTTGTGCACCAATTTTGGTACAAATTGTAATTTACCAAAAATGTAGGGTTGATATGCAAATTACCACCTCTAGAGTGTTCCTGTTTCCTCTATGTATCATTTAGAGGAGAAAGAATGAATTATACACCATGTTTGATTCCGTTATGAATGATGGTAATCTTGGTGATGAAATGACCAAGAAAAAGGGTTGAATTTGGAAGCTTAACTTGAGTTGTATCAAGTTGAAAAGCTTATATATGAGTGCCTATCGGCCATGGAGCCCAAGGAGGTGTCCCATATCGTTTTGTGAACTCTTGGAAAAGGCCATATCGTTCAAAGAACCTCAAGGAGGTGAGGTTTTATGGCCAACAAGTTTCCTTAGAAAAAGTGTATCGGCTTGACTTTAAATAGTGATTAAACCTAGATGACTTATCCCAATGGATAAGCAATGGACGAATTTGCATCCCTAGATGATCATCAACCGTTTTGAAAGACAAGATAAATCTTAATGCATGCATGTACACGTGTCACCCATGCATGACATGTGGCACCTACTAGCTCAAAATGTTGACACCTCATTTTTGCCTTTCTTCATGAACAACAAGTATATATACCCCTAGTTTCACCCCTTGGTGCAATTTTGCGACCCTTACCACCATCCTACCCTAAGGTATCGTGCATAGAGCTCCCATATCGTGAAGGGATGCTGTGTTATCGTGCATGGGCCTTGGGATATCACCCATGGCAAGACCATATCACCCAAGTAGGTGATATCAGCCATATAGGGTGATATCGGCCATAGAATGAAGTGTTTTGACTCCAAGTGAGTGCCATATCATGCAAGTGAGTATCATATCATGCAAGAGGGGTGGCATGTCGTGCAAGAGCACAAGGGTATCGTGCACAGGCCTTGGGTATCTACCATAGCAAGTATATCAACCATACCATGTTGATATTGCCCATAGCAAGTTGATATCAGCCAATTGAAGTGATTTTGGCCACAAGTGAGGGGGTATCAGCCAAAGAAAAGTTGTGTCGGCCAAGAGGAAGTCCATATCGCCCAAGAGTTGTAGGGTGTCATACAAGGAGCTAAGGAACTTAAAACTTAACCCTAAGGTAAGCTATAGTTGTCTTCAAGCTTGAATTGAAGCATGGAATTAGGGTTATGATCTACCTTTCTTTTCTCCTTCACCAATTGCTTATCCATGGTGATTCCTTGTATACGAAGGAGTTGTGAACAAGCCTTGGACCTTTGATAAAGTCATCTTCAACCTTAGGAACATGGAGCTTTGGTATTTGAAGTGGTTCTTAAGGCGGGTTTTATAACTTGAACTCAACCATGTTATTATTCTTCACCTAAATTGTTATAATTAGTGAAATACTTTTAATTCCAAAATTTCATGAAATAGTTGATGAAATTATGAGTTCTAGCAGTTGCTTAGACCTGTTACCATGTATTATATCAGTTAGAAAAAAGGTCTAAAGATTGAAGAAGATGGTGTCACTTTGTAAAAGTGATATCGGGTTCAAGTATAAATACAAGTAGTTATAACCCGATATGAGTATGACTTGCCGATATGTCTTGCACAAAATGTTGCACAAGATGTTGCACGAGATGCTTGTGCAAGATGCTTGCATGATAGGGAGTGAAGTATAGACTCCATACATGATACAAGGTTGAATGAATACTTATAAGTTGACATGAAACCCTAATTTGGGAAACTTAATATGAGAAAAGAATAGCAAATGCTATTGCACGATATGGAAGCCCGATACACAACCCTAGTTGATGTACAACCCAACATGGTGATGGATTAATACCTCATGTACGACATGGGTAACACATATACACACCTATAGCCTAGTACGGATGATGTTCATACACCTCTAGCCTAATATGGTGGGTGCTTATATACCTCAAATCCGATATGGTGAACATATGCACACCTCCAAACCGAGACACCTTGTAAAAGTGAGAGTAAGACACTCTTAGGAGTAATGAGTGTAACACCAAGTAATGGTGTGGATAATACCTTGATAGGTGAAACACCTAGAGTGGTTGATAATGGTTAATCCTATATCAATAATGTCTCAACCTGAGATGAGTCCATATCAATTTATGATGTTTGGACAATTCAAATGTATGACTTATGATCAATACACTACAGAATAAATGTGATGGGCTAGTGCATAAAGTATTAGGATGGGAAATACCCTAATACAAGATAATTTGATGAACTTAAGAAAGTTAAAAGTGATGAAGGAAGTGATACATCAAGACATGATAGATATCACATCCAACACTTCGAGGTTGATGTACCTTGATGCACCATAAATCCAATATACTTGGATGAGTAACACATGAAGTGTGTTATATCAATTGTTACATTGCGATGTAATAAGTTTAGTGCACTTTAATAAGTGTGGGATAAAATACTTTGAGAAAGGTTTAAGCCAAGTTAATAAAGTCTGATGTAATCATACCACTAGTAAGGATGAGAGAGAAACTCATACCTTGTGTTGATGAATCATTTAATGATAAATGATGAGAATAAATAAGTATGATTGAATACTTATGATATCAATGTTTGCTCCTAGATGTGTGGAGCAATGAATTAGGGTTTGATCATTGATTATATGATCTTGAAAACCTAAATGGTTAATAATGGAAAACCCTAACCCTAATGAAGGGTAATGATATGTAAGAAGAAACCCTAATCGATAAGAAAGGGAAAACCCTAACCCTAATGATGGGAAGGTTGTATTTCTCTTATTGCATAAGCCTTGTAAGGCATGTTAAATACTTGTATAACACGTATAATGTGTAATGGCCTTGTAAGCCATGTGAATAAGTTGTTGCCTAGTGAGAGGTGACAAGATGTGTAATGACCTTGTGAGCCATGTGAATAAGTTGTTGCCTAGTGAGAGGTGACAAGATGTGTAATGGCCTTGTGAGCCATGTGAATAAGTTGTAGCCTAGTGAGAGGTGACAAGATGTTTAATGGTCCTTGTGAGCCATGTGATATTCTTGTATAATAAGTATCATGTATACCTTGGTCTGAGGACCTAGAGGTAATAGTTACCTGATAAGTGGTAACAATGTTCAGTGATGATCTAAGGGTTTGAATACCTAGATGCAGTAATCATGATAATGATGATGTGAAGGGATAAGAATTCCCAATAATGTGATAAGGGACTCATATCCCAAGTATCACGTGTTTTAATGTTAAAAAAAAGTACGTGATAGATGTATTACACCTTTCTTCGTAGCATTTGTTGTGTTTGATAAAAATAACTTGTTTGATGCTAAAAGAATGTTTTAATGCACGTAATATATCACTAGAAACTATAAAACATTGCCCTGACCATAGATCCATCAGTGTCAGAACTTGCTGATGGTGAAACGGGTTGCTCCGCGGCATAACCCGGAGTGCATAATTTTGAGTACGTGAGGGCGTAAGTACGGACATCACTATGTGAGCCGATCCCCTTACTGTCCCGAAATGAATGGGGATTTGGCTATATGCCCTATCCTGGATCGAGTGCGACTTTGGTCGTAGACTCTTTGTTGAGCACGGTGAACTGGCCCGTGGCTTAGAGTATGGTGCTCGTGTTGCCATGACTCAGACTGGGGACGGTTGTGTGTAGATGTTTCCCCTAAGAGAGTGCAGTTGACACTGTAGCTCTAAGTGAGGATGCCTACGTACCCTGGCACAGCTTGTTAGCAGTGACACGAGATGTCCTGCATGTGGTCTCGTACTGACTGAGATGGTCTGAGGTCATGGAAACTGGCTATACCATTGACCTTGTATGGTACCGACTTGTGAGAAGTTTGTGGTCGGCTGGATATGGCCGGGGTATGCTCCATCTCGTCAGGGCATAAGTGTGATTGTAAAATATGTTCAACTGTGAAGTATACCTGCTTAAGGATCGAATACGAGAAATATTGCTTGATGCGTAATACAGTTATACATTCTAGTTGATAGATGTTATTTATGTTTCTTTACATTCCTTGCAAAGAAGATAGATGAATTATAATCTACCATTGGTAGATGCAATGTTCTCCTTATGAAAGGAGATTACTTCATTCTGTTCATATAGTGAATTATCCTGATTGTTAATATAAAAAGAACCTCTGCTCAGTTTATAAATGCTTAATTTGTGATAATAATATGGTCGGCGGAGAGTTATATCTCTCGTTGGGACAATTACAATTGTCTCACCCCCATGGGACCCAAATTTTTAGGTGGACGTGCACGAGGAGGTGAAGACCTTTCTGCAGAGGAAGAACAACAGCTGAGGCAACAGTGACAACTCAGGTTGAGTGTACTGTCTATCATGTCTTGTAGATATGAGTCCTATGTGTCGTCTCTGTACTCTTAGGTCCTAGGAGTTGGTTCGTACTGGTTTTATGATCAATAAGAGATTTTGTCTTACGTGCCTCGAGGTTTTATGTTGCTCATGTATAGTTTGGTAAAGCAACTGTTATATGTTATTCTCAAGATGAGATGTACCGGATATGTACAATGTGAATAATGATGTATATAAGGTTTTGGACCTTTCAGTAAGAGTTTTCTTTGGAATGGATCTCTTTGAAAAATGGTTTTAATTTTTAGTGATTTTTGTTAATCTGCGGTTTATGTAATTAATTCCGCTTAATTAATGACAATTTGTTTGTCGATTTGGTGACTGTCATCACAAAGTTTGGTATCAGAGCTTAAGGTTTGCTAAGTCTACAGAGACATAGAACTAAGGTGTTGAGTCTATGTTAGTGTCCTCCAGTATACCCTATTGTGACTTCTTCTTGTGCAGAAGAATGGGTGAGGTTTAAAAATGACTGGAGAACACGAGGAATACATTGTTGAGGGCTATGTTGTTGTACCAAGAGAGGGTGTAAGTGGTCTGGAAAGAGAAGAATGAATGCCTGAGAATTCCCATCATGACCCGATTAGGATAGAGAATCCTATGTTTATGCTCTTGTTGGGCAGGTTAGGACAATAATGATGCATATAGTAGACTGGATACTAGCATTACAACCTAGGTTACCAGTCCTCAATGTAGAAACTTTGGGCTTTGAAAAGGTTCCTAAATGACATAGTCATGTTGGAACAGTGGAAATTGTGGAAAGGATTAGCATATGGTAAGAAAATAGACTCTGCCATAAATATAGACAGATAGTATATTTGCAATGGTAATGCCCAAGATGGGGCAATAAGTTGAGACATAAGGTAAGGTCTCTACAATTCTAGAGACATGTGCCTAATTGTTCTAAAAAAAAGCCAAAGTTTTTGGTGCCATAAATGCAATAAATGCCTAGTGTACCAGGGCAGTAGCCACTAAGTAAAGGCAAGGGTCTTAACTTTTCACCTGTAAGAACCCATGGCTTAGTCTCTACATCGGTAATAAGACCGATAAGACCATGGTACGAGGACAAGACATGTTATAGTTATGGACATGTTGATCATACTAAACCCTTTTGTTCAAAAAGAAGGGAGGAAATGACTCAACAACTGAGGTAGACTTGGCAAGGCTTATGAAAGTTACAACCCAATAACGTGAAAAGGCAAATGCAACAACATGAAATAGCTAGACTCTATGTGTTGAGTCAACCTAAAGCAGTAGATGACTGCGAGGGATAACAGTTATATAGATATTTTCATTTTGATATGCCTTATCTTGATGATTATATGATAATCATAAAAAGGATTGTTGTTACGGATTTGCATATTGATTGTCCTATGGGGACATAGGGAAGAAATATGAGAACTAGAATTTATATTCTGTTCAGTATTCTTTTAAATGCTTTATAATTGTTCTTATCTGTGTGAAAGAGGATGAGGTATAGAGGTAATTCCTGGAGAAAATCCAGGGATGCTAAATCATATGCTTGTGATGATACAAAAAGTAAGGAATATGAAAGTACATAAAGTGCATACTACCTAATCTCAGTACTTGTATACCCTGGCCAGGTATATAATTATTGGAGATAGGGCAAGTATGGAACTCTTAGATTGTTATCTTTTCGATTACTCTGATCAAGTAGTCATTCTGAGACAATCTAGTGAGTATAACTAAACTAGAAATATGGTATGGACAGGTATATCACATCCTAAGTGCAATAAAGTGGAATCTGAGATGATCTCAGATCAATCTGTATGTATGAGGAAATGAAAAGTATAATCCTCATGATAAGATAATGAGAACAAAGGAGATGATCCCTGTCAGATAAAGCATGTGTGAATAGTAAAGATCTTTTCCCATGATGTGGAAATTGGAAATGTGATAAAATCACAAAATGTTCATGAACATGTTAGACAATAACAAAGAAAGGAATAATGATATGTAATCATCCTTATAATTTCTATGTTGATGGCAAGGAACCTAGGATGAGACACGAGTAAATGACTCATGAATAGTTGAAAGATCATGCAATAATTAGAGGAGATGATAATATCTTCTCTTTGATAAACAACCCTAGATGATGATGGGGTGATAAAAGGAATATGTTTCTTTGTGTTCTCTCCTTTCAGGGACATGGCAATCAAGTGAGTACTATGACACTTGATGTTCATGGATTAGAAATAATCCATTGATGGATACTTAGAAAAGTATCAGTTTGTCTTAGACTTTGGTACTAAGATTAAGATAAGTGTAATAAGTAATGTCCCAAGATGAAAGAAAGACAATGATGTAATGTGTTTTTGGCACATACAATGGATACCAAGGTAAAGAATCCTAGTATCCAAGAACTTTCAATGATATGAGAAAATGAGAACATGATTCCTGACAAGGAGTAATGTTTGGTTACCTAGAAGGGCCAACTTTTAAATTAGTCTAGTTACATACAATAGTATGGATACCATATGTTAGGGGTTTATGCCCCACATAAACATGACATCAACAAAGATGTATGAGTTGAAGAAACAATAGTAGAATTGTTTTGGAAAAGTTGATCAAGTTAAAGATAACTTCCTAGAATATCCCTATTCAGATTGTTGAGGCAGTTTATACATAACATCTAGAGATACCTCTAAGATATATCTTCTTTAATAAGTAGCCTCTCCTTACGACAAGAAAATAAACAATTAAAGGGATAATTGATGCAAGTCATAAGAAAGTTTAGTGTTGTGTCATTAGATTTGGGTGGCACAACAGATGCATGATAATACTTGTAGTCACAAGTGGGTGACAGAACATAACTCTGGTCTTTCCTTTAAAAGTGAAATGTTAAATGAGGAGTATGGGAGACTCCCCAGAATCAAGAATCTTGTCACATAAAGTTGTAAGTTGAGAAAGGTGACAAATCAGTAATGTTTGACTCCTGAGTTAAATAAGGTATGTATGATGTTTCTCTGACTAAGAAAAGTATTACCTGAAACATAGTTGACTCTACAGTCAATAATGAAAAAGACAGTGGAATATGTGCCCTGTGTGACAGATTCAATGATAACCCTGTGTGGAAGAACTTTGTGTTGATCAAAGTTCTATGTCATCTCCATGACATTAATATGTTATGTGGAGACTTAATGGTATGATGAATGAATAATATTTGTCTTCCTTTACTTGGGATTTCGGGGACGAAATCTTTGTTAGGGGTTTATAACTTGTAACAACCGTGACCTGGGTTATGAGGTAACCCTATTTTTTGGCTAATTAAGTTGATTATAACTTTAATATAATCCTCTAACGTGCTTTTTTATCATGTGACACACTCATGTTTCAAGTTTGGTCCCGATTGAATGTTGTTTGAGCAATTTTCCTTTATTTTGGACCAAAGTGCAATTTACCCAAATTGAGGGGATATAATGCAAAATGTCACTTATTTAACATGCCTCATGGGTTGTATCATCATTATTGATATAATTATGCAAGGTGGTGGCTTGTGTAAACCCTAAATTCAAAGTTTGAACTTGTTTGAACAATGTTGGTACCTTGTGCACCAATTTTGTTACAAATTGTAATTTACCCAAAATGTGGGGTAGATATGAAAATTACCACCTCTAGAGTGTTACTATTTCCTATATGTATCATTTAGAGGAGAGATAATGAATGATACACCATGTTTGTTTCCATTATGAATGATGGTAATCTTGGTGATGAAATGACCAAGAAAAAGGGTTGAATTTGGAAGCTTAACTTGAGTTGTATCAAGTTGAAAAGCTTATATATGAGTGCCTATCGGCCATGGAGCCCAAGAAGGTGTCCCATATCATTTTTTGAACTCTTGGAAAAGTCCATATCGTTCAAAGCACCTCAAGGAGGTGAGGTGTGACGACCAACAAGTTTCCTTAGAAAAAGTGTATCGGCTTGACTTAAAATAGTGATTAAACCTAGATGACTTATCGAAATGGATAAGCAATGGAAGAATTTGCATCCCTAGATGATTGTCAACCATTTTGCAATACAAGATAAATGTTGATGCATGCATGTACACGTGTCACCCATGCATGACACGTGGCACCTACTAGCTCAAAATGTTGACACCTCATTTTTGCCTTTCTTCATGAACAACAAGTATATATACCCCTAGTTTCACCCCTTGGTGCAATTTTGCGACCCTTACCACCCTCCTACCCTAAGGTATCGTGCATAGAGCTCCCATATCGTGAAGGGATTCTGTGGTATCGTGCATGGGCCTTGGGATATCGCCCATGGTAGGACCATATCACCAAAGTAGGTGATATCGGCCATATAGGGTGATATTGCCCATAGAGTGAAGTGTTTTGACTCCAAGTGAGTGCCATATCATGCAAGTGGGTATCATATCGTGCAAGAGTGGTGGCATGTCGTGCAAGAGCACAAGGGTATCGTGCATAGGCCTTCGGTATCGTCCATATCAAGTATATCGGCCATACCATGTTGATATTGCCCATAGCAAGTTGATATCGGCCAATTGAAGTGATTTTGGCCACAAGTGAGGGGGTATCGGCCACAAGAAAAGTTATGTAGGCCAAGAGGAAGTCCATATCGCCCAAGAGTTGTAGGGTGTCGTCCAAGGATCTAAGGAACTCAAAACGTAATCCTAGGGTAAGCTATAGTTGTCTTCAAGCTTGAATTGAAGCATGGAATTAGGGTTATGATCTACCTTTCTTTTCTCCTTCACCAATTGCTTATCCATGGTGATTCCTTGTATATGAAGGAGTTGTGAACGAGCCTTGGACCTTTTATAAAGTCATGTTCAACCTTAGGAACATGGAGCTTTGGAGCTTGGATCTTTGAAGTGGTTCTTAAGGCGGGTTTTATAACTTGAACTCAACCATGTTATTATTCTTCACCTAAATTGTTATAATGAGTGAAATACTTTTAATTCTGAAATTTCATGAAATAGTTGATGAAATTATGAGTTCTAGTAGTTTCTTAGACCTGTTACCATGAATTATATCAGTTAGAAAAAGGTCTAAAGCTTGAAGAAGATGGTGTCACTTTGTAAAAGTGATATCGGGTTCAAGTATAAATACAAGTAGTTATTACTAGATATGAGTATGACTTGCCCGATATGTCTTGCACAAAATGTTGAACAAGATGTTGCACGAGATTCTTGCACAAGATGCTTTCATGATAGGGAGTCAAGTATAGACTCCATACATGATACAAGGTTGAATGAATACTTATAAGTTGACATGAAAGCCTAATTTGGGTAACTCAATATGAGTAAAGAATAGCAAATGTTATTGCACGATATGGAAGCCTGATACACAACCTTAGTTGATGTCTAGCCCGACATGGTGATGGCTTAATACCTCATGTACAACATGGGTAACACATATACACACCTCTAGCCCAGTACGGATGATGTTCATACACCTCTAGCCCGATATGGTGGGTGCTTATATACCTCAAATCCGATATGGTGAACATATGCACACCTCCAAACCGAGACACCTTGTAAAAGTGAGAGTAAGACACTCTTAGGAGTAATGAGTGTAACACCAAGTAATGGTGTGGATAATACCTTGATAGGTGAAACACCTAGAGTGGTTGATAATGGTTAATCCTATATCAATAATGTCTCAACCTGAGATGAGTCCATATCAATTTATGATGTTTGGACAATTCAAATGTATGACTTATGATCAATACACTACAGAATAAATGTGATGGGCTAGTGCATAAAGTATTAGGATGGGAAATACCCTAATAATAGATAAGTTGATGAACTTAAGAAAGTTAAAAGTGATGAAGGAAGTGATACATCAAGACATGATAGATATCCCATCCAGCACTTCAAGGTTAATGTACCTTGATGCACCTTAAATCCAATATACTTGGATGAGTAACACATGAAGTGTGTTATATCAATTATTACATTGGGATGTAATAAGTTTAGTGCACTTTGATAAGTGTGGGCTAAAATACTTTGAGAAAGGGTTAAGACAAGTTAATAAAGTCTGATGTAATCATACCACTTGTAAGGATGAGAGAGGAACTCATACCTTGTGTTGATGAATCATTTAATGATAAATGATGAGAATGAATAAGTATGATTGAATACTTATGATATCAATGTTTGCTCCTAGATGTGTGGAGCAATGAATTAGGGTTTTATCATTGATAATATGATCTTTAAACCCTTAATGGTTAATTATGGAAAACCCTAACCCTAATGAAGGGTAATGATATGTAAGAAGAAACCCTAATCGATAAGAAAGGGAAAACCCTAACCCTAATGATGGGAAGGTTGTATTTCTCTTATTGCATAAGCCTTGTAAGGCATGTTAAATACTTGTATAACACGTATAATGTGTAATGGCCTTGTAAGCCATGTGAATAAGTTGTTGCCTAGTGAGAGGTGACAAGATGTGTAATGGCCTTGTGAGCCATGTGAATAAGTTGTTGCCTAGTGAGAGGCGACAAGATGTGTAATGGCCTTGTGAGCCATGTGAATAAGTTGTAGCCTAGTGAGAGGTGACAAGATGTTTAATGGGCCTTGTGAGCCATGTGAGATGATTGTATAACAAGTATCATGTATACCTTGGTCTGAGGACCTAGAGGTAATAGTTACCTGATAAGTGGTAACAGTGTTCAGTGATGATCTAAGGGTTTGAATACCTAGATCCAGTAATCATGATAATGATGATGTGAAGGGATGAGAATTCCCAGTAATGTGATAAGGGACTGATATCCCAAGTATCACGTGTTTTAAAGTTTAAAAAAAGTACGTGATAGATGTATTACACCTTTCTTCGTTGCATTTGTTGTGTTTGATAAAAATAACTTGTTTGATGCTAAGAATGTTGTAATGCACGTAATATATCACTAGAAACTATAAAACATTGCCCTGACCATAGATCCATCAATGTCAGAACTTGCTGATGGTGAAATGGGTTGCTCCGCGGCATAACCCGGAGTGCATACTTTTGAGTATGTGAGGGCGTAAGTACAGACGACACTGTGTGAGACGATCCCCTTACGATCCCAAAATGAATGGGGATTTGGCTATATGCCCTATCCTGGCTCGAGTGTGACTTCGGTCGTAGACTCTGTGTTAAGCATGGTGAACTGGCCCGTAGCTCAGAGTATGGTGCTTGTATCGCCATGACTCAGACTGGGGATGGTTGTGCGTAGATTTTTCCCCTAAGAGAGTGCAGTTGATGTTGGAGCTCTAAGCGAGGATGCCTACGTACCCTGGCACAGCTTGTTAGCAGTGACACGAGATGTCCTGCATGTGGTCTCGTACTGACTGAGATGGTCTGAGGTCATGGAAGCCGACTCTACCATTGACCTTGTCTGGTACCGACTTGTGAGAAGTTTGTGGTCGGTACGAGATGGCCGGGGTATGCTCCATCTCATCAGGGCATAAGTGTGATTGTAAAATATGTTCATCCGTGAAGTATATCTGCTTAAGGATCGAATACGAGAAATATTGCTTGATGTGCAATACAATTATACATTCTAGTTGATAGATGTTATTTATGTTTCTTTACATTCCTTGCAAAGAAGATAGATGAATTATAATCTACCATGGGTAGATGCAATGTTCTCCTTATGAAAGGATATTACTTCATTCTATTTATATAGTGAATTATCCTGCTTTTTAATATAAAAAGAACATCTGCTCAGTTTATAAATGCTTAATTTGTGAAAATAATATGGTCGGCGGAGAGTTATATCTCTCGCTGGGACAATTACAATTGTCTCACTCCCGTGGGACCCAAATTTTTAGGTGGACATGCACGAGGAGGTGAAGACCTTTCTACAGAGGAAGAACAACATCTGAGGCAGCAGTGACAGCTCAGGTTGAGTGTACTGTCTGTCATGTCTTGTATATATGAGTCCTATGTGTCGTCTCTGTACTCTCAGGTCATTGGAGTTGGTTCGTACTAGTTTTATGATCAATAAGAGATTTTGGCTTACGTGCCTCAAGGTTTTATGTTGGTCATGTATAGTTTGGTAAAGCAACTGTTATATGTTATTCTCGAGATGAGATGTACCGGATATGTACAATGTGAATAATGATGTATATAAGGTTTTGGACCTTTCAGTAAGAGTTTTCTTTGGAATGGATCTCTTTGAAAAATGGTTTTAATTTTTAGTGATTTTTGTTAATCTGTTGTTTATGTTTAATTCTGCTTAATTAATGAAAATTTGTTTGTCGGTTTGGTGACTGTCGTCACAGTCAGCACTAGAGTTTATCACCTGTTTATATATGCATAAAGGGCCACATACGGCCAACAGCAAAATAAACCAAAATTACAACAGCTAGTCGTCGTGAAACGTCATCGAACACCTCCGAGGACCTGAGAGTACAAGGATGACTCTAGGACTCTACTACAAAACCACAAAAATAGCAACATGTCCATCTCTTTCCTTCTACTGCGCTTCTTGCTTCTCAGTCGCAACCTCACGACCACCACCACGTCTAGAGCGATTGCCTAAAAAGGGTGTAAACCAGCGGGGTGAGACACACAGTCCCAGTGAGAAACATAACTCCCCGCCGCAACTATAAAACCTCAGAAGGTTAAGGCAACAACAACAGATAACTGAGAATGCATATAATAAGAGCAGCATACTGAGCATGGCTATTATTACCATCAATCTTACCAAGATATACAGGAGGCATATAACCAAGAATTTCTTTATGGAACATGATTGACAAGATAAGCTTTATAAGAACTTATCACAAAATATAAGGATCATACCCGTATCTGCAAGGTATAACTAGATCAGCTATACAAGTACAAGGCCTCAATCAATGTTCTGTGTTTTGCTCTAAGCAAGATATACTATTCAACTAGATTACATTTCATTATGCCCTAAGGGAGTGAGCCTTCCCTGCTCAAATCTAACCATTGGCTACGAAGCCCAATCCAGTACCATACAAGGACTAAGGAGATCCGGACTCCATGACCTCACCTTCTCGTGGTCAGTACACGAATCATCAAGCAAGACTGCTGTCTTATGCTTATAAGGCCTCATCCTCTGGGTCAGCTCCACAAGCTACCCATATCTCTAGCTCACCTTGACACAGGTGCTAGTATATACATCCGAGTCATGAACGCATCCTACTCCTCATCACATATCTTGAGACATGGGTTTGTTCACCATGTTCCATATATCCTGATTTTGCAACCACAATTGCACTCAAACCCTCCTATTTTAGGCTAGGGGAAACCTCGCATATTCAACAATATGTGCTCCAGGTAATCCCGCAGGATAAACATGTTTCACCGTCACCATGATACTGACAATGATGGAACGATAGCCAGGGAAACTACATGATATGTTCATCTATAATAAATTAATATATTTTAAGCCAATTGTTGAGGCAACCAAAGTATAAACATAGCCTTATAGAATTTCATCACTATTGCCATCAACATATTGTCATGGGACCTCAATCCCTCATTATAACAACCACTGCCTCTCAAGGCATCATAATCATGCATCAACATTATGGGAACGCATTCGTTATCTCATCATCAGAGGATAACACTTCAACCAGGCACTTAGCCTTATATCAGGCCCTCAGACCTATCAACTTGTTATCTCATTATCACATGGTGCTATTCAAGCACATTCATCTCATAGCTCTTACCAGGCTATGAATCCACATAAAAATACCTACATGGTTAGTATACACATCCATAGAGATAACTAAAGTCATCATGGATTAACAGGATTATCATGCTATCAAGTATAAAGCAACATTCATGAGTATATTACACATAAGCTATAGAAAGCATAGTTTTATCATCAATCATAAGCATATATCATGCTCCATACATGTGATCATAATCATGAGCCACATTATCATGTGAAGCAACATCATATGCTTCCAAGCTTCCTGGTTCACAGCCTATCATCTTACCCCATTATCATATATACAAGATTCAAGGTGATTACATCATATCACTTGTATTATCATTATTAATAGAGAACTATCAACTATATACATTTCGGGTTATCAGAACCCTCACCCAAAAGATCTATCGGGTCTGGTCATACCCTCACCAAAGGATGTATCAGCTAGGGTTTCCCAACCCTAAGCAAGCTCACCACCATGTCGAACAACCCCATCACTTCACCTATCATGCAACAAGAACCCACCAGCTCACATGGTGTCGGGCAACCATATCTAAGGATGAATTGTGCATCATCAGCAGGGGTTTTCGACTAAGGGCCTATCATGCACACGAGCTAGGGTTAGGGTTAGGGTTTCATGTCAGGTACCCACCAACCTCATAATGCTCAAGGCCATAATGAACAAGGTCATGAAGCCCAAGGTGCCTATCATCCAACCACCAAACCATGTTGTCTAGAGGACCATCATGACGGCCAAGGCATCATGTCGTCCATGGGCAAGATGACCACTAAGGTGCACCACTCACCCCCATACCATTCAAGAGACCATCCTAACCTATATCGCCCAAGGTTCTCAACCAGGTATATCCACTTAGGCACTCTATCGGCCAAGGAGAAACATCTATAAGGTCAAGTCACATCGCCCAAGGTCATCATCAAGGTCAAGAGGGCCATAACGGGCACCACAAGACTACTTCATATCGGCCAAGAGTTATCACAAGGTGTGTCATGCAGAGTGCACATCAAGGTGTATTCGCCCAAGCTCCAACTCCACAAAGGGTATTGGCCAAGCTCAACTAGGCATATCGGCCAAAGGTACAACCCAAGACAAGGCTATCAGACAGCACTAAGGTCATATCGTGCAAGGCACAACCCAACATGGTGATCTTCAACCTCAAGCACAAGGACATCAAACCCTAATTGATCAAGAAGATGGCTCACCTCTCAACAACCAAGAGAGAGGGGTTTTGCACAACCTCTATCACAAATCGGGCAACCACAAGGATCAACCTCAACATAGGTCATCACATATCCAAGAGCTCACCTCTCAAATCCATGGTGAGAGGAGGGTGTTGCCCAAGCAACTAGAATATAGGCTCACCTCTCAACTTAAACAAGAGAGGGGTGTTGCCACATCACTAGAGCTCAAACTCACTTCTCAAAAACCAAGGAGAGAAAGGGGTATTGCCCCAAAAGAAACCCTAAACTATGGTTCGGCCAACTAGATCCAAAGGTATGTAAACCATCAACAACATCAAAAACATCATGCTCGCTATATCCATAAGATCAACAACATGTACTAGAGCAAGAAACATAACATGCAATGGTCGATCATTAATGTATAGGAAATATGCAACATAAAGAAGGTAGTACAGCTAGGGTTAGAAGTTATGTAACCTACCTTAAGCAAACTCCTCAAGCTCCAAAGCTCCAAGCTTCTAGCTCCTAGCTTCAAGCACACCACTTTCGGCCACCTCAAGAAAAGAAACAAGGATCATAACCACCATGGTCGAAGGGTAGGCAAGATGGAGAAGAAGATGCTAAGGAGAGAGGGAAGATGCTTACCAAAGAACAAGACCCACCTAGGGTTCAACCACCAAGATAGAGGAAGAAGAAGAGATCTCCACCAAGGGGAAAGGATCGTCCACCAAGCTCTCTGAGGAAAGTGTGTCATGCACACAAGGAGGGAAGAGCAACAAAAGAGCTAAAGGGTTCCCAAGGAAGAGAAAGCATATATAGATGAGGGTTAAGGTTAAACCAAGGCAAGGTGTCACCTTACTGAGGGACACTTGTCCACACGTTTTACCACATTGCAAACCTCATGCACATGCCATGCCACCACTCAACCAAGGTTCGGCCACATGTCCAAGCTAGGGTGACACAACCAAGACAAGGAGGTCAAATAAGGTCAAAGGCCGACACACCCATGGGCGATACCCCATAGCCGATACAAGGCATGGCCAACACACACCAAGGCCGACACAAGATACCCTGCCTGATACAGGGCTCAACCAAGCAAGGCAACTCAAGGCACGAACCCAAACCTTCCTCTCAACCCTAGAGGAAGCAAAGAGAGAGAAAGACATATCTTAAGGTGGCAAGCTTGCTCTTCAACCCTAGACTTGGGTTATTTTGCAAGTAGCACCTCCAACTCTCAACAAAACACAAGAAAACCCTAATCACGACTAAAGGTGATTAGCAAGCAACCAAGCACAGGGTTTAAGCAAAACAAACAAGGTAAGCCCAAAACGGAGGTCAGGGTCCTTACAGTCCATGACTCTTGAGTTCAAGAAACAACTTCTTCCAAAGTGTAAAAATCATAAAAATTTCACTAAAACTCTCCTATTCTTCTAATAAGTAGCTCTAGACTGGGAGTATAAACACCTCAATATGCAAAGAAAAGAAAAATACAACACTCTTAGGAGGCTCGATCCAGGTAATAGCCAATTCCTCTCCTTTGATTTCTAACAATTTGAATGTCGTTGCTTTGAAAGAACAATACCATCGAATACTGCTATGTTAAGAGAGAGGCCAACTGGTGGAAAAAGGTGCACATCAACTATCTTAAGAACTATTATGGAAATACAAAATACTTTCAAACATATGCCAATGTGAGGAGGCAAGTGAATAAAATCACCAACATCTGCAACACTGAAGGAGTCTGGATCACCAACTCCATATCCATATAGACCGCACTGAGGGATTACTTCCACAACCCGATGACCACATCTAACACACCTCTCATAAGTGCATCCACTATCAGCAAGCATAGAGGTGTATTCCCTGGTATCACTCACCCGAGCTGCAATTTTCTTGCTTGCATGCTAGGCCACGACGAGATACACAAGGTTGTCCTCTCCATGGCACCCAGTAAGGCAATTGGTCCCAATTGGGTTCACAGTGAATTCATACAATAAAACTAGCTTCGTGTGGGCGAATCAGTTGTGCTTACAGTGCAAAACGCCTTCAACATAGGCACCACCAACTCTAAGCTATCCAATGCATATATGGTGATAATCCCTAAAGTGGGACAACCGCAATGTTGCAGTGACTTTCGGCCAATCTTGCTAAATAATACATGTTTTAAAATCATCTCAAAACTCATCATGGAACGGATGAAACCTTTCCTCCCTAGTTGGATTTTTGGAACTCAGTCTAATTTCATTCTCAGAAGGCATATTACAAACAACTTGTCTAGGAAACCATTCATTCAATAAAAAGTAAGATCTTGGGTAAGCATGGGTGTGTATTAAACTGGACCTATCAAGGCTTTCGATAGGATGGATTGAACCTTCATTTTTGACACCATTCAGAAATTCGGCCTTCCAAGAAACATCATAAATCTGATAATGGATATCATCTCTAGTGGATCCACACTTCTCTGGGAAGGATCACCTCTACCAGTCTTCAAGTCTACCCAAGGTGTTTGTTATGGGGACCCAATTAGCCCATACATCTTTGTGTTTTGTATTGAACGTCTAAGCCAGTCCATTGTTTAGGAAGTTCTCTCTAAGCAATGGAACCCAATCTAGCTATCAAGGAATGGCACACTATTTTTATCTCATGTCCTTTTTGCATATTACATCATGATGATGGTGGAGGTGTCGTGCCCACAAGTGGAGGTTATCACCCAACATCTGGAAGAATTCTCAGTAGTCTCTGGTCAGGAAATATCCAAGGAAAAATGAAAATGCTACTTCTCAAAGAACACATCTCATTTTGTTAGATCGACATTCTGCAACAAGATGGGCATCGGGCGTACAGAGGATTTGCATCGATATCTGGGAGTTTCACTTCTTCACCATCTTTTGGAGCAAAGTACACACAAAGGCATAATGAGTACCCTATAGGAAAGAATGAATAGTTGGTCAGCTCGCCAACTCTCCTTAGCAGGATACATCACTCTTGTGAAATCAACGCTACAGGAAATTTCGGCCTATACAATGCAATCAGTTACATTGTCACCACAAATATGTGATGGCATTAACAGGCATGTAAAGAACTTCATTTGGTCGGGAGGCTGCGAAAATGAAAAATGTCACTCGTTTCAGGGGAAAAGATCAACTCCTTCAAGCTGGGAGGAGGCCTTGGGCTGAAGGATGCAAGAGACCTTAATCAAGCACTCATGTTGAAGAATGTATGATATTTCCTTAATAAATCTGAACTTCTTGGGTTAAAATCATGACAGAAAAATATACCAATCGTGGGCATCTGATCAACAAACCACGTTCTCTGACATGGTCATTCGTAAAAAAGAACCTTCATTCTATCACAAATGGATGTTAAAAAATTGTACTGGTTGGAACCTCGACCAATTTATGGAAGGATAGATGGATATAAGACCTACGTCCCACTAATATTGACCCTTCTTGCAATATGTCATTCAACTTATAGGACCTTAACGCCAGTTCAATGGTACTTGATAATGGAGATTGTGATCACAACTTTATTGTTGCTTTCTTTCCTTCTACAGTGCATGGACATTTCAAAATCATCCCACCACTAGATCCCAATGTAGGTCTAGATATTTGGGACTGGCCACATGAGGATCACGATGAATTTACTTTGAAATCATCCTAACGTTGGCTGCTGGCCCAGGGTGGCCAAAGATACTAATCTGGAAGGCAATTGGTCATATATATGGAACTATGAGTCCCAGAATGTTTGAAAATCTTCGCCTCTCTATTGCAACATAGAGCTTTTCTTAACAATGGAGAAAAATAGAGACGCCACATTGACATTGACATAACCTGTCTGGCATATCAGAATGCACCAGATTCAATACTTCATAGAATCACAGACTGTTCCACCATCATCTCGATATGGAGAGGGCTAGAATTTCCACCTGACTTCTTCAACCAAGATGAAGACTCCAGGATTGCCATTATCATTTCACTGCCTCGTCATGTTAGACCTTCGGTACTCCTTCTTGTGGCCAGTTGGCACGTGTGGCAAGTCCGTAATGATCTTGTACACTCCAAGAAGCCTCCCCACAACGAATCTAGAATTGCCTTCTTCAAGGAACGAACTAACACCATTTCCATGGCGATGCATACCCGAGATACTAAACAATGAAGCAGAGCGGACTGTCATACTACTCAGAGGATCGACTTTGCCTTCTTTGCCTTTTTCGATGCTTCCTATCTCCCCAACAACAGAAGGGCAGGCGTGGGCACTCATGTAGTCTCGAGAACAGGTGCTAACATCATGGGCGTAGGTACCAGTGTTTTAGCACGCTTTGCACTAGAAGTTGAAATCGAAGGAATTACTTTAATGGCTCGCCTCTGTAGACATAATGGTTATCAACAAGTAACTTTCTTGGCATGGCCGTGGTGCAACAGTGGTTGACATTTGATTGGGGTGTGGTGGTGTCCCCCCATGACACGGCTGGTCTCAAGGTTTATTCTTGTCTTAGTAGGATATAATAGTGGCCGATCCTAGAAGGGGTTCCTTGTTATAAAAGAAAAAAACTTTCTTCTCTAATGCCTAAAAAGCAATAAATATATTGGCAGGATCCCTTCCTACCTCCAAGGTTTTCAGGTCTATTGGAAACAATTTCAAGATGACTGTGGACATATTCATGGTATGTCTTTGCAGTTCATCCCTCGCGAGCGAAATTCAGTTTCAGATGTATTAATAAAACATGCCCTCCTTTCTAATCTTAGTTTTTAATTCAGTTCTTCTAAGCCACCTTGGCTAAACATAGATGTAAATGTTTACTTTAACTGTTGGCCTGTCCCGGACAAGATGAATAATTAAACTCTCGGTCGTATAATAAAAAGGAAAAAAGAAACCGTATTTCTGCATGAATAAGTCGCTTGGTTTACTTGTATATGAGGTTATCAGCCTAACACAAGCGATATGTTAAGCTAGACACTTGGCTCTCCTCTAATAAAAAAAAGGAAATGCAAAATGGATTTTTACGCCCCTTACCATGTTTTGCCACACTTAGGGCCCGTTTGGTTGGGCGGCATTCCAAAATAAGGGGTTGCAATTTCACTTGTTTTCCAACTGAATTCGTTTGATTGGAAACAGTTCCATCCCGCACCTGGAAATGGAACTGCACATTCCCTCCCAATTATATTCAGAATGACGGTCAATCGAAAAAAATATATATTCAAAATGACGGATATCCGCCGTTGGTTTTCCACGGTCGCTGGCGGCATGGATCTGCGGGAATTGCTGGCTGAACACCTCCCAGTCAGCTGATGGTAGACGATAGCAGCAGGTCTGCATGTTCTGGACATGTTGTTCAGTGTCTTGCTGGTAAGATTACCGTGGAGTATTCAGACAACCTCCAACCAAATAGTACTCAAATGACCTCGGTACTGAGCTGGTTAAAACCAAACGCTATAGGTTGTGTCTACTTTTCTGTTTTAATTTTCACGTTTTTGAACTGATCATGCTATCTGTAAAGCCCATGGACGAGCACTCAAAACTGCCTTTCAATGTAAGAATCGAAAATGTTTTGAATCAAGGAACCGCGCGCTTAGGGATAATCCGGAGAGGGGTATTCAGGAATAATGTAATCCCAAGTTGTTGTTGTGACCCTTTCGGCCCAACACATGGAGAGCGTGCCAGGAGGAAGGCAAGTTGCTAGTTTCGCACCGTGCAGGTCGTTGTTTACTACAAAAGAATCAGACGGGAGCTCCCTGGAGTCATTGTATACGATGTTTTCAACCTAGATGAGGTGCAGGCCGCTTGCCCGGTACCATAATCCCGGCTGTGGCACACAATATCTTCGAGGTATAGACAAATAGCTCCCTATCCTTTATGGCATCATCTTAGATGCCAAGTTTCTGCTCGCACATTTAAATCTTGATCGGTGGCTCTATTATTGGCGCCTCGGCGGTGCAGCATGTGTTAAAAAAGAAGGGATTATTGTATACGTGCGACTGTTACGTGGGATAAGGCAGAATAGGAGAGGAAATATATGTTTTTCAGCAGGATTCCTTCTTTGGCGTTTGAAGCAGGATCTAATAGAGAAAGTTATATTGCTTGAAAACTTTATAGCACGCCTATAAATTACCCTAGTATTAGAGACACCATAAATCTTTAACATTTTGTACCACTTATGTCATACATTCATTTCGTGGCCAATGGAAAGGGAACTCTGTTACTTTTAAGCTTACATACCATCACGTCAAGCCTTCCCTCCACTGTGGGCAACGTCTCAACCACATGACTTTGCCTGCTAGCTCGCCATAGGTATAGTGTGAGGTTAAGGCCCAGTTTGGTAGGGTGTAACAGAACAGTTGATTGTGTTTTAAAAATCAAGTTGTTACAAAGATAAGAATTGAAACTGCAATGACATATATTTCGTTAGGTGAAATTTTAATTCAATAGGTATGTTTGCATTTGTTTGGTTAGGCCATGTAGAAGGAATAAAGAACTCTACACTGCTGTACATGATCTGTGTCGGCATGGGATGAACCAGTGTGGCCATACATGGCTTGGACTGTAGAAACGCGGGAGGAAAGCATAATGAAGAAGGGCCCCACTGAGGAAGCTGCCAACGGCACTGTACCGTGCTAAAAAAAGAGCGCCGTACATATGTTTTTTAGCGGCTCGGGCAGAGATAGCCGGAAAACGAATTCAGGCAACTTCACTGCACAACATGCATCTTACCAAATACATTTTTTCCCCCAAAATTTGATCGGATAAGACCTTGTAAGGTTTATTGGCTCCTTTTAATTCTTAAAAGTGAAGACTAGGTATCTTTTCCCTCCAAAAAGAAGGTCTATAAGTCTTATAATGGAATATAAGTATGCAATGGTTGTAAAATCCTAGACCTTGACCTCTCTAGATAGTGGATTGATTTTTTTTCTAGTTTGGATATTGAGACCACTCTACATAGCTTGTTCTAGATCCCATTCAATATCTCTCATCCTTGCTATGCATACTAAGTTGCACATCAAATTTCATATTTGCAATCCTACTTCTTGAAGTAATTTGAAGGTCTAATCAATTTTGTTTAAGTGTTTTTTATCTCTATTCACCCCCGCTAGAGCCTTTTGGCCCAACATGTACCAAATTGAATGAAATAATCAATGAATACAAAAATGAGAATGTGTATTTATAAGTGCATTAGACAATATTGGGAGTTTAACATTCGAAACAGGTGTGAAATGGTTAAATAGTAGCTCTATATGTCAGGCTAAGATGGTAATTGTTGCATGCAGTAACAGGGTGTTTTGTTTAACAAGGTGGTGGCGAGTGGTGATATAGTTATTTAGGGTGCAATATCATGGATGTGGTAGTGTTGGAAAACATAGAGAAACGATTGGGGAAAATGGGGAGGCAGTGGAGGTGGTAAGGGAAGTGAAGGACCTTGATACATTTAAGGTAGAGTTGTCTAAATGGTTTACATGTTGAACATATATCCGGTCATTTGTTGTGCATATCTGATGGTACAATTTCTCTATTCCAAATAGTAGATGAAATCTTTTTTCATTTAAGAAATTGGTATCCCGTGGAACTTCTAAATATGTAAAAATTTATCATGTGTCCTTGTAATATCTAATGGACGTGCAACATCCTTGTGAAGATTTAATTTCAACCCTTTTATAGTTTTTGAAGGCAAACCCTCAATTTGTCGAATCGTGAATCAGTGTTGGTGGCCAATATAGTTTCTACCCTACTCAATTTGTGAAGATCCAAGCTCCATGTTGTATGTTACGGAACTACCTTCATTCATGTTGAGGATCCAATTACATGCAGTGGCGGAACCAAACAATTTTTCTTAGGAAGACATCACTAATGTGGACTCAAGTTAGATATGCTAGTTAGGCCACAATTGGTAAACTTTTATTAATCTCCAACTCATTTTACATCCAGTTATTGTATTTACAAAAGTAGGGTAGGATCTACGCCCACCAAGGCCACCATGTAGCTACGCCACTGACCACAATTAGGTGTGTGGACATTTAAAGAAATGTGCTTGGACATTGCTCGTGGACAACATAATGAATGCAAAAATATGTTTAATTTTAAAAAGTCTATGTGACCAATGAAACGATTGAAAATACTTGTACTATATCGACTGAGTATACTGCCAGTTCTTTTTGAAATAGGTCAGCACGTCGATGACTTCCTCTTTTACAATTCTATTTTGCTTAGGCCCTGTTTGGTACGATGATGTTTATTTTTCTGACAAATGAATGATTTTTATAAAGTTTCTTCATCCTCTACAAGGGCTTACTCACTTTTGCAAGGAGCTGGACACCTTTGGCAAGGAGCCAATAAATTGGGATTGTACATTACTTTTGGGTTTGCTTGTGTAAAATTGTCAAAATAAGGCATTTAAGTTTAAAATTAGTCTTCTAGATTTATCCTGGATAGGTTTGGTTAAGAGATATTTACACATGAAATTTGGTTAAGAAATAATAAAGAATATATTTATATAAAGGAAAATTTAACTCAAAATTGAGTGTTTCATACATTAAAGTTTTCCAAAAGGAAAATTGAACTCTAAAATCAAATTCTTTGGGTCCTTATGAACTTACCCACAAATTTTAACCTTATTTGGAAGTCATTTACCATCATATTGAAAGACAGAGAAAAGAAATTAATTTGATATCACTTTATTCAAAATTCAATGTAAATGCCACTTTATAAGAAAACTTGGAAGATTTGCACGATATGTAGAGCATTCGATCATGATTCCAGTCATTGTCACCTACCTTGCAACAAGAAAGGAAATAGGTTGCCAACTTTGAGTTTGGTAAAATCAAGATTTCTCCATCTCTGATGCATCTTTTCTCAAGATTTTTTTCCCTTGGTTTCCTAATAAAAATCTACACCTATCTATACCCTACTCGAGACCTATAATTGAGTATTTGAGAAATGCCCAAATATCCTTATCTAAGCTTCTATAGCTCCACACCCTTCGGCCCAAGGACCAAACACTACATATATAAATACCCATATATGGTTTCTCTTCATCACGAGCAATCTTCCTCTCCATCCAATTTCACCAGTGATTTCATTTTGGTCTGCCATCAAGACAGCTTCCCTCTCTGCCTTATGTCATCTCTCGATGGCAGCACATTCTACCAGTCTTCAACCATCTCGGGAGGTGAGTTCGTGGTAGTATTCCCTTCATCTTTGTATCTTCAAATCATGAAATCGTTGCCACATTCACCCAAAACTAAGCACTGCTACTGCTTATTGGATGCAACCATGGTGAGTGTAGGGGTAGGGGATGATTCCCCATGGTGTTTCCCCCTTTTAACCTCACCGACTTTCTTTTCTTATTTTCTCGCCTGGGGATATTTACATACTTTTTCTACCCCGCCTTTGTTTCATGCATTGACGAGTTGGTGCCTCGTTGGCGGTGGGCCTGGTCGATTGGCCTCCCATGATTGGTCCAACTCAGAAAGAATTAACTATTGATTGGGTCCAATATGCTGGCTTGGCTTATTGGCAATTTTTAATTGGTTAAAACTTCAAAAAAATCATAAATTTATCTCTGCTTAATCAAAAATTACAAAAAAATATGTTTTAGAATCCATAGAAGTTTCTCTACATTTAGGCATATATTTTAATGCCTAAATCATAAGATCTAAGGATTTGATTTTTATGGTCTTAAATCTTAATGATATCACATTAATAATTAAAGATATATTTGAAAAGTTAAAATTGAGATCTTGGAGTTAAATCGATGATCAATAACCCTAAATTGTCTCCCTAAGATCTAATCATGTTTCAATCTAAGTTTTATCAAAGATTTGAGTTTTAAGGTTTTGTTCTCACTTATGATTTTAATAAAATAACCGAAGACAACAACTAGATAATAAAGTTGTGATTTTGGGTCAAGATATCATTAAGAAACTTTGAATTCATCATTAGGTCTTTAATGTGAGCCGGTCTAGGGCTATACCGATGGATTTGGATTTTCAAGAGTTTTTCAATACGTATTCATAAACCCTAATTAATAGGTCTAAACCTATATGTAGGCTGACTTGACTTTAGACTTGGAGGGTTAGGATTCAATAACTGATTTAACAAATCAAGTTAAGGTATGTGCATCTTTTCTATTATCTAGGAACTACTGATTATGACCGAACATCCTTTCCCATATGAGGCATGAGTAGTTATTCTATTTATCATCATTTTGAAATTCATATTTCTAGGATAATGCTTATGGGTCCTTTGACCCCAACTGATTTATTTTGGATCTTCTCATCCTATTGTTTCAAATGGACAAAACCTATACTTGTTGTTCCCTATTTACATGCATGCTTACACTATCCTTATTTCTTATAGTGGTACGTCTCTCAAACTGTTTTTATAGGGGCATGCTTTTTTGCCTAGGGTGTGCTTTTCCACTCATTATTTACCAAGGCTTGGTTTTCCACCTAGGGTATTTTTTTTTCACCCATTATTTTAGGTTGAGATTCAATGGTATGTCAACCCTACTTGAAATAATAGTCTTTACTTATTACATGCATAATTTATTGTTGTTATTATTAATGGAAAATTTTAAGGGAAAGATTCCCTACTTGACATTCTTTATTAGACATGCCTCATCTCTTGGCCTCATATATATTTCTCTTGGCACTTAATTCTCTTGATCATATTTTAGTTTGATGCTATTCTTTTGAGCTTCCTAATGTAGTATTGCACATTCCCAACATCGTTGATATCCTTTTCTCTTTCTTTTCCTCTACCCTGGGTGTTGTTTTCAACCTACCCAGAGGTTACACAGCTTGAGAACCAGGAGATAGGTGGTGGCACCTAGAACTAGCTATTGAGGATTTTCTGAGATGAAAAAGTTACCCACCACAAACTGATATGTGTAGTTAGTCTTAAATTTCAGTTAGATGCCATCTATGACTCTTTAGTTGAACTCTATTGAGATTATCATGTAATAGTTAGATTCAAATTTCCATTGCAACAAAACTATGTTCGTGTTATTGTTATGTTTAAAAAAATATGATGAACCATAATTACTTTAGTGGATTTTATTTTGTGGGATATGATCTATTGGGGTATTTTGCAATTCTTTTTGTTAAATTTAAGTAAGGAGTGGTCCCTCTCAAGACCCACTCCTTACAAGAATGGTTTCAGAGTGTGTTTTTCTCAATAATTTAACTGTTTCAGAAGTCCTTACTATGTATGTATGATTTACCTATTAAACCTATATTTCAGGAGGTTCAACCTATTTGGCGACGTTGGTACTACCCCTTAGTCCGGCACTACAGATGGGTTTACCACAAGAAAACCCTTTTTTTTCATGGTTCAACCTTCTAGGAATGACTCCAACTCTTCTCATGGGTCATCGACACCACCACCTCTACTTTGAATGGCTTCACCCCTGAGCATGAGCTAGCTTACCTACGGCAATTTTTGTGATAGCCTAACTTTTCTCTCTCATATTCTATCCTCTTTCTCTCTCATCAAGTGGTGTGTTACTCAAATTGAAGTTAATTTTATAAGCATAGAGTTGTAATATTCTGATTTGGCACTATGACGATCAATTTCACAATGGGTGCCTTTATTTTGCTCTTTTGATCTAAGTTTCACTCTTTAATGATTAACCACATTGCAAAGAAGTTTAAACCTGATTAGTACAACCACATTTGTCTATAATATATTTTATGAAATAGAGTGTTTGATTATCTTTCCAATGGTATAGAAATCACCTCGATCAGACCCTCATAGCCCAAGTTATGGTCCTTTGAAAATGGCTCAAATTACCTCATTTTTGTGCATTTTTAGGTCGTTTTAGAACCTTGTTGGGCCCAATCGAATGAGTGTGGCCCATACGCCGCCTCACATTGCCCAAACCCTAAGTTGCTGCTCACTCTAATAGTTGGATTGCTCGGGCATGGATCTGATCCTAATCTAATGGTTGTGGGATCGTCATCTTCCTCCGTATTGTGGACCAGCGCAAGAAGCAATGTCGCTACCTAACCGATCTCTTTACACCACCCAATCGATGCTTTTCTCACCTTATTTTTTCCTAGATAAAATGCCAACTTCCTTGGATCTATATGCTACTTTGTTTACCCCACTTTCTTCTTCATTTTGTGGCTCTAGCCTCCCCCTCGCCCTCCATTTCTAGCCTCCCCCTCGCCCTCCATTTCTAGGGCAACATCCATGACGGCGGCGCATATGGAGGATTAGGATCGCGACACCACCATTACAGAAAATGGCATCTTCTCCTCCCTCCTTCAGGCCTTTGTGTCCTTCTTCTCAGTGCTATCGGTGAGCAGTAGCTTGCGGAACCTTTGTGTCCTCCTCCCACCATGAATATGAGCCCTTTGTGGTGATGTATGCTTATTATGTGGAACTTTAGTCTTCTAAGACCTCAAACCTTATTAAATTGTTGAAATCACTATCCCTATGGTGTTTGAAGATACTAATGTTCATGATCCCCTTATTTTATGTTATGACGTTACATGTGACTCTAAGTCCACTAGTGGTGACCTAATGTGACACATATGACTTGTTTGCCTTGCTTATGCCTTAATCCCGACATGGGTCCTTGTGTTATTCTCTTCCTTCTCAAATCAAAGGTGGTATATCCCTTATGATCCCCTTGATATGGATTTACTTATAATCCATATGTTGTTCCCTATAGCTATATTGAACTATGTTGATACATGCATGAATGTGAGATTGTTGATATCCAAGGATGGGAATATGATGCCTAACCCTAGGGGACATCCATATATATTAGAGTGTGATTCTTGTGTTCTAGTATTGATGATCTAGATCATCTGGTATGGTTGGCCCCTTCAACTTGATGAACATTTGCCTTGTTCTCTATTATGATTCTTTTGACACTAAAATGCAAGTGATATGAATCTTTTAATGGCCATACAAAATGAATGGAACCTTGAAATGACATGAAACTTGAACCACACCTCCATGATGACCTATAAATCAGTATAAGATCATCAAAAATGCAATAAAGCAACTTGGAAACCTAACTTGGCCAAAACCCCTAAAATGAAGCTAATTAGGGTTAATGATGACAATCTAATACATGTATGCAATCTTATGCATAATCACGTGTTGCTTATGGCTAGAAGATCAAGAATAAGTTAAGTTATGAATCTCTGAATTAGGTATGTGCTTTAATAATTATATGACAATGGCTTTCTTGCTTGAATGTGATACATATGTATGCTTCTTTACTTTCTCAAATATTACCATGTAGAATTCTAGTATTGTACGCAATGTTCATCTCATATCGTTGCCTTATAATTTGTAAACGTAAAATAGAAACACCATTATACAAACCATGTACACCTGTCTATATTTTTGGGGTAAGGACATGAGGTTGGGCATCCTACTTGAGTTGTCAAGATAGGGCAGACCATGTTGATAAAAGGGTTAGCTCTTGACAATGGACTTGAGGTCCTTCATGTATAAAAGGGTTACCTAACCTTGAGCACCCTGACGGACCCTTCCAATGGGAAGTTGGTCAAAGGCCTTATTATATATGATGTTGTTGGCATAATTGGAGAAAATTGATATAAAACATAGTTTTGCACTTTGCTAAATACTTAACTTATTTAGTTTTTGTTTGTTACTTATGAAAGTCTTTTCAAATTATGCAAATCTTATGTATATATATCTTCTAGCATTGTACTCAGCACCTTGTGTGCTTGACTTTCCTTGTTTCACATATTTTATAGGTTCAGAGATGGCTAGAAGTGATGGGCTTTGTGAGCTATGTTAGGTGTACTTGTTGTAGGATCCCTAGTATACATGGACATCTTGTAAAATTTTACTCTTGAATATGTAATTGAAAGCTTGTAATAAACAACATTGCTTAATATATATTGTTGATTGTTGAGATTATGAATGGTGCCTTTATCTTGTTATATATTCATGTATGCTTAGCATTTCACGCTTCCACATGTTGTCTTTGGCATTCGTTTAGTTCATGGGACTGGGATTTCGATTCTGTGAGAGTTTCTCACCATGACCATGGTGGGGAAGTCAAACACCCCTCTAGTGTTAGGATAAGTCAAAGGAGTACACTCTGACTGACTTCATGAAGATGATACCCCCTCCTTCAAGGGTGAAGGGGAGATAGAGATGTTTGATAAGGCCAAAGACTGGGTTTTGGTGGTCGAGCAAACTTTTGATGGTATGAAGTGCCATCCTCATCAGAATGTTGGGTTCATTTCGTACATGTTGGACGGACCGGTGTGTATTTGTTGGAATGGGATCATGAGGACTCGTGACATCTCTATAGTGACTTGGGATCAGTCCATGGTACTATTTTGCGGAAAGTACATCTACATTGTCTCTCTGAAGAAGAAAGAAGAAAAATTTTATATTCTGGAACAAGGATTGCTCTCTGCCGCTACATACATGTAGAGATTCCTAATACTTGATTGATACATAGTTGCATTGATAGAAGAGAGATAGGTTGATCTGTACTTGCAAGGTCTCAACTATCATGTGGGATGTGGCTTAGTCCCTCAGCTTCCTCTGACCTTTCAGCAAATAGTGGACAAAGCCCTAATAATGGAGTCTTACCCAGGATTTCAAGCCCCAACACAGAACAATTAGAGAAATAGCTTTGATCAGGATCAACGACGGGATAAGTCAAAGCATTGCGCTTGCCAACACCCTCCAGGGAGGTGTCCTATAACACCTAGATATCAAAGGCAAGCATATGTCATGAGTGTGGACAAGGTGGGCATTTCATAACCCAGTGCCCTTGACTATAGCAACATCATGTTCCTGCCCAACAACCTACCCAACAACCTACCCATTAGCCTCAACCTCATCCTAATCAACCTCCCAAAAACTAACAACAACAATCCATAGGGTTGACATCCTTTGATAGAGCACCATGTTGGACATGTTTTTGTGATGGATGTTGCTGATACTGGTGATGACAATGAAGTAATAGAAGGTATTGTACATCTCCATCTACATCCTAGAAAAGCTATGTTTGATTTTGATTTTTCAAATACCTTTATATCATCTAAGCTTTCTGATATGTTAGACATAGATCCTGTGTATATTAGCTATATTCTTGATATACAAACCCCTAGTGGTAAGATGTCCGCTTCTTATCTAAAAACCTCAACCCTAGATTTATGTATATCTGGAAAGATGTTTAATAATGAGTTCATTTTCTTGAACATGATGATTTTTGATGTCATCTTGGGTATGGATTGATTAAAAAAGTTTAAGGTGGCCTTGTTTTGTCATGAGAAGAAGGTAAGTTTGCTTCACCCTTATGGTGAACTATTTTTCATTAAAGGTAGAAAACATGAGGAAAGACAATTCATCTTATCAACCATGAACGATGAAAAACTTATTTCCCATGGATGTCATTCTTATTTGGCCTCTATTATATTGGACCCTTCAACACCCCAATTAGAAAATATTGAAGTGGTTCAAGACTTATTGGATGTGTTTCCTAAAGAGTTACATGGTATTCCCCCTTTTCGAGATGTTGAGTTCACCATCGATCTCGTATCAGGTACCACTCCTATATCCAAACCACCCTATTGTATGGAACCAGTAGAACTTGCAAAACTTAAGAAATGACTACAAGAACTTCTTGACATGGGGTTTATTTTCCCCATTGTCTCTCCATGGGGATCTCATGTTCTATTTGTAAAGAAGAAGGATGGTTCTTTGAGGATATGTATGGATTACAAAATGTCGAATCAAGTGACGGTGAAGAATCAATACCCTCTACCATGCATTGATGATCTGTTAGATCAATTGAAGTACGCTATAATTTTCTCCAAGATGGATTTGTGAAGCGGTTACTATCAAATGTGGGTAAAAGATGAAGACATACTAAAAATGGTCTTCTATACTCATTGTGGGCACTATAGGCTCCTAGTGATGCCCTTCGGGTTAACTAATGCCCCTGATACTTTTATGGACTTAATGAATTGGATTTTTCATATGTATCTTGATGACTTTGTGGTATTGTTCATCGACAATGTTCTTATCTACTCCAGAATGATGGAAAAACATCAGGAACATTTGTAGATTGTCTTGCAGACTCTTCGTGGAAACCAACTTTATGATAAGTTTTCAAAGTGTGAATTTTGGATAAATGAATTGATGTTCATAGGCCACATCATATCAGCAGGTCACATAGCGGTGGATCCAACAAAAGTTGAAGCTATGACCAAGTGGCAATCCCCAAAGAATCCTTCTGAGGTATGAAGTTTTTTGCGTCGTGCGGGTTATTACATACGGTTTATCAAGAACTTTGTTGAGTTGGCTAACCCTCTGATTAAGCTGAATTGCAAGGACACAAAGTCTAGCTAGTCTCAAAGAATGTGAAAAGATTTTACTTTAGCTAAAGTGTTGTTTGACATTTGCTCTTATTTTTCTAACCCATGGAAGGAAAGCCTTATGTTATCTTCACTGATGCATCTAGACTAGACTTAGGTTGCGTACTTATGAAGAAGGACGAGTTATAGCATATGCCTCACACTTGTTGAATCCTAATGAAGACAATTGGCCTACCTGTGACCTTGAACTCTTAGCTATTATAAATGCTCAGAAGATTTGGAGATAATATTTGTACGGGGTGCAATTTGAAGTTTTCACTGATCATAAAAGTCTTCTGTACCTTATGACGCAAAAGGATTTGAATATGAGATAATGACATTGAACAATATTCTTAAAGGATTATGATTTTACGATCATATATCATCTTGGAAAAGACAACGTACTTGTTGATGCTCTTACTCGTAAGAAGGATTTCGTTGTGCATGTCTTTGTAGTTTTGTATGGAAAAGCATGAAACATGCTCCTAGCTGGAGACCTGAGTTAAAATATGATGTAAATGATGTTTTTATATATAAATTGTGTGTGCACATGGAAAATCACTTAGTTACTCTATCTTGGATCTCTTAGGTTATTGCAGCACAAGCAGTTTGTCCTGACCTTGTGGAGAAGAAGACCATGATGGAAAGACCACAATATGATTTCTCTATTTGTTTTGATGGTGCGATACATTTTTTCCACCGATTGTGGTTACTGGATATGGATGACCGAAGACAGAAGGTGTTGAGTGAGGCTCATGGTTTGAAGTATACTGTAATGGAGTGAAATTTTGATGTTCTTAAATACCCAATTAGATAATTGAATTATGAGTTGGAGATTAGAATAATGAACATGTGTCAATATGTAATGTGACGATGATGATGATGTATATATGTTTGATGTTAATATTATGATTAATGACCCTAATTATGAACCACCTTGCATTAAGGGTTTGACTGATCAATTAAGTGAATCATGGTGTCAAAATTGGATTAGACGTAAGTTGGATAGCGATGAATCTATGGATAAAGTTTCATAGTACTTCTATGTTCCTAGAAGGAGATTTTGAGGTATGGAAATGATATATTAATGTACATATATTTAGGCATGATAGAAACATATTTTAATTGTGCTTAGCTCTAAGTTTGATATAAGTCACGACCACATGCTCCACTAGTTTGTGCCATGGATCGACCTAGTGGGAACCCTTGGTTCTGGTACATCAAGCTCCCACACAACCAAGATAGTGCATCGTGGGTCATGGGTATGCGGGAACCCAACAGTTGGATTTGACTTCATCGTGGCCTCCCTACTACTGCTTACTTCACGATAGAGGGTGAGGAATGAGGAAGCTACACTTCCCTTCCCCCACACTTCCTCCCCCGCTCATTACAGACCTGTGGGAGACAACCTCCTTCTCATCTCCCCTTAGCACATATAGGACGGGTTGGAGGAGCGCAACCCCAAATCCACCATCGTGGTAGAGTTTGGAGATGGGCATCCATGGAGTTGAAGCTCTGTAGCAGCTACTGGAATGTGCGGGTAATGTCAAGCCTGAGGAGACAGTGGCTGCTAGAATTGCATCTCGTGTTGGATTAGACTGGAGAACAGGTATGTCAGGATGACATCGCGAGAAAAGGGAGACTCCAGCATCAAGCCACCATCCTTGCGGACGTGACAAAGGCAGGCAGAGCTTCCCCATCTAGGGAAGCGATTGGTGTTGGTGACCTCACAGAGAAGGGGAGGACACAGCAGAACGCAATGGAATCATCTAGCTACTACTCTCACGCTGGAGCAGATCCCAAAGCGTCAGGTGCCCTGGCTTTCACGCGGGATAGGAGAACAGGCAGCGATGGTTTTTGTGCCAGGAGGACTGAATCTAGGAGACGGAGGTCGTGGATGATCTCCATGTGTCTAAAGATAGGGTTGGACACTGTCAAGGGAGGAGAGACACCTCTGGTACTCACGTCACTGGAGAAGTGCCCTACACTGGCGGCGCACCTAGCAGCTGATCCCAAGCCTATGTTCTGACGCAACAGCACCCAACAACAGCGTTGGCGGAGGAACGCAAGTGTTAGGTAGAGAATCGAGCCATGCTGAAGTCTCATGCCCAAATCTGGAGATGGCATATCGGCTGAGGACGGCTCGCTTGGTCGGTGCTCTATTTCACAGAGGAAACAAAGGCCCTCACGAGAATGAGAAAGGGGGGAAGCCCCGACCTGGGCTAACGGATCTAGGAATCCATGGATCTATCTTCAGATCTGGATGGCCCAACAATGAACCACCGCCCTGGATGTCCACGTGGCAGCACATGATTGGCCACAGAAAGGTAAATATTTAACAAATTTCCAGATCTTCAATAAATCATAGAAAATAGCATGATTATCAGAAAAATGCAAATAAGGTATCAAAATTCTCAATAAAATTAGTAAAACATAGTAGAATTATAATATCAGGCTTTTGATGCACGAGTAATAGTGATATCATGTAAGATATATAATGCTTATTTAATGAGATGATGATATAAAATTATGGAAAAATATCAGTAAGTCTATAATCATGTTTATAGTGCATATGATGTAAGGTATGGTCATGTAGATGCATGAAAGCATATAATTTGATTAATATGACTAATTAGGGCTAATAACACTAAAGATGATGTAATTAATACATGCATGCTCAATAAATGATGAGATTTATAGAAAACCCTCATATCTGTAATTGGAAGATAATATATAAATCTGAGATAAGTTATATACATGAAATTCATGTTATATGAAGAGCACCCTTGATACATGTGATGTAACCCTAATATGGTTAATGAAAGTGACATAATGTTAAATATGTTCACATAATAATGTGACACAGGAGTATATCCAGTTAATGAACTATAATCTGGAATATGACATCAGTAAGATAATTCTAAGACTAGAATACAAGTAATAATACACATATCCTAATGAATTAAGTGAAACCCTAAAATGGATTAACTAGGGTTAAGATGATGTCAACCTGCTGATAGTATATGATCTTGTCTTGATCAGGTTTAACGAAGTTATAGTTGATATGAGGATATGATGATTAGGTTTGTCTCTTGATCAAGGTATGCCATTACCTCTTACTTGTCTTATTATACATTATGCTTGTGTTATATGGTAGAAAATACATGGCATATGGTATTGATTGAAATGATTGTCTTGTATGATATGTTGCTTGAATTTCCATACGTATTGCTATGAACACATCAAACATAATATATCTGTTCCATTATATGAAAGCACCAACTCTATGGAAGTGTGCTTGGAAGTGACCAAACTCTTTGGTAGTGTGCTTGGACCCAACTCTTTGGTAGTGGTCACATTGTACATATGATCCAACTCTTTGGTAGTGATCATAAAAGCCTTAATACATTCATCTCTTAGATAGTAAATGCATGGATGATATAATGGAAATAATGCATAAATATATGTATTCTCATTTTATCATGAACATCTTTGTGCAAGTATACACTTTTCTTATATTCTTCTATTACTGCCAAGTATTAGTTTTATATTATTTCCAAGATATGATGAGAGGTATATAAAAGACATGTAGGCGTACTCAGTACAATATTCTTGAATATTGTGCTGATGTATACTGCATGTAATCTTTTGTTTAGGTTGTGGTACATATGATCTTGAAGGTCTAGGATAGTGAGAGTATGTGTGGCGAGCTGATGTACGGGTGGACATGTTGTTTTTAGATCCTGTTGTTTAGATGTAGTACATGTATATGTAGAAGTTTGTTGTTCAATATGTAATATCAAATGTTCTAACAATTCATGTTGTAATTATATGTTGAATGGCGAACATGTGTGTATGGTTTTATTATTGTTCATGTGCATGTGCTACTGATTGTTTCCTTTTGACTCCCTTGGTTTTCTTCTTCTTAGCCTAGTGTGGGATGTTTAAATTGGGATTCTCACTGAGGTGCGGGTTTCAATTTGGATGTCACACATCGGATTAAGTTTTAGAAAATATGGGGACGTCACAGGTGGTATCAGAGCATGAACAATACCAAAGCCTGACATTTGCTCATTGCAACTCAAACTAAAGAAAACGTTGAACCTTAATAATATTTAGGGTTAGATTAGTCATCTTTTAGAGACTAGATCTGACCTAGCCTCTAGGTTAGCACCTAGATGTTTGAGAACTAGGTCTAGACTGGTGCTTGTTGAGTAGCAAGTCCTTAGATGTCATTCTTTCCTTGTAGTGCAGCGGTATGGGACGTTGCACTATTTGGAAATGATGTGCATCAAGGGAAGAGAAACCCTAGACATATTGTGCACATTGTCTAGAGTAGCTATACTAGTCTACACCATGTTCTCACCCTTTTTACTAGTTTTCATGGCACTGTACTATCTACTATGTGTGGGACACTCATTTTCTAGATTTGGTTTCTGATTCCAATCATATCGAACTTTGATAGTTTTCTCTGACGCTTGTTTTACTAGAGAAAAACTATATAATATTTTATTATATATATGTATTACAAAAATGAGTCCCCACACATGTACGAGTAGGAGGTGGTCATGCAACCTAAGTGAAAGTGAATGACATCAGTCTAGAAGATAGAGTAGTTCTAGATTAGATGTCTAGAGCCTTGTTGGAATATATGATAGATGGAATAGATGAAATAAGTTTTGATGATATGATGTAAGTTTCATATAAATGACATAAGATGGTTACGATGATCTATGTTTGTCTTTGAGGACATGAGTTCAGTTTTGAGGTTTTGAGATAAGTTTTGATGATGCAAGTAAATCGGCTTTTATGAGATAAGATATGTTAAGTTAAGACAAGTTGTGAGGATCAACATGAGCCTTAAGCTCTTTCACAAAGGAGGACCTCTAGTGCTAGGACCAGTTTTAGGGTTAACTCCAAAGAGAGTGAGACCCGTTGGGAGAAGGTCATGGATAATTGAGAGGGATAAGAGGTAAACAAGATAGCCTCATCCCTAAGGAAGATGAGGGGGAAGAGGCGGCCACATTTTTGGGATTAATTGGATTTTTGCAAAGTACATTCTCTCTCATGGAATTTTTATAAAAGGACCTTTTACAAGCCAAATGGAAGGCTTTTTCGACCCCACTTATTCTCCTTGTTTCGTAAATGACCAAGGGAGCTTGGGAGGGTCAGCAGGACGACCCCCAACCTGTTGGTAAGGTTCTTGATCCATTTCACCTTGATTCCATGGTGGAAATTGAAAATAAATTATGGATTTCTTCCTATTTTGATCTCCTCTTCAATTCTAACCATTCCTTTTCACTCAAACCTTGAGGACGAGCCTTGGAATAGTGAAAGGAGTTTCATCCACCATTGTTTCCATGAGCTTGGAGCTTTGGAGCTCAATTGGAGGCAGGTTTTATAACTTGAACCCTTAATTTTATTATTGCAATCAATTCCTTATCAATTGGTGATCATTTCTACATTTCTAAAATTAAGTTTGGTTGATTGATGCAATATCCATGGAAATCACAGTAGATTTCATGATTTTGGAGCTTGATGATGATGAAATCATCATAAGAACACACCTCCCCAAATATCTAGACCAAATGGTTTCAACATGTTTGCTCATTCGGTTTCACCAAACCGTTTGAGAGCAAAAGGTTTGAGACCGTTTGAGAGAAAACGGTTTCAAATACATTTGAAAGAGTTGACCAAGGGTTGACCGTTTGAGAATCCTATTCCTAATTATGTTGGTTGATAACCCACCAAATTTTATGGATTAATTCCAAAGGAATCATGTATTGAAGGCTAATCAATTAGGCAAACCCTTATTGGATTAAGTGATGATTTTCAACTTGATTGATTTGACTTTTTGGGTTATTTAGCCCAAATGGTTTCAAAACCGTTTGGGGATCACCCAAACGGTCTCCAGACTGTTTGGGGGTCACCCAAGACCGTTTGGAGGTCTAGGGTTGGATATGGTTAAGTGTTTTAAGGACAAAAGATATGGTGTTAACCCTAATCGGCTAAGTGCTGATTTTGCATTGAAATGAGTTGATGTTTTGGGTTGATCGGCCCAAACAGTTTCAAAACCATTTGGGGATCACCCAAATGGTCTCAATATCATTTGGGGATCACCCAAGACCGTTTTTATGTCTAGGGTTAATCATGGTTGACCAATTGAAGGTCTATAGGTACCGAATCACTTTGCAATTAAGTGTTGATTTGATGATCAACTCAATAGCTCAAACTGTAATGATTTTTCACTAGAATCCAAGGGTTGGATGAGACAAACGGTCTCAAGACCGTTTGGAGCTCATCCAAATGGTCTAAATACCGTTTGTAGGTCACCCAAGACCGTTTGGAGGTCTAGGGTTGAGTATGGTTAAGCAATCGAAGATCCAAAGGTACTAAGTTGAAGTGCAATCAAATGCTGATTTGGTGATCAATCTAATGATACAAACATTGATTGATTGACTTGGATTTTGATGTTGACATGGGAAAACATTCTCAAGACCGTTTGGAGGTTATCCAAATGACCTCAAGACCGTTTGGGGTCAGGTCATGCCCAATTTGGATGATGGTCCAATGGTTTTAAAGTAACTAGTTTCACATTGGTTAATGTTGAAGGATCATCGATTCCAAACCCTAATTCAATTGATTCAAAACCTAATTGATGATCAATTGAGGGTCAATTAAGGGTCAAATCAGTTGAAGGTTGACCTACTTAACTCAATTGAAGTATGGTGATAGGTCCAATTGATGATTGGATACATGAATTCAATGATTGAAGGAACCAACATTGGAAACCCTATTTTAATTGGATTGGTTGAGACCATATTTGGTCCATGCGGTTTTGAGGAGGTTTGGACCAAACGGTATCAAGACCATTTGAGTCCAAACAGTCTCAAACCGTTTGGAGACCGAAAGTGCAAACGGTTTCAATACCTACTTTGTCTAATCGATTTCAAGAACAACTTGTTCAAATCGTTTTCAACCAAATGATGTATGAGAACCAAGATCATTGAGGGTCTAAGTAATTAACTTTGTGAATATCAACATGGTTAACCTATTTGAATATGCAATGTATTTGAATATGCAATGTAATTAAGGTTATGTGAAACCTTAATTTAAGGGCAAAGCTCAGTGAAACCATAATCTAGGGTGATGATGTAACCCTAACTTAGTGTCATAATGCAAGAAACCCTAATTTAATGGGAATTATACATCCTAACCCTAATTTGGGTATGAAGAAAGAGAAACCCCATTTGAATATGAATAGAAAACATTAATCCCTAAAATGGGGTAAGGTGTATGGAACCCTAATATAGGGTAGTGCCACTAATCCTATGTGAAGATTTAGCACTGGGTGATGTATTGTGAAATCCATAAATATATGGAATATGCTATGTGAATCCTCAAATTATAAGTATGGAGAATATTATTCCTAATAGTGGAATAGTAATTAATGTTATGACAAATGTGATGAACTGGTGCATAAAGTATTAGGATGGGAAATGCCCTAATACCAGCTAAGTGTATGAACTCAAGTAAGATAAAGGTGTTGAGGGAAGTGAAATATCAAGATATAATAGATATCACATCCAACACCCCAATACTGGTATACCTTGATGTGATATAGGTCCAGTATAATTGGATGAATGACACATGAGATGTGCCATGTCAAAGGTTACATTGAGATGTAATGCACACTGTTAAATGTAGGCTAACATGCCTTATGAAAAGGCTAATCAAAACCTATAAACTATGATGTAATCATATTCTGGCAAAGATGAGAGAAAATCATGTTGTGTGTTGATAATTCATTTATTGATGAATGATGAGAATAAAGGGTATGATTGAATTCTTATGATTATCCATATTGATTCCTTTCTATGTGAACCCTAATACAGGGTATTATTATGTGAAATTCTAATTCAGGGTAATCCTAAGTGAAGCTCAAATGCAGAGTACTGGGTTATGAATGTAATAAGATAACCCTCGTATTGCATGATATTGATATGTAATTATGTCATGATTACTAATCATGCAGATATGTTGAGAAGATGAGCATAGCTAGGTATGGGTTATGATGCTTTGTTATTGAGAACGTTTTATGGGTTTATAAGCTTTCATATGCTTTGTGTAGTAAGAATCATTGAACTTTGTGAACTATGTGCAATACATTATGTAGCAAGAATCATGATGTTCTTGGTCAGATGATATGAAGGTATGAAGTTACCTAATAAGTGGTAACAAGTATTCTATGGTGAGTTATGGGTTCAAATACCCAGATGCTATAATCATGATGATGAACTTGTTAAGAAGAGGAAATGTACTTGGTGAATTGAGGGATTAAGATCCCAACATTTTGTGAAAAGAGTATGGCTACAGGCCATGACTCTACAATGACAATGCCAGGTAGTAGATATATGATCTAAGCCTCAAGATAGTTAATGTTGTGGTAATGATGTTGTAGTGAATAAATTTTATACATGTTCTTCATATTCCTTAATGAATAAGTGACATGTGGCTCTTTCAAGTTATAGCTGCAATGTTTTAGATAAGAATAACATTCTAATTTGTTAGATATTGAATTAGCTATTGTTTATCAAATATGATTCCTCTGTGCATATTTATCTTCTTAAGTTGCAATAATAATATTACTGGCGGAGAGTTATATCTCTCTCTGGGGCAATTTACAATTGTTTCACCCCCGTGGGAACTACATTTTTAGGTGGACGCGGACGAGGAGACAGGAATCCTTCAGTAGGAGAAGGACAGCAGCAATAACAGCAGGGACAACAGTGAAGTCTCAGGTGGAGACACTGAGTGTTATGCCTTGTATAGTTATAGATAGAGTCCTATGTGTCGTCTCTGTACTCTCAGGTCCTCGGAGTAGTAGTTAGTGCTTTCGAGATTTTGGCTCAGTGCCTCGAGATTTTATACTGCCTGTGTTTAGTTTGACAGGACAGTTAATGCTTGTAATTCTCAAAAGGAGATGATACAGAATATGTACCTTTGAACAAAAATGTAATTATGTTACTTTGGTTCTATGTGAGAAAGTTTTCCTTTGATGGATCTCTTGATAAAAAGGTTTTAATTTTTAGTGATTTTTGGTAATCCACTGCTTAATGAACGCTTCTGCATTAGTTAATCCTGTTTTCACGAGACAGATGCCTCAAATTAGTGGTATCAGATCTCTAGGTTCGCTGTGTCTACAGAGACATAGGACTAAGGTTGTTGAGTCTGTTCTAAGTGTCTTCTAGTTTATCTGATAGTATCTTCTTCTCACAGAGGAGAAGAAGAACTTGAAAATGACTGGAGAACATGAGGAACACATTGCTAAGGACAATGTTGTTGCACCAAGGGAGGGTGTATGGGACCAGGCAAGAGGAGAACAAGTGCTTGAGAATTCCCACCTTGACCTAATCAGGATAGAGAAGCTTATGTTATGCTCTTGAAGGGAAGGATAGGACAATAGTGATGCATATAGAATACTAGATACTAGTATTACAATCTAAGTTACCAGTCTTTAATGCATAAACTTTGGACTTTGGAAGGATTCCTGAGTGACATGATCATGTTGGAATAGTGGAAATGTGGGAAAGATTAATATATGTTGAGAAAATAGATTCTACCATAAGTTTGGTCAAATAGTACATATGTGATGGTAGTGCCCAAGGAGGGGCAATAAGCTGAGAATTAAGGTAAGGTCTCTATAATTTTAGAGACATTTGCCTAAATATTCTGAAAAGCCAGAGTTTTTGGTGTCACCAGTGCAATAAATGCCTAGTACACCTGGGCAATAGTAAATAAGAGAAGCCAAAAGAAGCAACATGAGATAACTGGACACTATGTGTTGAAATCAATCTAATGTGGTAGGTGACCTTGAGGGGTAATACTTATATAAAATATATTCATCCTGATACTTTATTTCATGATTCTATGTGTTGTAGTTGTTTTTGAGCTTCCTTTGACTAGTCCTATAAGGACACAAGGGAGATAAGAACTTATATCTTACTCAGTGTTCCTTAAAATGTTTTATAATCTCCCTCATCTGTGTGTTGAAAGATGAGATTTAGAAGTAATGCCTGAAGAAAAATTCAAGAATGGAACATCTTGTGTGTATAATGATATGAAAAGTGAGGAATATGATAGTAAGTAAAGTGCATAATACTTAAGCTCAATACTTGTATACCCTGGCCAGGTATTTGATTATTGTAGATAAGGCAAGTATGAAACTCTTAGATTGTTACCTTTTTTATTACTCTGATCAAGTAGTCATTCTGAAACAATTTAGAGAGTATAATGGAATTAAATAAGAAGAGCTTAGTGGATATTTTTAAAACAAATCACTTAGTGAACATACTCAGTGAATTTGCTTCGTGGATATTTTCAACATACTCAGTGAACTTGCTCTGTGGATATTTTCAACATACTTAGTGAACTTGCTCCGTGGATATTTTCAACATACTCAGTCAACTTACTCTGTGGATATTTTCAACATACTCAGTGAACTTGCTCCGTGGATATTTTCAACATACTGAGTGAACTTGCTCCGTGGATATTTTCAACATACTGAGTGAACTTGCTCCGTGGATATTTTCAACATACTCAGTGAACTTGATCCGTGGATATTTTCAACATACTTAGTCAACTTGCTCCGTGGATATTTTCAACATACTCAGTGAACTTGCTCCATGGATATTTTCAACATACTTAGTGAACTTGCTCTTTGGATATTTTCAACATACTCAGTGAACTTGCTCCGTGGATATTTTCAATATACTCAGTGAACTTGCTCCGTGAATATTTTCAACATACTCAGTGAACTTGCTCCGTGGATATTTTCAACATACTTAGTGAACTTGCTCCGTGGATAATTTCAACATACTCAGTGAACTTTCTCTGTGGATATTTTCAACAAACTTAGTGAACTTGCTCCGTGGATATTTTCAACATACTCAGTGAACTTGCTCCGTGGATATTTTTAACATACTCAGTGAACTTGCTCCGTGAATATATTCAACATACTCAGTGAACTTGCTCTGTGGATATTTTCGACATACTTAGTGAACTTGCTCCATGGATATTTTCAACATACTCAGTGGACTTGCTCCGTGGATATTTTCAACATACTTAGTGAACTTGCTCCGTGGATATTTTCAAAACAAATCACTCAGTGAACTTGTTTCGTGGATATTTTCAAAAAAAAACACTTAGTGAACTTGCTCCGTGGATATTTTCAAAACAAATCACTTAGTGAACTTGCTCCGTGGATATTTTCAAAACAAATCACTTAGTGAACTTGCTCTGTGGATATTTTCAAAACAAATCACTTAGTGAACATACTTAGTGAACTTGCTCTGTGGATATTTTCAAAACAAATAAAGGATTGCTGAGTGAATTATCTGTGTTAGATATATATGTTTTTCTTTTAACAAATATTCTTGGGTAATGATAGAAGTGTGCTCTTTTATGCTTCTTCCTTTGAATAACATGGGCATCACATGTTAGGGGTTTATGCTCTGCATAAACATAAATAGTGATAAGGAGGAATTAATGAAAGGAACTTGTGTGAATTACAGATCCATGGTATCTCCATAACATTAAGATGATATGTGGAGACTTGAGGGCCTGATTAATGAATAATCTATCCCTCCTTTTTCCTGGGATTTTGGGGATGAAATCCTTGTTAGGGGTTTATAATTTGTAACATCCCTGACCTGGATTATGTGTTAACCCTAGATGTTTTGCCTAATAAGGTTGAGTAGATTCTTAATCTTATCTTGGGAAAAGTAATTAGGGCTCATGAGAAACTTATGTTTCAATTTTGGTCCTGTTTGAGCAATGTTGGAGCAATGTTTGCTTATTTTGGACTAAAGTGCAAATTACCCAAGTTGAGAGGTTAAATTGCAAATGTTGCATGATAAGATGTTCCTCTGATGTTGAGACATCATAAGAATGAATATGATGTAGTGGTATGGTTTTCACAAGCTTGGGCACCAAGATTAAGCTTGTAAAGCAATCCTTGTGCATTAAAACCTAGTTTTGGTGTAGAGTGCAAATTACCCAAAACCTAGGGTTCAATATGAAAATTACCACTTCAATAACGTCCCTAATGTTTCTTGTCATCATGTAGAGCAAAGAAAATGAGAGGGTCACCTCATTTGAATTAATTTGGAGGAGAGAGAATATTGATATTAAAATAATCAAGATTAATGCCTAATTGAAACCCTAATTTGATTTATGGCAAAAATAAATGTATTAATTAAAAGGCCTTCAACCAAAGTTAAAATGGTTGTATTCAGATGTGTGTGTGACGTCCTTGAGCTTTGCAAGGACCATGAAAATATCCAAGGGAGTGGATAACTCACACACAATTTTATAAGAAAAAGAAATATCCACTCACATATGGATATTAATATAATATGATTTAAGGTGCTTGATTTGATTTTCTTTAAATCATGGATAATTGAGAGGGATAAGAGTAAAACAAGATAGGATCATCCCTAAGAAAGATGAGGGGGGAGAGGCGGCCACATTTTTGGGATTAATTAGATTTTTGCAAAGTACATTCTCTCTCATTGAATTTTTATAAAAGGACCTCTTACAAGCCAAATGGAAGGCTTTTTCGACCCCACTTCTTCTCCTTGCTTGGGAAACGACCAAGGGAGTTTGGGAGGGTCAGTAGGACGACCCCCAACCTGTTGGTAAGGTTCTTGATCCATTTCACCTTGATTCCATGGTGGAAATCGAAAATAAATTATGGATTTCTTCCTATTTCGATCTCCTCTTCAATTCTAACCAATCCTTTTCACTCAAACCTTGAGGACGAGCCTTGGAATGGTGAAAGGAGTTGCATGCACCATTGTTGCCGTGAGCTTGGATCTTTGGAGCTCAATTGGAGGCGGGTTTTATAACTTGAACCCTTAATTTTATTATTGCAATCAATTCCTTATCAATTGGTGATCATTTCTACATTTCTGAAATTAAGTTTGGTTGATTGATGCAATATCCATGGAAATCACAGTAGATTTCGTGAGTTTGGAGCTTTATGATGATTAAATCATCATAATCACACACCTCCCCAAATATATAGACCAAATGGTTTCAACATGTTTGCTCATTCAGTTTCACCAAACCGTTTGAGAGCAAACGGTTTGAGACCGTTTGAGAGCAAACGGTTTGAGACCGTTTGAGAGCAAACGGTTTCAAAACCATTTGAAAGAGTTGACCAAGGGTTGACCATTTGATAATCCTGTTCCTAATTATGTTGGTTGATAACTCACCATATGTTATGGATTAATTCCAAAGGAATCATGAGTTGAAGGCTAATCAATTAGGCAAACCCTAATTGGATTAAGTGCTGATTTTCAACTTGATTGCTTTGACTTTTTGGGTTATCTAGCCCAAACGGTTTCAAAACCATTTGGGTATCACCCAAACAGTCTCAATACCGTTTGGGGGTCACCCAAGACCCTTTGGAGGTCTAGGGTTGGATATGGTTAAGTGGTTGAAGGATAAAAGATATGGTGTTAACCCTAATCGGCTAAGTGTTGATTTTGCATTGAGATGAGTTGATGTTTTGGGTTGATTGGCCCAAACGGTTTCAAAACCATTTGGGGATCACCCAAACGGTCTCAAGACCGTTTGGGGATCACCCAAGACCGTTTGGAGGTCTAGGGTTAATCATGGTTGACCAATTGAAGGTCTATAGGTACCAAATCACTTTGCAATTGAGTGCTGATTTGATGATCAACTCAATAGCTCAAACCCTAATGATTTTTCACTAGAATCCAATGGTTGGATGAGCCAAACGGTCTCAAGACCGTTTGGAGATCATCAAAATGGTCTCAAGACCGTTTGTAGGTCACCCAATACCGTTTGGAGGTCAAGGGTTGAGTATGGTTAAGCAATCGAAGATCCAAAGGTACTAAGTTGAAGTGCAATCAAATGCTGATTTGGTGATCAATCTATTGATCCAAACTTTGATTGATTGACTTGGATTTTGATGTTGACATGGGAAAACGGTATCAAGACCGTTTGAAGGTTATACAAATGACCTCAAGACCGTTTTGGGTCAGGTCATGCCCAATTTGGATGATGGTCCAATGGTTTTAAAGTAACTAGTTTCACATTGGTTAATGTTGAAGGATCATCGATTCCAAACCCTAATTCAATTGATTCAAACCCTAATTGATGATCAATTGAGGGTCTATTGAGGGTCAAATCAGTTGAAGGTTGACCTACTTAACTCATTTGAAGTATGGTGATAGGTCGAATTGATGATTGGATACATGAATTCAATGATTGAAGGAACCAACATTGGAAACCCTATTTTAATTTGATTGGTTGAGACCATATTTGGTCCATGCGGTTTTGAGGAGGTTTGCACCAAACGGTCTCAAGACCGTTTGAGTCCAAATGGTCTCAATACCCTTTGGGACCAAACGGTCTCAAGACCGTTTGGAGACCCAAAGTGCAAACGGTTTCAATATCTACTTTCTCTAATCGATTTCAAGTACAACTTGTTCAAATGGTTTTCAACCAAATGATGTATGAGAACCAAGATCACTGAGGGTCTAAGTAATTAACTTTGTGAATATCAACATGGTTAACCTATTTGAATATCTCATGTAATTGAAGGTCTAGTATGGTGAACCTATTTAGATACTTAATGCAATTGATGATTTCAATGGTTAACCCAACTGATCACTTTGTGGAATTGAAATTTTAATTGGTCAATCCTTTTGAATTCTTTATATAATTGATGGTTTGATTGATTAGACCATTTGGACATCTAATATGATCAAAGGTCAATCAGTTATGTGATTATTAATTAGGTAGACCCACGATGATTATGAAGGTTAACCCTAGCTTTGTGTACTCAAGTAAAGAGTTGATTTAAATTAATCTTTGGATAAGTTAACATAGTAGAGAGGATGAGAGGGAGAATGAATGGGAGATGTGATTGCTTACTTAATTAAGCCTAATTCTCTCATTGTGAATAAATGTGTAATCAGGGTTTGATTCATATTATGAGATCATAAAATCTTCATTGAAAAGATTGATGTACCTTGATCTTAAACTAGAGAAAGGTTATGTGAAACCTTAATTTAAGGGAAAAGCTCAGTGAAACCATAATCTAGGGTGATGATGTAACCCTAACTTAGTGTCATAATGCAAGAAACCCTAATTTAATGGGAATTGTACATCCTAACCCTAATTTGGGTATGAAGAAAGAGAAACCACATTTGAATATGAATAGAAAACCTTAATCTCTAAAATGGGGTAAGGTGTATGGAACCCTAATATACGGTAGTTCCACTAATCCTATGTGAAGATTTAGCACTGGGTGATGTATTGTGAAATCCATAAATATATGGAATATGCTATGTGAATCCTCAAATTATAAGTATGGAGAATATTATTCCTAATAGTAGAATAGTAATTAATGTTATGACAAATGTGATGAACGGGTGCATAAAGTATTAGGATGGGAAATGCCCTAATACCAGCTAAGTGTATGAACTCAAGTAAGATAAAGGTGTTGAGGGAAGTGATATATCAAGATATAATAGATATCACATCCAACACCCCAATACTGGTATACCCTGATGTGATATAGGTCCATTATAATTGGATGAATGACACATGAGATGTGCCATGTCAATGGTTACATTAAGATGTAATGCACAGTATTGAATGTAGGCTAACATGCCTTATGAAAAGGTTAATCAAAACCTATAAACTATGATGTAATCATATTCTGGAAAACATGAGAGAAACTCATGTGGTGTGTTGATAATTCATTTATTGATGAATGATGAGAATAAAGGGAATGATTGAATACTTATGATTATCCATATTGATTCCTTTCTATGTGAACCCTAATACAGGGTATTATTATGTGAAATTCTAATTCAGGGTAATCCTAAGTGAAGCTCAAATGCATAGTAATGGGTTATGAATGTAATAAGATAACCCTCGTATTGCATGATATTGATATGTAATTATGTCATGATTACTAATCATGCAGATATATTGAGAAGATGAGCATAGCCAGGTATGGGCTATGATGCTTTGTTATTGAGAACGTTTTATGGGTTTTATAAGCCTTCATATGCTTTGTGTAGTAAGAATCATTGAACTTTGTGAACTATGTGTAATGCATTATGTAGCAAGAATCATGATGTTCTTGGTCAGATGATATGAAGGTATGAAGTTACCTAATAAGTGGTAACAAGTATTCTATTGTGAGTTATGGGTTCAAATACCCAGATGCTATAATCATGATGATAAACTTGTTAAGAAGAGGAAATGTACTTGGTGAATTGAGGGATTAAGATCCCAACATTTTGTGAAAAGAGTATGGCTATAGGCCATGACTCCACAATGACAATGCCAGGTAGTAGATATATGATCTAAGCCTGAAGATAGTTAATGTTGTGGTAATAATGTTGTAGTGAATAAATGTTATACATGTTCTTCATATTCCTTAATGAATAAGTGACATGTGGCTCTTTCAAGTTATAGCTGCAATGTTTTAGATAAGAATAACATTCTAATATGTTAGATATTAAATTAGTTGTTGTTTATCAAATATGATTCCTCTGTGCATATTTATCTTCTTAAGCTGCAATAATAATGTTATGGGCGGAGAGTTATATCTCTCGCTGGGGCAATTTACAATTGTCTCACCCCCGTGGGAACTACATTTTTAGGTGGACGCAGATGAGGAGACAGGAATCCTTCAGTAGGAGAAGGATAGCAGCAACACCAGTAGGGACAACAGTGAAGTCTCAGGTGGAGACACAGGCTGTTATGCCTTGTATAGTTATAGATAGAGTCCTATGTGTCGTCTTTGTACTCTCAGGTCCTCGGAGTAGTAGTTAGTGCTTTCGAGATTTTGGCTCAGTGCCTCGAGATTTTATACTGCCTGTGTTTAATTTGACAGGACAGTTAATGCTTGTAATTCTCAAAAGGAGATGATACAGAATATGTACCTTTGAACAAGAATGTAATTATGTTACTTTGGTTCTATGTGAGAAAGTTTTCCTTTGATGGATCTCTTGATAAAAAGGTTTTAATTTTTAGTGATTTTTGGTAATCCATTGCTTAATGAATGCTTCCGCATTAGTTAATCCTATTTTCGCGAGATAGATGCCTCAATCATCCTATGTTGAGTAAGGATGTTGGGCCTTGGTAGAGTGGTGGAGCTGCAACCTTTCAGTGGGAAAGAGTGATACTTTAACTGATGCCCTGGGTCCTTTTTATAGGATATGGACTGTCGAGCACTTGTGTTTGGCTCTTGAAATTCTAGTCGTTGATACATGAGGTCGATAGGTACTGGTCAACAAGATGGTCAGTGAGATCAGCTCGACAAGTGCAAGTTGATAGACGCATGTCGATGTGTTCAGCTCAACATGTGCAGGTCGACTGACTGGTGAATAGAAGGCATATCGACATCAGGCAAGTCGTCAACAACTGTGTCGTTGGGTGGCTGTCGACCCATATATAATATAGCTTTCGACCTTGGTCACTTGGTGGACGTCGATCCCTACTGTCGGGGATGTAATCAAGCATAAGTTAATTTTTCCATGTGTCCATGTAGCAATCTCATGTTGTGGTTGCCTATGTCGTAGGAGGATCAGGCTATTGTTCTTGCCACATGCTCGACAGTTGAGAAGACAGAAGGGTGAGGAGTAGATGCCAATGGAACAATGGGTCATTATGTGCGATCATGACATCCATGTGATGATAAAAAGAAGTAACAGAGTCGCTGATCTTTTATGCATTGAATACCTTTTTTCCTTAACGGATTTTGAGTATCTAAATAGCCACAACATTGCCTTCCTCAAAAGGATAAACTCATGTGTTAATTGTCTTTGACACTTGATGCATTAACAATGGAGAATTATGAGTCTCTGAGATCTTCCCGGCCATATTATATTACGAAACCACTGACAAATAAAAGGAAAAGTATAAATGCCTCACATTGAACATTAAAAGTTCTTTCTCCATTGCTTTCTATCCGGTGAAAGGAATAACTTGATGACACATAGATAAAAAAATTCTTGATAAATGAAGAGATGATTGGTATCAGTCACAAATAGATCCTTCATATTGGAATTCTTTCAGCACAAAACAAAAGTAATTTCATTAACAAAATCATTGAACTCACAATAAAAGTGGTATAAATTTAGATTTAATCAAAACAACTCATAAATTGTCTAAAAAGATGGAAAAATCAAAATATTAACAATTATAGTAGTGCGAGGCTGCATGAACTAATTTATTGGATAAAATGCTACATTAAGACGCAAGAGTGGTCTAAGAAATACAATAAAAATGGGATAAATATTCGTTCATCAAAAAGTTGTGATGAGTGCAACTAATTCATTTTATATTTATATAGTTTATCAAATAATCATAAGATAACAATATCCTGAATACATATGTAACTTATTTAAGATAAACTTTCCAACAACAACATGGAAGATTTTGATGTCACACAATAAAGCATATGAAAGATATATGGGTGAACTGGAAGGCATAAATGCATCACATGGTTAAAGGGCTAGAGATCAAGCATCACTATTAAAGAAGTACATGGCAATAGATGTCGATAGTGACTGAGAATAGATTATAAAGGAAGTTTTTCATAGTGAAAAGTTTTTGGTAATCTCATGAGTGATTAATTTCATGTCAAGTTACTTCGACTTGTTGTTGTAAATTTCTTGATCTTATATTTTTTATTAATAGGAATATAGACCTTGAGTAAGAGAAACACAAAGATTAGAGAAGGATTAAACAAGAAGCATATTCACCATATGGGTAGCATGCTTGTTAAAGAAATTTATTGGTAGAAGGTTGTATAAATATATTTCTTTGAATCCATTCATCATTTATCTTCTTATGTGTATAACTTATACTTTCCTAATGTTGTAGGGTGGAAAAGATGGAAATGCACCTGACTTTTAAACAAAATATTTTGAGAGCCACAATAAGGGTGACACATTAGCTAATATGGAGGTATACCAAGTTTGTGTAAGTATTGAAACATACATGATCATTATCACCATTTGTATGTTTTCACTACAAAAATCACTTTTTCTTATAGGAAAACATTTTCAACATCTAACAAGTTGAGCCATCTCTTCTTTTTGTAGAGGTTGTAGAAAAAAAATATGGACAATCATGAACAAGAAAATTCATATTTGGTTATGGTGGAGGAGTGAAACATATAGATGTTAAAGGACCATACAATACCAAGCATTCACTATTGGATGAGTTAAAATCAATGTATCAAGCGTTAAAATAGAAAGAGGATGCTTTCAGTGTTCAAGATGAAGCCTTGAAAGAAAGTGAAGTTGAAAAGAAATCCACACAAAGTCTCTTGAGAAAAGCAGAAAATCTATTGGATATGATAGTCAGAAATCCAAACTTTCAACAACTTGTGCAATTAGGTGTGAATAGTGATGGTTGTTGTAGTTCATAACCTATATCTGAAGATTGTAGTTTAAACTATTTATGAGGTTAGTTATGTTAATAAGATGATTTTTGTATTTTTATACAGTTTATACTATGCTTTTATATTTTCTTCTTTTGCTTTATTCTTCATTGACATTGCAGGATTATGATAGCTTGAACAAAAGGTAAGGAGAAGATTTTGAGCAGTGTGATGCATATATTTTTGGAGGTGAGAAACTAATTATCATCACTCAAATTTTACACTTTAATAAACAGTTCTATTACCACATATACAAAAACAAAGTTATATTAGATATCAAATATTAATTTTCTTGTTTCACATATTTAGATGATGTTGCAAGTGATCCAATTACAAGTCAACAAGGAAATGGATCAAATTATTTGTTGGATGAAGTTGAAACTTTTTTTATTGATACTCTCACATGAAAGTGGACTATAAAGGTTTTAGTTTTCTCCAACCAAAAATCTTATAAACATACTTGATATTTTTGTGGAATACCGTAATTCAGCCAAAATGGGAACTATTAAAATACATATGTTAACTAAGTATCTTTGTTCAGTGTCAATATAGTGGGAAGTGTGACATTTTTTATGTATACAGGAAGTTGAGAAGTTACACATTTATGCATTCAAAGAAGTTTGAGAATAACATATGCAAGTTAATATGTCATGTTTTGTCAAATTCAATGTTCAATTGAAAATAAGTTTAAAATCATGAGTAAATTTGTGTTTTTATATATAGAACCATGGTCAGTTTGAATATAAGTTTTTTTGTTTGATATTTAATTTCATGTTCATGTTTATATTTCTAATTTTACTTAAACTAGATTCAACAAATATTTCTGTTGAAACATGTCTTGGAAAACCTTCCCTATCCTTTAACCATCTCAATGCCCGTGGTTTTGAATTTTAAGCACATGAATATGTGTTGTTTTGGTTTTTGAGTGAGCATATGGAAAATAGACCATGTTGGACATGCTGGAAACATATTTCTTGCACATACAGAGATATGTGTCTATTGCATATTTTCCTTTATGTGTTCGATGCACAACTGAAGATATATGTATTCCATAGACTATGTTTATGAAACATCATTTTGTTTATTATATATTTCATTTCTCATTAAGTGATAATGACTAATATGTTGCATATTCAGTTATGGGATCAAGTTACACAAGGTTTTCTTCTTCTATTTGCTCTTCACTATTTTAAACACCTCCTATTCTTTGGTACAAAATAGACCAAGCATGAGTTGGTGATGATCATCAATCAAAGTTGTGATTTGTCAAGATTATCATTTTCACCTATCAATGAAACAAATTGTTATATGCCTTATATGGAGATGCTTCTCGTATCCTGATTGTATGAGTATCTTGACAATCCATGATGTGTTCTTCACTCAAAAGATTTCCTCATTGATACATTATGTCATTTTAAAGGAGTGATAACACATCACACGTTAAATGCAAGTATACATATCAATGTAATAGAGGCCTCAAGAGGCCCATATGTCAAACTTAGGAAAATGTTCTCTAGAAACTACTACTAATTGTAATGCGATCAGCTAGGATGATGAAAAATTTGGTTGAATGTTAATTATCTAAGATGTAAAAAATAAAAGTAAGATTACTTATTGTTTTTTATCTCAAATGGAGTGAATTCCTTAGGATTATTATTTTACCACGGCTAACATTACATTTAACATCATAACATTGAAAATTATCTATCCTAACCCTGTACAAAGAGACACGTAGCAAGAATTACCCTCTCCCACAGCATAACTCACGATCTATTCTAATATCGATCCTAAACTCATAACGACCGTGTTATAAGTTAGGTGCTTTATTGAAAATTTTGTGTAATCTCTTCACATTCCTAATCATCCTTTCTTAAATGGCCATATAAAACATGTAATTCTATAATTTTCCAACCCCTAATATCTCTTTTGAAGCCATTAACGATCTAATTAACTATCTATGGTGATCGAGCATGGACTACTCTCGAAGTTTGCATAGAATTATGTCCAAAAATTAGAAAAACATGTATATTGTGCATACAAGTCAATTACAATGCATACACGGGCTACTCTCAGGTTCTAAGGAATAAGGGGTTTAGCCCTGCATGATTTTCATTGTCAAATATATAAAAGAGAAAAAGAAAAATGTGGAGAACATTTGAAAACTAAAACAACCCCTAATGAAGATGGTCTGGATGATCCCGTCCGACGAATACGATAATTTTCTACCTCCCAACTGTAAATTCGTCCACTGAAAGTGCCTAAATCTCTAAGAATGTGGCATTGTTCTCCACTTTCTCTTCTTCTTTGTTAGGATATGATTAAAAGACCAAAACTGACTCCCCTAGATAATAGCAATGTGGCCCTATGTGAACCATGTCCTCGGGATATGGGGGAAGTAGTTGTGTATCACGTAAACCATGGAGGCGGTTTAGGGTGCGGAGTGAGTTGTTTGGGGAGTGCCTCTCCTATATAACCATGGGCTCTCCACCCATGATGAACACACTGAAAAGCGGAAAAGCAACATCCCACAGAGCTCCCATTAACCCTAACCATCTTCTCTCTCGCGCAGCCCTAGAAAAGACAACAATGGTATCAGAGTTGTCTCTCGGCTGATGTTGCTTGTGACCTGACGGTCTACTTTGCTATTGCTATCAGATTTGACGGCGACCTGCTTTATCAGACCTGACAACCTGCTTTATCGGATCTGACTCCTGCTGGACACTTCTATTATTTCTTTCGTATTGCGTTCACTGTTGTTCAACTAGTCTGGGTGATAGTTTTTTTCTATCCTTTTTTCTTGATCAAACAGCTACATCCTTCCCAACAGGTACAACTTCTTTTCTAAAAGTTTTATTAGAAGTGTGTTGCGTGTTGTCACATCATTTGTGATCTTTCTCATCTTTTATGTGTGCTCTTTGAATCACAAGAAAGATGTCGACATGCTTGCACTTAATAATAATAGAATGTGCTTGTTCTATATTGCATACTTTATTCTATCGTGCACGTATAAACTACTCTAGACATCTGTTTTCACACATCATCTTTTTTATAAGACAGTTTATTAAGACGAGGTGATCTGTACTCTTATAATCTGGTCCCGTTTCTGTAGCGGATAGTAGTTTATTCTTTAGTGTACCTTTTCTTTGCTCTTTTGTTCTTGGCCTGTGGTAGAACTAACGAACTGCCTATATGTTCTGCCTTTGGTGGTAATATTAATCTGGATATATCAGTACCTTTTTTGTTGATGTGATTGTAAACAGTACATGATGTATTGTGTCTGTTCCATGCGAATCTTGTATCTTAATTAGTTTTGTTAACATATTATCTCGTCCTAAGCTGCTCGCTTAGTTTTTTTTTTCAACGTGTTGCTTGCTTTTTAGATTTATAAATATTTTTGTTATCTTGCTCACGAAAAGGATAAACCAATAAGATAAACCTTTTTGATTATGTTTTTCCGTTTGAAGCCTTTACATATAACATGTTCTGTTATCGCTACTCTCAATAATAAAATGTGCACACATTTGTATAGTTCCTTCTATACGGTTCCTTCTTATTATTTACAAACCTATTTTAAATTGCGATTCATGTTCTAATGGCTGCTAGAAAACTCATCACCACTGAGTTGGTAAAAATTGAAAAATTGAATGGGGTGAATTTTGAAATGTGGCACCATAAAATTAGGCATGCTCTTATCTATGACAATTTGGAACATGTCATCGAAAGTGCTTTACCGGAACCTGACATTAATGCCTCTGAGGCGGAAGTTAGGATACAGGAAAAGTAGAAGGTTGATGACAAAAAGGCAAGAAGCCTTATGTTAATGTTCATGGAGGATAGTCTCATTAAGTTTTTTGAGATATATGACTCCTAATACTTTGAAGGAGAAATATGACAAAACGACTGAGACGAACACTCAGCTTCTCCTGCAAAAGTATAACTCTTATAAAATGCAAGAGGGGCAAAGCGTTATTGAGCATGTTAATAATATGATTGTTATGGCTAAATATTTATCTATTGCAGGAACTCCGGTGCCGGAAAAACTACAAATAGCTACTATTCTTAATAGTTTGCCAAGTAGTTTTGATATGGTAAAAACTTCTATGCGGTCTACTCCCTCTATTTAGCTTTCAGAATTGTTAGCTCGGTCGGGAACTGAGCAAGAAATCATGTCTAGTCATAAGAACTAGGAAGTAAATATGTAGGAAGTAAATCTCGTGCACCATAGGCCTAAGCATGAGTATCAAAAGGGGTAGAAAGAGAGGACTGGACCAAATAAGCCACAATTCAAACCCAACCATGCACAAGGAAAGAAACCTAGAGGCTCTTGTCATGCTTGTGGGCAATTTGGTCATTTTAGATCAAGTTGTCCAAACAAGGATGGAAACAAGGCAAAGGCCCAGAACAAGGAGGACCAAACAAGAAGGTCTTCATTGGCATGACTGAATGCAACAATGCAGTCTTGGCTGAATCCAATGCATGGTGGGTTGATTCTGTTGTGACTCGTCACATTGCAAAGACAAAGAATGGCTTGAAATCTTTCAAGGAACTCAACCCAGGGGAACAACACATATATATGGGTAACAACACCTACCTTGATGTGGAAGGTGTTGGTACTTATCGTCTTGACCTTGGAGAGAGTATCATGGTTCTTAAAGATATTTTCTATGGCCCTGGAATAAAGCGCAATTTAATTTCTATTGTCTCACTTATGAAAAATGGCTTAGAGGTTCATTTTTATAATAAGAGGGTGTCCATAGGGAAAGACAAGAAGGTTCTTGCTATGGGAAAATTTGTACCTGAACATGACCTTTTTTGCATTCCTGTAATCGGTAGTGAAGTGAATAATATCAATGCTTCTTTTGATTACTCTTTGTGTGCTTTATCTGAATGTGATTTATGGCATTATAGATTAGGTCATCTTGGAAAATCTAAAATGGAACAAATGATAAAATTAAAATTACTTCCTAACGTTACAAAGGTAATTCTAACTCCATGTGAACATTGCTTGGTTGGAAAAATGACTAAGAAACCTTTTGGAGTTGGACATAGATCCACAAAATTGTTAGGATTAATTCATTCAGATATATGTGGACCGTTAAGTGTAAAAATGTATAATAATAAGGAATACTTCATAACGTTTATAGATGATTATTACAGATTTTCCTATGTCTATCTAATTGCCTTAAAATCTGAAGCATTAGAATGTTTTAAAAGTACAAAAAGGAAGTAGAAAGGCAACTTGGAAGAAATATTAAGGTTCTAAGAACATATAGAGGTGGGGAATATAATTCAAAGGAATTTGATTCATTTTGTCAAGAATATGGAATTAAAAGACATCTAACCATGCCTTATACACCACAAAATAATGGAGTGGCGGAAAGAAAGAATAGAACCTTAATGAATGTAGTGAGATGTATGCTATCACATTCACATCTCCCTAGAAATCTTTGGGGTAGCATTACAAACTGCAAATCGTATATTGAATAAAATGCACACTAAATCTGTAATATCTACACCTTATGAAATATGGAATGGGAGGAATCCAGATCTAAGTGATCTTAGCAAATGGGGGTGCATTGCCCACGTCCTAATCCCTAGTCAACTTAGAAGTAAGTTAGAACCTAGAACTTTAAAGTGTAGATTTATCGGATATTCAGAAAAATCTATTGGATATAGATTTTATCATAAAGAAAAAGGGATCATTGAATATAGGGATGCAACGTTCCTAGAAAACTTTGTGGAAAAGGAATCTCAAAACAAAGAGATGGAACCTTAACAAATAATAAATGATGATTATTTTAATGATACCCAAGATGATGAAATGTCTAATAATCCAGAATGTGAAGAAAATATGGAAAATCAAAATATGGAAAATGATAACATGGAAAACGAAAATATAGAAAATGAGAGTATACCAATGGAAATCGAATTAGAAAATCAACCCATAATTGGCAACAAAAGACAAAGAATGTCACCTGCATGGATGTGTGACTATCGTTTGTATTCATGTGAGCCTTCATGTTTATTAGTAGACATGGAAGAGGAAAATCACATAGATCCCATGACATATAAGGAATCTCAAAATTCACATGAAAAAGAATCATGGAATGAAGCCATGAAGGAAGAAATTGATTCCTTGAAAAAGAATAATGTATGGGAATTATGTGATTTACCTAAAAATAGAAAGGCCATATGATGCAAATGGGTATTTAAGAAAAAGCTTCAAGTTGATGGGTCTGTTGATAAATTTAAGGCCCGATTAGTTGCCAAGGGATTCATACAAAATTTTGGAATTGATTTTCATGAAACCTATTCTCCTGTCGCTAAATTTGCTTCAATTAGAATGATTTTGGCTATTGTTGCATATCTTGACCTGGAATTACATCAAATGGAGTAAAAATGGCTTTCTTAAATTGGGAATTAAAAGAAGACATTTATATGCATCAACCTGAGGGTTTTTAGGTTGAAGGGAAGGAAAATAAAGTATGTAAGTTAAATAAATCACTATATGATTTGAAACAGTCTTCTAGACAATGGTATCTCAAATTTCACAATGTAATGGTTCAATTGTTATTTGTCTCGAACAAATTAGATAGTTGTGTTTATGTCTTAAATGATGAGAGCAAGTTTATAATATTATCCTTGTATGTGGATGACATTTTTCTTGCTGGAATTGATATAAACATGATAAACAACATAAAAATTGAGCTTAGTAGAAATTTTGAGATGAAGGACATGGGTGAAGCAACCTATGTACTTGGAATTTAGATTCTTAGGAATAGGAAGTCTAGAATACTCAGTATAAACCAAGAGAAATACTTGCATACAGTTCTAAAGAGGTTTGGGATGCAAAATTGCAATCCAACACCTACACCATATGTGTATGGGAAATGGTTGTGCAAGGAATAATGTACTGGAAAGGGACAAAAGCCTCTACAAATGCCATATCCTCAGGCTGTCGGAAGCTTAATGTATGCCATGTTGTGTACAAGACCAGACCTAACATTTTTAGTTGGACTAGTGAGTAGATATCAAAGTAACCCTGGTCCAATGCATTGGGAAGCTGTCAAAAGAATTATGAAATATATAAAAGGCACATTGCACCACAAAATAATATCCCAAGCAGAATCACTTGAAATATTAGGTTACTCCGATGCAGACTTTAGGGGTGATATAGATGATGGAAAGTCCACATCGGGACACTTGTTCATCTTCGGTGGTGCAGCCATATCATGGGGAAGTAAAAAACAAGGATGTGTGGCTAGATACACACAATAAGCCAAATATGTTGCTTGCAGCTCAACTGCTACCCATGACGTATGGATTACAAGATTTTTTATCGATTTAGATCTTAATTTAATAGATGGTCCAATACAAATATATTGTGATAATCAAGCTGTAATAAGTTTGATTAATAGTGGTGCCAATAGTTCTAAAGCAAGGCACATTGAAGTGCAATATCATTATATACGTGACATTATACAAAAAGGTGAAATTGAAATCACCTATATCCCTACAAGTGATATGATTGCTTATTCATTAACAAAAGGAATTTCAGAGGAATTCTTTGTCAAGCATGTTAGGTTGATGGGATTAGGGAACCATCATTTACAATGATTATTTTTAGGTCCCATGAATAGTGGGAGCACATGTAAAAGGAAAAAGATGCATGAATGCATTGAAATGAGTACTTCACACGAACAGTGGGAGGAATTATTTCATAACTTTTCACATATAGTGGAAGGAATGTTAGTTGGTCCTTTGACCAAGTGGGAGATGTTAGGATATGGTCAAAAGACCAAAGCTAACTCCCCTAGATAATAACAATGTGGCCCTATGTGAACCCAATCCTCAAGATATGGAGAAGTAGTTGGGTATCACGTAAACCAAGGAGGTGATTTAGGGGGCAGAGTGGGTTGTTTGGGGAGTGCCTCTCCTATATAACCATGGGCTCTCCACCCATGATGAACACACTAAAAAGTAGAAAAGCAAAATCCCACAGAGCCCCCATTAACCCTAACCATCTTCTCTCTTTCACGCAGCCCTAGAAAAGACAACATTCTTGATGTCAACTATCGTCCAACAGAATAGAATGAGATAATTAGGTTTGGCTAAAATCCCCCTAAGTCATTGAAGTGGCTTAGTGCGTTATTAATTGTCAACCATCATATTAAACATAACTTTCAGATCTTCCTGATCTCGCTGTATCAGTACTACCAACTAGGTATCAGTACTACTAACGCCTTCAATAATTGTGGTTGTCTGTGGTTCTGTCGGCACTACCGAGCTGATGTTGGTAGTACCAAGATTTCTTCGAGAAATCTTGAATCAATGTTGTGATGTTGTCTGTAGTATCAACTTCTTGGTTGCTACTACTGAGTTTTCTTAGTTTCCATATGTTCCATACTAAATAAGTGTCAGTACCATTGATAACAAAGTCAGTAGTACCGAGTTGTGTAGGTTTGTCTAGATCCACCTGAAATACACAATAACCAAACATAAGATCTTGAAATATATTAAATTATTTGGAGACATTCAAACTACATTTATTTGATGCAACTGAGTATCACATGCTAATAATAATACATAATGCACAAATTAATATGAAAATAAATAATAAGTGCACAAAAATCAATAATAAATAGCCTATAAAAAAGACAATAATCTGGTGCGTCATACTCCCCTAAGCTTAAATGTTGCCCACCCTCCATCAACACACCCTCTGATCTATTTGAGACAAGTCAGCAAAAGGACATAAAATACAAATTTCATTTCTCAACTATCCCCACCTGGTTTAGTTGTCTCTTTAGAGTAATTGATTGTTCGAGAAAGACAATTACTCTAAATATGAATTTCATTTCTCAACTAGTGAACAATTAGTTACTCTAAATAGACCACAAATATCCATAAAATGTTTCCACCCTTAGATCACCAAAACACTATATGAAGAATAGTTAATATCGTAATCAATAAAGCACTTGTTTGGTGCATCATGTACTCCCTATATACATTGCTCTTGCCTAACTACCAACTACTTGGAAGCAATTCTCCTTATAATAATGAATGAGGAGGATAAACATTTAAGTGGCCTACTGATAAGAGAAATGGGTGGAACAAATTAGGTGTCTAATGAGCAATCAAAAGTAGCATCTGAATTATTTATGAAAAAATAAAACATGATGAACCTATATCGTGAAGATAATGTGAGATGCATGAATCCTAATGCCTAATATTATGGGTGGAATGATGCATATATTAAAAATCTCATCAAATGGATGAGAATAAAGTAAATAAGAGAATACATCATGTGAATGTTTCCATCCCTTTATGATGATTTTAAGGCATCCTTTCTCCCTCTTTATTTCAAATATTTTTATCTTTTCTTCTCTTTTTTCCCTTTTTTCGTTGGCCCACTATTTAGCATGATGTAAAGTTATTCTTGGGCTTCACTAACATGTCACATTCATTTCATTTTATTTCTTGCTTTTTCTCTGAGGGTAGGATGCATATCTTTGCACTCTACTTCAAAGGGAAATAATATAACCATATGATGTGAAAATAAATGATGCAAAAGGCATGCAATCTACATGTAATTGTAATTGTTATGGAACTAGATGATATGCACAAGAATTGGTTATGCATATATTATTTCATTTTGTAACTAATGCAATAAATAAGAAACTAACTATCATGTCATACAATAAAAAAACACAAGGAAATAATTCAGATTACTTGGTCATCTTAAGGTGGTGGATCAAAATGAGTGGAAAATGCATCAAATCACATAATTAATAGACAATGCCTATTCTTGAACTATGATATGTCCCTCTCTAATGATTTGTGTACAAGATAACCTTAAGATTTCTTTTTTGAATTTCAATTTAAGATATTGTTGATTGTTTGATCAATTTAGGCTCAAACCCCATCTTCATCCACATTACATGAATAATTAAGACATTCATCCACTTCAATTGTCCTTAAGCTAACTTGCCCATACACTTCCTCTAGGTGGTGTAAATCAAGAATTTGCAGCTAAGCCAATTTTTTTCATTTTTAATTTCCCATTGCATACACCTGAAAGCACATGAGAATGACATGAATCATGAATTAATCTCCACTATTACACTAGATAGATCGTGGATCCTACAACTTGAAAAAAAAGAAGCTAAAAAGAAAATAAACACTAAGGGTTTGATTGGTTTGAAGTAACTTCCTCAGAAAACAAGGGAAGTGCACTTCCGGAATCGTTTACGTTTGATTGGTGCCAGGAAAGTCTGGAACTTAAGTTCCGCAGTTTTCCCCTGACTTCCGAGATTATATATAGATACCTCTTCTTAACTTCCGTAAGAAATCAGAAGGAAAACGACTTCCAGAGTCCACCGGTTCCAGGTGCCGCTGGCCCGCTACCGTCTGCCCTATCTTCGCCCTCTAGATCACGCCGCAGGTTGCCAACCAACCTGCCGCTGCATAGCCGTGGGAGCAAGAGAGCTTCGGTCAAGGCCTCCGGACTCGAGAAGAAACTGCTTCGTGCACACCGCACAGACACAACAGCGCTTGCCGTCCAGAAAAGCTTCCGTCACGGCCATAGTAGGTATAGTCATGTCTTGCCCTATTCCGTCAAGCGGTGCCTCACAAAGCAAGCCGCTGGAAAAGACAAAAGATAAGTAGATCAATTTTTCTGTATAGATTTTGACGGAGATCAAGAGATGAGGTGGCAATTGATTTTGCTGTTGTATTTTTCTATTCAGATTTGTCAACGATCTTCGTTTAAATTGACAGAGGTGTAAAATTTAGGGGAGTTTAGAACTGAAATTGCCTCAAATAGAAAGATGGCAACGATTAATTTACTCAGGTGTGAAAGCTTTTTTCCAACAGAATTCTAATTCAAGCCAATCACCAAGAACTTATTTTCCTGAAACTTGATTTCAATTCTGGGAATTAGAGTTCCAGGAAAATTACACTTACAAGGAACCAGTCAGACCCTAAAAGAAAAATAAAAACTAAGGATAGAGTTGTTCAAGCACCCCCTAAGCTTGAACCTAACAATGTCCACATAGTCAAATTCAACTTAAGAGGTGGAACAGTGGTACCGATCACATGGGTGGTGGTGGTGTATGTGTCATGGTAGGATCATAGGGATAGAACGTCCCTAGGAATGTCAGCGGCTACTGTGGTGTCTCTGGAGGTTGTGGTTAACCACCAAAGTAGCCCTGACACCAATAGTTATTGAAGAATGGTTGCTGGTATCTCTTCATCCACTACAGGCCTGTGTGCATGTTCTCTTGGTTGGCCAAGAGAAGTTGCTTGTTTTCAAATATCGCATCTTGGTTGTGATAGTCGTTGTAACGCCTGGGCCCACTGCCCAAGGCTCTAGTAGAGTTTCAGGAATGACGACTGGCCCCACAGACCACCACTAGCCTTAACTGCGCACTTTGTCCACACTGACGTGCAAGCCAGGATCAACTTCCCGACTGGTCACCCATCCTAGTACTACTCCAAGCTGAGCACGCTTAACTATGGAGTTTTTTAGTGATGGGCTCCCGGAAAAGGAGGTGCACCTTGGTGATATGGGTAGTCCAATCATTCCTTTTAAGATCAACTTATCCAAGGCCTCAAATCCTAGGATGTTACAATCTCCCCCACTTAGACTCTTGACGTCCTCGTCAAGGCTCAACTATAAGGCCTCATAATCTCTTCCCCATTTCAGTGTAGACCCATGGATACCCAGCTCCCGATCACGGAATACCAGCGTAAGGGTGGCTACGTCAACCATGGACAACCCTTTCCTACATGCCTGGCCCGCACGGCTCAAGACTGGCATGCCATGCCAATGTGGGCCCCACCTACTGAAGGGGAATTGGCTCTAATACCATTTGTAACGCATGGGCCCACTGCCCAAGGCTCTAGTAGAGTTTCATGAATGACGACTGGCCCCACAGACCACCACTAGCCTTAACTGCGCACTTTGTCCACACTGACGTGCAACCCAGGATCAACTTCCCGACTGGTCACCCATCCTAGTACTACTCCAAGCTGAGCACACTTAACTATGGAGTTCTTTAGTGATGGGCTCCCGGAAAAGGAGGTGCACCTTGGTGATATGGGTAGTCCAATCATTCCTTTTAAGATCAACTTATCCAAGGCCTCAAATCCTGGGATGTTACAGTCGTCCTTGGACATCATGGATGCCCTCCGGTGAAGTAGTATGTTGCTTCCTCCCATATTGTATCTCTTGCAGCATTCCATACATGCCTTCCATGGAGTATGTATTGTCATCCTGGGTAGGTGGTGGAACAGAAGAACTAGAGGCTCCATATGTTCTCGATTGCTTGCGGGAAACTTGTCTCCTCGTGGTGGGGATGGTGGCCACCTCATCCTCCTCTTCTTGATGCTCATGCAGTTTTTGTTGCTCAGCATTGTCTTCTTCTTCATCATCCTTTGAGTCACTCACTAGCCACCTCATGATGTTGATTCCTTGCAAGTCAAAGACTAGATCAGGGAGCTCCCTCTCCTTATATTGTCCTCCTAGTGTACAACATGCATACATTGTCCCCTGGTGCATGTTGAAGAGGTTTGATCTCTTGAAATGATTTAGGTCCAACTTGAGAGAAGCCTTTAGAGATTTGGAGGTGGAGAGATCGAGGTTCATATGCATCACTATTGGAGTGATCAATCCTCCAAAATGGATAGGAGGGGTCCTCTACACTAGTCTCTTCACTGAAATCATGTGTTGAAGGAAGAAAAAACCAAAGTCCACATACTTTACTACTAGCTCTAGAAATTTGTAGAGGAAGTAGAGGTCCACCCACTGAGTCTTCCTTTTCCCTTGGCTTAATTTTGTAAAGATGTGGTTAGTGAGAAAGCGATGCAAGACGCAAGAACATGGATGCTCAATGTCATGGATGGAGTTGGTATGCCAGCTGATGTGGCATCCTTTTGGAACCTCCACTAAAAGCTCCCATGCACCTTGAATTCAAATTTTTTGGAAACGAAGCATTCTTCACCCATTGGCCACACATAGATGGATTTGAACTACCAAAATATTGATTGAATTTGGTGTTGAAAAGACAAAAGTTGGCACAATCTTCCCTCCATTCATCCTGATGCCTAGGGATGAAACACATCTCCAACGAGGCCAAAAACTCACATATGAGTTTTGTGAATGTGAGCCAATCATTGAAGAACGAGTGATCTCACACTAGTCCTTGATGCTCACAGACATGGAGGAGGTTTTCGGTGAAGCCAATGGATGCGATGAATGCATGCCTCTCATACCGTGTCACAATGATCTCCCTCTTCATCAGGTCCTCATAGATCTTCTTCACATTGGCGTTGGGATGGGAAATGTGGCATGGTTTGGGCATCAACTTAGCATTCCCCACTGATGAAGAAGCACCTCTCCTAGATGCCATCATGCTGGTACAATAAGGGGATGGAGAAAAATAAGCTCATAGAAGACTCTGATCGCCCAACGTTGCTTGCACAATATTGCTTGAGAGATGTGAGTTGAAGGTGTGAAAAAAAACAATACACAACCCCTCCTTTTATAGATGTTGAACATGCCCCTGCTTCGCTCCCCATGCTTTCACACCTCAGCGTTGTAAGTAGTACTGATAGAACGTCAGTTGTACCGACTTTTCCTCCATAATCTGTATGACTGGGTACCAGTCATTCATACCGACGGTCCTCATTTGTTGAAGTTCGTATACGCAGATTGTCGTGTGTCAGTTGTACCGACTTGGGCCATGGATTGGTAGCACCGACCATCAGATGCGAAGAATATTGATCGTCATTGGCACTCCCGTGTATTCTGGTCTTCAGGTGTCGATAGTACTGAGTCATTCAAAATTGGCGATGCATCCGAGCGTGATCTCATTGTTTCGAACCTGGGAGTTCATTTTGCGTCAGTACTATCAAGTCAATGTCAGTAGTATTGAGTCTTTATCAGTGAACTCGGCCCCTCTTTCTATAAAATATCGGTGCTACCAAATTTGGGATTGGTAGTACCAAGTTTTCTTGAAATTTTACTCATCCAACATGTGATGTCATCGGTACTACTGACCTTTGGGTTAGTAGTATCGAGTTGTTTTGTGAAACTTGATCCCTATCCCTATGATGTCATCGGTACTACCAAATTTTGGGTTTGTGACTGATGCTCATCTTACCACACAAAAATGATCATGGTACCTTTTTTACATAAAAACTAATAAAATGCAAACTAAAGTTATGAAACTATAAAATTGAATGAAAACAAAATGGTGGTTGGGCTGCCTCCCAACAAGTGCCCTTGTTTTACATCATAGACCCTATGATCCTAAATAAACAATTAGTAAATCTCAATGAGTTTCAAATTTTTGTCTTTTCTCACCACATCTCCCCCAAAGTAATGCTTAAGCCGCTGACCATTTATAAGGAATGGCTCAGTGATGCAGCCCTATTTTAGGGCTTCATCTTGTGTCTTTTTGCATCTCAATCACAACACATAGTAGAACGCAAACTAATTCCCTCAATATACATATTATTGCAAATGAAATTGTGGGCATTATTTGCATGTTTTTTAGGTTTTTGGACCATGCCTTGGATAGATGAGAGATAATGAAGGAGTTTTAGGATTCCTCCATCCATAGAGGGGTCCAAAGAAGACCCCTAAGCTCCCTCAACCTACCACTAATGGACAAGGGTCAAGCTTAAGGAAAGAAGTCAATGGATCATGAAATTTCAAGTTCAAAGTGCTACTAAAGATCCCAATACAGCTGTGGTGCCAAGGAATAGTTATGCTTGCCAATGTCAAAGTTACAAGGTTGATCTTCATTTTATCAAGCTACAACAACACTGCCATAATGGTAGGGATACCCAGTATGGTCGTGATGAGAAGCCCCCAAAATGGTCATGCCATCCAGCATGGACATGCTGCCAAGGATCAAAATGGGCATGCTAACTAGAATGACCTCCACTTCACCTTGCCTACCACAGTCGTGCTACCCAACATGGCCACTCTACCTAGCCCCCAATAAGGTTGTGCTACCTAGTATAGCTGTGCTACCGACCTTCATTTCACTGCTTCCACTCTAACATTTTTCATTTCTCACCACGTCCATTCTCTCCCACCATAGCCATTCTAACCATCACCCACCATGACCGTTCTGCCCAGAACTGTTGTGCTACCACCCAAAACCTAGCTTTTTTCACCGATTTTACAACTATACCCCTACTTACCCAAGTGCTTCACCACCATCTATATATACATGGGTGGTGGTCACATCACTAGGTTAGATGACTTATCACCCTCCTAGCTACTCTAGAGCATTCATTTCTATCTCCCTTGCATTCAAGACCTCCACCTACAATTTCCACCCCATTTCCACTATAGGAACCTAGCTTTCTAAGTTTTCTAACAAAACCCCCTACATTTCCATGCTCTTCACCCACCCTGGAGGAGGGTGATCATTCTAAGGAAGCTAGGAGGTGAAAGAGAAGAAGCTTCCACTAGCTCCATGGACTTATATCTCTTTCTTCTTTCCTTTTTACTCTTTTGTATGATCATGTCTAGATAAGCACCTTGTGGTGCGCTATTTGGGGTTAAAATGTTACTTTGATACCATGTTGGGGGAAAATAAATTGTCTAAAACATATTTCCATTCAATGATGATTGCCTCTTATTTCTGTCTCATTTCCCATTATCTTGCTTGTTGTTTGTGCTTTTAAATATGGATTGCTTGTTTTATGATGCTTGAAGACACTTAGCTTCTAGGGGAAAATGGAATGTATGTGGCTATCTTAAGAATGGATCTTAAGTACAATTAGTGGATCACTAGCTATCCCCCTTTGGTCCCCCATACAACTCCCTTCTCCTACAAGTAGGTGTGAGATCTAAATAGCTAGTGTAAGTGTGATTAGTGCAATTTACTTGAGTTTTCTAAAGGCTAGATGGCAAGTAACATGAGGTGAAACACCCACATCTCTACTCCTATTCCTACGCTTGGCTCTCAATTTCCCTAATACCACTTACCCTAGGATCCTAGACTTGCTAAGTCCTATTAGAATTACACCTATCCCTAGTTCTCCAACTAGTAGCATAGGGTATATTCTAATTGCACTTGCCTTGTTTTTTTATTTGGCAATCTAGATTGAAGATATAAAACTTTCTTGTTATGTAACATCCACCAACTAATATCAAAGTTTCATTCCCCAATGGACCACCTATCCATCTTATTGCTTAGAACCCACCTTGTCATCTTAGCTTGTTAATGCTAGTTTAGATAATTGCCTTTGTTACTTCTTAACTAATTGCTTAGTTCTTGATAGTTAGGTCTTGCTTAGGTAGTTAGGGCTCTTTTGATCTTGCTTGTGTTAACCTTGTTATCCAGTGAAAACCTAGGTTCTTTCTTCCTTTACTTCTTAACTTTTCTCTTAGTTGTTAATTGCCTTACTTGTGTAGTGTAGTTCTTCTTGCACTTGCTCTTTTGCTCATTTTGCCTAGCTTCTTAGTCTTAACTTACTTAGGGTAATCTAGGGTTGTAACAAACCTTCCCCTCGGTAATCCCCAATTAAGGAAGACCAAAAATCTTGAGCCACAATCCCAAAACAAGATTGATGGTTTTGCAAATAATAGAAAAAATTAATAAATTCTACCAAAGACTAATCGTGAAGCATGATAAAAATTTACTTTTCTCATACCTTTCAAAAATAGGAGTTGGAACTTTACCCAATGTAAAGTTCTATATAACTAAATCCTCCTTTCTTTAATTAGTTTTGTTCTTCAAATATCACTTTACAATTTGTCCACTTTTAGATATTTCTAAAACACTGAAAAATAAAACGTCAGTTAGTATAATGAATATACTGGTATGTGGTGGAAACCAAACTTTTGCACATATATTCTAACAACCTAATCACATCAAATAGTTGTTAACAAATCAAGATTACATTTTCAATATAAATTCCCAACTACTTTTACTCATCCTGTAGGATACCTTCTCTTAGGGTTTAGTCCTTGCAAGGGACTTTACACTACCTTCTCCATCCTGAGCTTGGTACCTTATGGATCACCTCTATGGGTGACTTGTGGTCTTTCCTCTGGGGCTTGACCACCTATGACCTTTCCTCCAGGGCTTAGTCCTCAAAATTCTTACATTTAGAGATGGTATGTAGGTTCGGACAAGTCATATATAATTACATTATGACAATCATAGTCACTTTATAGATTGCAAACAATAAAGTCATCCAAATAGTTATTTTCAAGCAATCAATAAATCCTCAAAAATCACTGTAAAACTAAAGCGAGTAATCATAAAATAACCAAACACCTGATTTGAAGATCTCAAAGAAACAAGCAAAGTCCCGATCCAATCAGGTAGTCCAATCAACCAATCAAGCCAATCATATAAGCACAATTGAATCATGAAAAGCATGTATGAACTTATTACTACTTCATCATCATAAACTCCTTTTATTGACTTGGGAATGTCATCTAGGGTTTCTAGGTTGAATTAGGATTTCCCTTGGGGTTTCTTAGATCTATTTCTCAATATTTACCTTTTTAGGTTGACAAACACTAAAACAACTTTTTTTGTGCATCAAAACCCTAATTACTCAAATTATCTATATTCAAGGTATTTTATTCTTCATTTGGATTAGGATCATCAAATATTTGTTTTCTACATGGAATTTTTGAAATAAAAACCATTAAAAGTCATATTCATGTAAATTAGGGTTTCTAAGCCCATTAATGCACCTTATACACATGAAACCCCAAATTAGACCAATTAAGCACAAAGATCATCTTTTTAGATCTTAACCCCTATTTTATTAACAACAGGTTAATATCAACTTAAATCATTTAGAGAACTTCACTAAATCTCATTAACATCAAAATTAGAGTTTCTTATTCATAAATGCATTAAAGGTGGAAACTTTATATACTTTTAGAATTGTGAAGAGATTCAGGCTTCAATTATATTTTTATTGAATTTCTCCAATTCTCTTGGTCAAAATTCATATATTATATGTCTTGATTAGAGCTTCCAATCCTTAGTTATGATTTTAGCAAGATAATTACCTTTGCACCAATGGGACGCCACAATGTCAGCATTATGACCTCTTTTTCTTTTCCACACGGATTAGGGATCTATGAATCATCTTCAGCCATGTAGGTAGCCTACTCCACATGAGCAAGGCACTTGGTTGAGGGATATTTCCCATTTTTCCCTTATACCCCCTGGGCTTTAGTCCTTGTGCGAGCTGGGCAGGAGGGTTATTCGTCCCTTTCTCATCTTCCACCTATGCTCACCTTGCACCTACAAACCCAGTTCCTGGGGCGGTCAACTCAGCCGTTGACCCCAGCTTTATGGGCATGCAAGGGCCCTTTGATGGTGGGGAAACCTTTACAGTTCCTTTCGGAACTCCTCGACAACGTCATCTTCGTCGGGTGAGAAATAAGAGGGGAAAGAAGGAACCTTCTTGTCGGCAGCAAAACATGGGCCAACGTAGGGTGAAGTAGGCTCCACACATGGGTTCCTCATGCCTTGGATGTGAGAGACTCCTATGCGTTCAATGAATAATCCCTCTGCTCCCTTGATTATGGGGTTTCCAAACCCTTTATATAGGTAGGGGGTGCCCGCCGATCTCCCATGGAGTCTAGGTTCCAGAGAACTTTGGGCAAAGTCCCAATCTGTGGCGACTTTAGGGGAAATTAGGATCAGTTGGATTCAAAATCATTTCACATAGCTGATGGGAGTTCTATCTTTCCAAATATGAAGCTATGGAGAGAGAGAAGGATGTGAAAAGATCGTAGATATTGTTGCTTCTGTCTTCCTATTTGGACCGAGGTAGGAGATAAAGGAAAGCCATCTGATCTCAATCAAACAGTCTCAAATGTGTGCCAATTATATTTCCAAAAGGAATCAAATTGTGACTTTTAATGATGTCCTCCTCACTTTAGGAAATCTTTCAAAATCATATCTCCTAAACTGCTTATCTGTTTGATCTCAATTTTTAGATGAAAGTCTACAACGATCAAACTATTTATGCGCAAGTTTGAGACTCAAATTCAAAAGTATGAGAGGTTTTTATTCATGTGCAAGTTACCTCTTAATAAGGCATATTTTATTCATATTTTCTCTCTCTTACACTTTTATTTCCTTTATTTGGATTCATTTTACCTTTAGAAACCATGTGGATTCAAAATCTAATCCATGATGACGAATTATACAACTTTTCATAGAATTCCTCATATTTCTCGTCATTATCTATATTTCTTTTCCTTTTTATGCATTATTTGATTTCATTCAACTTTTCTTTCCTTTTTATCATATTGGAATCACTAACTCAGTCTGATCCACAAAATCATATATATATAAAGGTCATACTATCAGAGAAATCCATTCATTACACATAAATCATAAAATCTTCATAATCATACATTTTATTAGAGAAATTGCATTTCAAACCATACGAGCCCAAAATTGGGGTTGTAACATCCTTCCTTCTTATAGGAATTTTTCCCTCAAAATTCCACCAAAGATACAAGCAATTCAGGATAAGACCTTTCCATTTCCATCATGAGCCCCCATGCGACTTCATCCTCTCAATGGTGCTTCCAAAGAACCTTTATCATCTCTATCCTTTACTTTTGAGCTCTCTTACCCTCATAGTTGACTCAGGGTAAGTCAGCTTCCCTTGAAGTTCAATAGGTTCAATGCTCAACACATGGCTCGGGTACCTCACATAGTGCTCTAGATAAGACACATGGAACATATCATACCTCATATTATCCTAAGGGGTCAAGCTAAACAAAAGTAGCTTCACCAATCTGTTCCAAAATCTCAAACGAATCCATATATTCGAGACTCAATGTTCTTCTAATCTTAGCTATAGCTTAGAGGGGTTGGATTTTCAAAAATACATGCTCGCCCATAGTGTACTACAAGTCAGTCTGCTTCACATATGTATGCGATGTCGATCCTGGGCTATCTACAACCATTACTTGATCAAAGAGACTTCATCTGCATACACTTTGTGTAACGAATCACACTTTTGAGCGTCTAAAAGACCTTAAAGTCACAGATCGTTAATCATAAATTCCAGGATCAGCTTTAAGAAATAATACAGAATAGTAAACAATTTCTATTAATGAACAAATAGTTACATGTTTGCATAAAAATGTCCTCTAGGGAGTTACATAAATTTTAGAAAGAGTTAACATGTACATGTATGATGATATACCATTAAGACTAAACCTTCATGAATAACTTTAGTATCTTCAACATCTTTAATTTGTAACCTCATGTCCTCAAATCAATTATCACAGGTACCTAAAACGCCAACAAAAAAATATGTGGTCAGTATATTTCTATACGGGTATGTGGGTTCATCCAATAATCACACATACACATATAAGCAAATAGCATTATCTTTCATATAAGAACATACACTTGTTTTCATATTCTAACCCATATATGGTCTAGTACCTTAGGGGTAATCACTGTCCCTCTAGGGCTCTTGTGCATTACCCTTAAGATCAAACTAACCCAAGGTTCAAAATATTGTAATTTATTTTACATGATACTCATAGGAACTTTATAATTTGCAAGAAGTAAATAAACAAGCAGGCAGTTTATCATTCGTTCAATCTCATCGAGAAACCTCGCCATACTCAGAATTTGATACATGTATTCATAAGCATAACCACGTACCTTATGCCATTGCAAAAACCATGCAAATCCTCATATACTTTACGAGTGTATCCAAAAATCCAAGCAACCAAGTATATAACCAACAGTATCTGAAACATGCATACTACATATGTGTCACCATGTATTTGCATTACATTACTCAGATCTAAATGCACTCCTAAACTAGGGTTTAGGACTATCTCATGTTTGGACCATGGATTAAGGCTACAAACCCCAATCCCATCATATTTTGGTTTCTAAGATTACAAATTTAGTTACACATATTAGGTTAAACCATATTCATCATCTTAGGCATATTAGACTATTCATGATACCTAGATCACATTATCAACATCAGATCATAGAAAGATGTCCACATTAGTTTTAAAACCCTAAAACAACATATATAAGATTACTAATCTGGAATCATCCATTATTCATTATTATCAAGGTTTTATTCATTATACATGGCAAGATCAGGTGTTAGCCTAACATGAAAGAATCTATTCAATTAAGCACTATGTTAAGCAAGTCTAGATCTTGTTTTCAATTAATGATATAATAACACATAATGCATATACTTTTAGAATAGAAAGCTTAATCAAACTCTAATTATATTTTATTTGGATTCCACTCATTCTCTGGATCAATTTTCTTATATTATATGCCCTCGTCAGAGTTACCAATTATTAACTAGATATTTTGCAAGATAAATAGGATCATGCCAATCGCGTGCTAACACGTCAGCATCTACTTCCCTTTATCTAATTGCATGCGCCAGCCTATTATTAAAACTGAATGACTCTTTTTCCCCTTGCACCATGGCTTGGACTACCACGGGACCAGGGGCAGATGTGTCCAAAGACATAGTGTCATCTCCTTCCTCGCAGAAGGCGCATGTGCCGCTTCGATGCTAGCACATGGAGCCTAACTCCCCCTCCCATTTCACCATATGACCACGAGTAGGGTCGGGTCATCTCTAGCAATCCCTCACAGAGTCACATCTGGCCTCAGAGCTACTGGAAGGTGTGCGAGAAGAGAGAGGTATCAGGGGTTCCTCTATAGGGCGCTAGGGTTGAAAACCAAATAGTCGATCCTATGATTAGTAACTAGTCACAGAAGAAAGCTTTTCAGCTTATCAACGAACTCCAGTGATGCTCCCTATCACTTAGGGACCTTCACGACCATCTACTAGAGTCAGTGTTTGGTCCAAGGCCATCGGTTGATGTCCGAAGCCACCAACGTCCAGGGCTCTCTAGGTTTGACGTCAGGGCTCGGGTCTGGGTAGGACGCCATCTATGAGATGAGGCTTTGGGGTCAGTAGCGACATGGTATCAAGTTACCAAGAGAAACCTAATCTACCATGGAACATGTCCTCAGAAGGGGAACACAGGGTTACATTGTGGGAGGTGTTGAGGGGAGAAGGGTACAGACTCCGTTGGCAATGTGTGTACCCTACATATATATACATACCCCGATATTCTCATAAGACCATTTTCTCATTCCTTTCCTCCTTTTCTTGGTGTACAAGGTTGAGGCAAAATATAGAATTGCATGCCGTTATACTCTTTCCCTATATAATATAATTGCATTAGGTTTAATGGAATTCATGTCCTTTTCCCACAAGCCTTCGTGACATATAAAACAAATCTCCTCTTTCCTTTTGTTCCAAACTCTTCCTTTGCATACAAGCAATATCTGAAGAGGCAAGGCAAATCATGACTCTCTTACCAATTATCCTCTTATTATCTTATGTTCAGATTATTCATCAACCATAAATATCTTGTATATTGATCATAATCACATATCTCTCAATATCAAAATAACATTTAAGGGACCCATATATAAACCTCGATTAACCAATTGGACTGTAAAGTGTCCCTAAGGCCCACAAACCACATCTTGGGCCTTAATTACCAAACTTATGGCTTTGATAATTATTTCCTCTTAGCTCAGTCTTATTCGAACCCATATTCTCCAAATCACATTATTTACATCAAAGTGAACATTTAACCTAATTACAAGGTTTGGAGTTATCAACCAAGATCCCTCAAATAATTTTCATTGTTATATGTTTCCCTAATTCATTTAGTCTTGAAATATATGAATTTCAAGGATGTAACGCTTTGGTTTCTCTAACCTTCACAAGGTCCTCTCACTGACATCACCCTAGTGAAGCGGTGACCGACACAACCTCCCAAAAAAAGCTTCATACATCTCGATACTAGCACTGGTAGTTGTTATAACAAACAAACTCAGTTAGGGCATATATTGCTCCCGTGACTCACCCCCGAACGAGCACATACGCTCTGATCAGACCTTCTAAAGTCTGGATCATACTCTCTTGACTGTCCATCAATCGAGGGTGATATGCTCCAATCTAATAATGAGTTCTTCATGTACCCACTTACACCACGTGGAAGTGACTGAAGGCCATTCTCAAGAATATTCGAACTCAAATCACTGTGTAGTTGAACTATCTCTCATAATATAGCTCAACTAGATATGTCATATAGGCAATGGATAAAGCAAGGACATGTACTAACATGGTAAGGCGATCTACCATAACACATATTGCATCATGACCTCTCTCAATCCAGGGGAAACTCACCAGAATATCCATGGTGATCTGCTCCCATTCCACTTGAGAATTTCCAATCCTCAATTGCAATCCACTGGGTTACTGATGTTTAGCCTTCACCTTCTGACATGTGTGATATCTAACCATATATGCCTCTACATCCTTCTTCATTCCAGGCCTCTAAGGTACTGTTGTAAACCTTAACCATCTAGGTAGTAACAGGGTGTACAATGTACCTAGAATCATGAGCTTCTTGCATGACATAATTCTTCAAAGGCAAATCCTCAAAAACCCTAACACACTCTAGTAGTTGACTTCACCACCTACTCTCCTTGAGAGGTGCATCAGAGGTTTCTCTAATAAACTATTCATCTCGTCAAGATCTGGACTAGCTAACTGGGTAGTTACCAACTTGGTCCACTGATCTGGTAGTGTCTAGATGTTAGCCACCCAAGTTTCATCTTCCCATGTTCATAGGATCCATCTACCAACCTCTTCCATCCTCTCCACTAACTAACCAAGATAGTTGTACACCTGAGTTGTGTCTCGACTAAGAGCATCTGTTACCACAATAGATTCCTTGTGTGCTAGATGATGGTGATGACATACTCTTCCATATACTCCACTGGTCATCCTTGTCTTAGGTTTAGGTCTGTCTGAGTTAGGTAAACTTTAATCTCTTGCATCCATCATCTCAGATATGAAGTCTAATCTTTAACTCATAAAATCCAACCTACTCTTGACAAGCATGCCCTCATATGATGATTACCTTAACTCATATATGCTTTCACACCATCCATCCCAAATACTCTCAAGTTGAAACATAGTTCTCATGACTCCACACCATGAACATCTCAAAAAAATGTCTATACCCATGGGAAGACTTTCCCCATCACTCTTATGTACAATCCCTAGTCATTTCCTCAAGGTCTCTAGGGTGTTGGTACTTTTGGTGTGATCTTACCCTTATGCATCTAGGGAGTTCCTCTCACATTTTCCCCTTAGGCCTCATAAACTCATGAAGGTGGTCAACCTCTTAACCCATGGTCCTCAGGTAAAGGTAGTTGTTACCACCTGACCCAATGGTCTTGTGCATCCAGGGAACAAACAACTCCCAATGCCATCAGTCTTATCCTCCCTTGACCTTGGTATTGACTTAGGACTTTATCATAGCACATCTCAATCTTGAATCGTCACCCAAATCCCCGTCATCTCTTTGGGCACTCATGGTTAAATTTACATCCCTTCATAGGAATCATGGTGACCAACCTAACTCGCTCTGGTCCCATACAGATTACCCCTATGGTAACATATCCTCATGCCCCTTAGAGATGGTCACACATGGGTCTATAGATTCATGCTCATACTATGGGCTCTTACACTTAGCTCATAAAGATCTTATAAGTGACCTCTTAAGGTTACCTTAAACCTAAACAAGAGTTGGTGCTCACTCCAACACGAAGGGTCCCTTCCCAGGATAGGAGAAAACTATCACTTGATAGTAACAAAAGTCCAAAAATGTCCTTGAACCCAAAGCCTGTATCCTCATGTATATGCATAGCTCCTCTATGGATACCCATGCACATGGATAGAAATAATTTAACCTATTAAACCATTCTAATTTTTTGGGTATGTCATACTTGTTCATCATTCGTCAAGGTTGGATCCATATCATACATACATAAGCCACCAACTTGCATAAGTGGCTCATCAAACATATATCTCAATTCAAGTGGGCTTTCCTTTTTCTCTAATACAAGTAGGGGGTTCCATTCTTAATTCCTATTAATTCAATCAGCCTTGTGAGTATTAAGTGTACTAGGTATTGCTACTTCCCCTCTTTGGTCTAGGAACCTCAGGTTCACCTCTTATGCATCAACTGCATGCTCAACTTCTCAAACATGAACCAAACCTATACATGATATGGAATATACTTCCTCTTCCACATGAACAAACCTTAGAATCCTACATAAGGACTACCAACTGGGTGCGAGGACTCACCACTTGTTATCATACCATACCTCTTTAGGGTCTTTGGAACTCTCTTTCCTACATGTAAAAGGTAGACGCCCGTATCATCTATAAGTTTGTTCAGGAAGCCTCCTTCTCTCTTCTAGGGTTTGGTTCCTCTAAAGGCACCTAAGGTATGGTGGCCTCCATAGATGATGCATGATACAACTCTATACATCTACCCAGGGTCATCCATTCTAGGCCACATCATATCAAACCTTCTCGTGATTCCTTATGTCTCAGAGTCTAGGTTTCCAACCTTCTTCAATGGAGTCTCAATCTCTCTCTAGAACTAATCCTATAACTAGTCCTACCACTAGAGGTTCTCTATCAGAAGATGGGTTAATCTCTTAAGGATACACGTCTATCCCTACCTGGGTGAACCGTTCTATCAAAACTTATATCCGTCCAAAATCATCCAAAGCTCTACATGCCTATCTCATAAACTATCAGGCATAACCCTTTTGGCTTAGGTCTAAAACATTATGCCAGTCTAGTTGCTACTCACTTCTAGACAGGTGCATGCATCTTTTCTACTCATATATGTCTGTTAGGGTTCCTATATGGTCACCACTAACCTTGTCAGGGAGGGAGCTATCCCTCACCCTAAATAGGTATGAACCACCCAAGGTCGGGTCACCACAAGGCACTAGGGGTCAAACAACCACACCTAGTCTATGTTTCCCATGCGTACTTAAAACCTCTATTGTAAAGCATGAACACCTAACCCATGTACATACATGCATGGTCAACTATGATATCTAATTTCTCGTGTCTTCTCTTTCTCTATCCACCGCTTAAGGTTTTGGGTTAAGCATCATTCTCAGAGGATGCATCAGGTCTCTTCCTCTTCCTGGAGGCTTCTTCCTCCAAGGCTATCCCTCTCCTCATCTTCCATCCAGATGGTCTAATCTTAGCATTCTCCTGAGGGGTATCTAAGGACACATCAACATGAGGCATGCAACCTAAGCATGTAACTAATCGCAGTCTAAGTTCATAATTTAGACTTATGTCCTTGACATCTTTCTTACATGATTTTTATTATTTGGTGGAGGATTCATTAATCCTTATTATGCTTACCATGAACTCAGGAGGGGTGGAGAGATAGAAACCCTAATGTCTTAAAGTTATTTAATGAAATGGGGTAGAGAAGGGAAGAAGATAGGTGAAAGAAGACCTAGAGGTATCTTATTTTGAGTCAAATCCTCAGATTTCGACCAACCAGTCACATGGAATCTAGGAGTCCTCATAGACCAACTAGCAGGGTAGAGGAAAATCTTGCCAGCTCCTAGATCATGATCCTTTTTTAGGCACCTCCATCTTTGGACAATCCTCTAATAACTCCCTTAGATTCTAAAGAGTTTGTAAAATTTAATATTCATTAGAGATTAAATGGAAAATCATGATCTGATAACAATTATAACGACCCCACCCCTCAGTAACCCCAATTAAGGAAGACCAAGAAGTTAGATCTTCTATCCCAAAATAGGATCGATGATTTTGCAAATAATAAAAAATTATTAATAAATTCTACTTAAGACTAAACTTAAAGCAGGATTTTTTTTTACTTTTGTCATACCTTTCAAAAATAGGAGTTGGTACTTTACCCAATGTAAAGTTCTATCTGACTAAATACTCCTTTCTTTAATTAGCTTTGTTCTTCAAATATCACTTTAATGTTTCTCCACTCTTAGATATTCCTGAAACGCTGACAAAAAATACGTCGGTTAGTATAATGAATATATTGGTATGTGGTGGCAACCAAACTTTTGGACATATATTTTAACAACCTAATCACATCAAATAGTTGTTAAAAATTCAAGATTATGTTTTCAATATAGCTTCCCAACTACTTTTACTCCTCCTCTGGGATACCCTCTCTTAGGATTTAGTCCTTGCAAGGGACTTTAGGCTACCTTCTCCATCCTGAGCTTGGTACCTTATGGGTCACTTCTCTCAGTGCCCAGTGGTCTTTCCTCTAGGGCTTGACCACCTATGACCTTCCCTCCAGGGCTTGGTCCTTATAATTCTTACATCCAAAGATGGTATGTAGGTTCGGGAAAGTCATATTATTTTGAAGCAATTGATAAATCATAAAAAATCACCATGAAACTAAAGTGAGTAATCATAAAATAACCACGTACTTGATTTTAAGATCTCAAAGAAACAAACAAAGTCCCAATCCAATCAGGTAGTCCAATCAACCAATCAAGCCAATCACATAACCACAACTGAATCCTGAAAAACATGTATGAACAAATTACTGCATACTCATCATAAACTCCTTTTATTGACTTGGGAATCCCTTCCAGGGTTTCTAGGTTGAATTAGGGTTTCTTAGATCTATTTCTCAATCTTTACCTTTTATGGTCAACAAACCCTAAAACAACTTTTATGTGCATCAAAACCCTAATTACTCAAATTATCTATATTCAAGTTCTTTTATTCTTAATTTGGATTAGGATCATCATAACTTTGTCGTATACATGGATTTTTGAAATAAAAACCATCAAAAGTCATATTCACATAAATTAGGGTTTCTAAGCCCATCCGTGCAATTTATACGCATGAAACCCCAAATTAGGCCAATTAAACACAAAGATCATCTTTTTAGGTCTTAACCCCTATTTTATTAACAACTTGTTAATATCAACTTAAATCATTTAGAGAACTTCACTAAATCTCATTAACATCAAAATTAGGGTTTCTAATTCATAAATGCATTAAGGTGGTAACTCTATATACTTTTTGAATTGCAAAAAGATTTAGGCTTCAATTATATTTTTATTGAATTCCTCTAGTTCTCCTAATCAAAATTCATATATTCTATGTCTTGATTAGGGATACCAATAATTAGTTATGATTTTAGCAAGATAATTAGCACCAATGGGACACCTCCACGTCAGCATTGCGGCCTCTTGTCGTTTCCCATGTAGATTAGGGATCCACGAATCATCATCATTCATGTAGGTAGCCGACTCAACATGAGCAAGGTGCTTGTTTGAGAGATATTTCACTTTTAGTCCTTATGCCCCATGGGCTTTGGGCCTCATGCAAGATGGGCAGGAGGGTAATTCCTCCCTTTCTCATCTTTCACCTCTGCACGCCTTGTGCCTACGAACCCAGTTCCTGGGGTGGTCAATTCGATCGTTGAAACCGACCTTGTGGGTGTGCAAGGGCCATTCAATGGTGGGGAAACATTTACAGTTCCTCCCTAAACTCCTCGACAACATCACCTTCGTCGGGTGAGTAGGGAGAGGGGAAAGAAGGAACCTTCCTATCGGTGGCAGTACATGGGCTGGTGTAGGGTGAAGCAGGCTCTGTGTGTGGGTTCCTCACACCTTCGATGTGCGATCCTCCTACGGGTTCACCAAATAATCCCTCTGCTCCCTTGATCATGGGGTTTCCAGCCCCTTTATATAGGTAGGGAGGGTTCTTGTCAGTCTCCCATGGAGTCCAAGTTCCAACAAACTTTGGACAAAGTCCCAATACATGGGGACTTCTACGAAAAACAGGGTCAGTTGGATTTGGAATAATCTCGCACAACCGATGGGAGTGCTATTTTTCCAAATCCGAAGCTATAGAGAGAGAGAACAATGCAAGAATATCATACATATTGTTGCTTATGTCTTCCTATTTGGACTAAGGTAAGAGATATAGGAAATACATATGATCTTGATCTAACGGTCTCAAATGCACACCAATCATATTTACAAAAGGATTCAAATAGTGACATTTAATGATGTCCTCCTCACTTTAGAAAATCTTTCAAAAATCATATATCCTAAACCGATTATCCTTTTGATCTCAAATTTTAAAGGAAAGTCCACAATGACTCAAACTACGTGTATTCCAAGTTTAAGACTCAAATTCGAAATTATGAGAGACTTTTCTTCATATTCAAGTTAACTCTAAATATGGCATATTTTATTCATATTTTCTATCTGTTACACTTTTATTTCCTTTATTTGTATTCCTTTTACCATTAGAAACCATGTGTATTCGAAATCTAATCCATGGTGATCAATCATACAACTTTCCAGAGAATTTCTCATATTTCTCATCATTATCTTAATTTATTTTCCTTTTTATGCACTATTTGATTTCATTCAACTTTTCTTTCCTTTTTATCATATTGGACTCACTAACTCATTAGGATCCACAAAATCATATATTTAAAGGAAATACTTTCAAAGAAATCTATTCATTACACATAAATCATACAATGTTCATAATCAGACCTTTTATTAGAGAAATTGCATTTCAAACCAGTCGAGCCCAAAATTGGGGTTGTAACAAGGGTTCTTGGTAATTTAGTTTCCTTCTTGTTGTTAATTGCTTCTAAAGTGTAATCAACCAAAACCAACCTTTAAACCCTAAAACCCTACAATCTGCTTTAGAGATGTAGCTCACATTAATCTAGCTCTAGTGTCCTCTCTATCCTGGAGGATCGACCCTTCTCTTGCCACTTTCCTATACTACAACACGACCCTGTGCGCTTTCGGGTGAAGTGTGAATGGTCTAAGATAGTGTGTTTGACTAGGTCCCATTATAAATTTTGAGAGATCTGTGTGTTTTCCCTTAGGGTTGCATCTAGTCACCATCTAGTTTATTAGTGTGTGACCTTAAGATAATCACACCAAGCTTTCTGGCATCATTGTCGGGGACAGAAAGCACCATAGCTACCTAGTAGTTGAGGTGTTGACTCTCCCCTTTGGCACCATCCTTTTCCAGTTTGTTTTGTTGCATTTTAGAAACACACCACTCAGCCCCATTGCTCCCCATGAGGAAAATACTTAACTACCTCAAAGGGCCCACTCCATTTGGACCTCAATTTAATAGGATGTAATTTTAACCTAGAATTGAACAGAAGCACCTTTTGTCCTAGAGTGAAGACTCTATGTAAGATGTGGAGATCATGAATCTTTTTGGTTATTTTTTTATAGATCCAAGAGCGTTCATAGCCATCAAAACTAAGATCATCTAGCCCATTCAATTCTAACATCCTTTTTCCCCCTACGTCCAAATTATAGTTCAAATTGATTGGGGCCCATTTTGCTTTATGATCTAACTCTATGGGTAAGTGACAAGCTCGCCCATAAACCAACCTCAAGGGAGTGGTTCCTATAGGTGTCTTATAGGTTGTCCTATATGACCGTAGAGCATCATTAAGAAACATGCTCCAATTAGTCCTATTTATTGAGACCGTCTTTTTAAGCTTTTCTTTATTTCCCTATAGACACCTCAACTTGTCCTTAGGTTTTAGGGTGACAGGGAGTACTACCCTGTGTTTCACTCCATATTTTCTCAAAAGTGCCCCAAATTTCCTATTGGTGAAGTGGGATCCCCCATCACTGATAATCAATCTTGGCACTCCAAACCTACAAAAGATGTGATCTTTAACAAATCTACATACAACTTGGGCATCATTGGTGCAGATTGGAATTGCTTCCACCCACTTAGACACATGGTCAATGGTAAGCAATATATATATATTTGAATTAGACGACACAAAAGGGGCCATGAACTCAATTCTCCATAGATCACAAACCTCAATTTCGTGAAAAACATTTAATGGCATTTCGTGTCTCTTTGAGATATTACCTGCACATTGACAAGCATCATGTGACGTCCCCGGATTTTCTAAAACTTAATCTGATGTGCGACATCCAAATTGAAACCCTCACCTCAGTGAGAATCCCAATTTAAACATCCCACACTAGGCTAAGAAGAAGAAATCAAGGGAGCCAGAAGGAAACAACAGTAGCACATGTACATGAACAATAATAAAACCATACACATGTTATCCATTCAACATATAATCACAACATGAATTATTACAACATTTGATATTACACATTGAACAACAAACTTATACATATACATATACTACATCTAAACAACAAGATCTTAAGACAATAGGTCCACCTGTACATCAGCTCGCTATACAACTCTCAACTATCCAGGATCTTCAAGAGCATAACCATAACCTAAACAAAAGATTACACGCGGTACATGTCAGCACAATATTTCAAGAATATTGTAATGAGTACGCCTACGTGTCTTTTATATACCTTTCATCATATCTTGGCAATAAGATAAAACTAATATACTTGGCAGTTATAAAGAAATATAAGAAAAGCGTATACTTGCACAAAGATATTCATCAACAAAAGAGAACACATATTTTAAGCACATTTTCCATTATATCATCCATGCATTTACTACCTGAGAGTTGAATGCATTAAGTCCTTTATGATCTACTACCAAAGCGTTGGATCATTTCACAATGTGATCTACTACCAAAGAGTTGGATCACTTCCAAGTACTTTACTACCAAAGAGTTGAAGTACTTATTTCCAGCACTTTACTACCAAGGAGTTGAAGTGCTGAGATATAATGGAACATATATATTATGTTTCATGTGTTCATAGAAATAAGTATGGAGAATCAAGCAACATAGCATACAAGAACAATCATTTCAATCAATACCATATGCCAAGTATTTTACTACTCATATAACACAAGCATATTGTGTAATAAGCCAAGTAAGAGGTAATAGCATACCTTCCAAAGAGACATCCTAATCACATATTCCTCATGTCATCTATAACTTGGTCAAACCTGATCAAGACAAGACCATATACTATCATCAGGTTCTTATCATCTTACATCTCGTCTTAACCCTAATCGTGTTCATTAGGGTTTATCTTATCTCATTAGGATATTCTCATGTTTACTTGTATTATCTTCTTGGGATTATATTACTAATCTTATATTCCATATTAGTATACATAATCTGAATATCAGGTTCCATATCATTATTTAGATATATTAACCCTAGATTACATTACTAACATATCTAGGATTTTAAACCATGTATTAAGGTCAAATTCATATGACATGGATTTCATGTATAAAACTGATCTCAAATTTACATATTAGTTTCTAGTTACATATAAGGGTGTTCCATGATTTTCATCACTTATTGAACATGTATGCATTTATTGTGTTATCTTTAGTGATATTAGCCCTAATTAGCTATATTAATTGAATTACATGATTTCGTACATCAACGTGACCATAATTGACATCATATGTGTTATAAACATAATTAAGAACTTACTGATATTTTTCCATGATTTTCTGTCATCCTTTTCTATTTATTATCCATTAAATAAGCATTACCCATCTTACATGATATTGCTAATATTTAATCATCAAAATCCTGATATTATGGTTTCATCTTGTTCTATGCATTGTTCTGAGAATTCTGGTATATTATATGCATTTTTCCGATAAACGAGCTATTTACTGTGAATTATAGAAGATATAGGCATTTACTGAATTGTTTACCGTTTTGGGCCAATAGGAGTCTGCCACATGGCTCCAGGGCTGGCACGTACCCTTTTCTTGCTGCGGCCGGTCCTTCTTCTAGCTTGCATTGGGATGGCCGGTTCTGGGCTAGCTTTGGTCGGTTTATTGCTACTGGACCTGGTTCACTGTGTTCACTATCAATGCTGGAGTCCGCAGAAGCCCACACTTCTCTATTTCACGAGGCGCTGCCGTACAGCCCTACTCCGGAGAACAAGATGATGGCACGAGGATGCTCCCTATCATCTCCTTTGTCCTCCATCAACTTTGGCAACCTCAGCTAGATGCTCTCGACATCTCATCTTCCTCGCTCGCGGCTCCAGCCCTGTTGTCCACCAACTCACCGCCATGGCCGCCGTCGTGGAGGATAAAAAGGGGAAAATGGGCCATCCGCCACCACTCTCACATCTGGGGCTTCTAAAATCTTCAGAGCACCTCCATGAACTCATCTGTGCCCTTTGATTCCACCTGTGATCACCTACTACCAGCTCCGAGCTCTGCCTTCCTCTCCGGCTAACAGAAGTTTGCTAGCCATGAAACCTCCATCGGAAACCACTAAAACCGCCTGCATCTTTCTCCCTTGACCTCGTACTTGCTTTTCCCTTCTCTGTATTCCTCAAAAGCTACCTATATCTCCATTCTCCACCTTCGACCACCACCTGCTCACCGTGGTGGAGAACCTGTGAGAATGGAGGGCTCGTTCTCTCTATTGGAGCGGTGAGGCAGTTTGCCCAAGGGGTCAAACAGGCTGTAATGAGTATGCGAGTCCAACTCTTCAGTTACTTCCTCCCATTGCCTAACGAATAGGCCAAACATGACATCATGGCTGTACGGATTCACATCCTCATCTTCTCCCCCACGTTTTGCGGTTATACCGAAGGTAGGAGAACAAATGTGTGCCATCTGATCATCATCCAACGACCAAATTCTCTTCGCACCATATTGAATCTGTGGCTTCTAAAGGTTGTAGCGTGAGGCCATTAGATCTGTGATCTAGGGCATAAGACTGGCCGCGCATGCCTGACCAACACCAGGGTGCGTGACATCCTATTAGATCAACAACTTGGGTTATATAATTTGGACTTTATTAATCAACCACACCAATTTCAAACCACAAAAACTCTCTCTAGGATGCTGCAATTGCCACCAAATTTTAACCATAGATTCCTCACTACTCAAGGTACCTTGTACACGAATTTGGTGTCAAAACTCAACTATTAGACTATTCAATTAATTTCCTCATATAGGCATAACTTATGGACCTTAATCATTATATAAAATCTCAATCAACATCCTAACTTTACTAAAATACTTGGAACTCTCATTATAACTCAAGATATGGATTCTAATATGTTATTGGAGATTTATGGATTTCAAAAATCCACTCCATCACATCCTACACACCTTAAAAGATATTTCGTCCTCAAAATTAAGCCAAAATCCACTTTGTCACATCATATGCATCTTAAAAGAACTTTCGTCCTCCAAAGTCAACCATGCTCATACTCCAAGGAAAACTACCATGTCTTCATCCACATGTAAGCACTATTCTATGTGTAACATATCCACAAAGGTTACCTAGAACCATGTATCCGAAGCACTATTAGGAGGTTTCAAAGGCATCAAGGGTGAAACCTCACTCCATAGAAGGCTCAAACAAAGGTTTAGAAGCTTAGGTTATGTCATGATATATCTCATATGTTAGATTTTCTTCCTTATCTTTAGCCATGCATTAAGGTTCCCACATCATATTATCATGTTCCAAAGGAGTTAACCCATGTCACCCATTATCAAGGTGTCATCAACATTTTATTGAGCTAATTATTAGAACATGATCATCATTAACATATGTCTTTTTGGAGGGAGTTAACTAAATTTAACCCACTTTATCCATATAGATCGTATCGAGGTGTCATATTCATTATGTTGTGATAACTTTCAAACTATATTTTCATCATTTTTAAGCACTAAGCTTAACACCTCATGTAACATATTTCATCCATTTGATTTTTATTTCATTTCTCATAATAAATTGCAACATTTATTAATGATTGGATCACAAGGTTAACCATCTTTAATATATCATCATTATTCATGGGTTTGGTTAACCATATGTGCATTAACATCTATTAAACCATCTCTAGGTTGTTCATCATTTCATTATATATACATCTCGAGATTAGGTCACATCCTTATATATATTATATCATGGTTGTGCTACACAAACTTATGAGAGTGGCTAAACAAACTGATATCAAAACTTTATCTAGTCCAAAAGAGGTTCCTCTAACCCATACCATGAGGGTAGTGCAATGCCCAGACTCTCTGAGCTAACTCAACTCTATGAGTATCATATATGCACATACTTTATCTTTCCTCTCTTAGACTAGGGTTCTCAGATTACCTCAATGGCACTAGAAAAAGCTTTATAAGACCTAGCCACATAAGCACAAACCAAAACATGCTATGTGATTCCCTTCATAGGGCTCTACCCATGATACATCTTACCCAAAGCTCCCTCTCTCTTATATACACCACAAGATTCCTATATGAGAAACCATCAACCCGAGCATGAGGCTTCACAGAAGCTAACATAGATACCTCCTCTAGGGTCTTGGGCTCTCTCCCTCACCCAGATGGCAGGCACTCATATTCATATATGCACATATAGACAACCTCTCTTTGTCTCTAGGGTTTGGTCTTCCCAAGGACATCTAGGGTTCAACAAAACTATAGGAATCATACATAAAGCAACTCAACTCAATCACTCAGGAGTAGTCTAGTTTAGGACATATCATATCACATATCTCATATTTCTCATATTGTGGAGTCTAGGTTCTCTGACCTTCTCCCTGTGGGTCTCTCTCTCTCTTGAGCTAACCCCAAAAACTGGTCCTAACACTAGAGGTCCTCCTTCGTAAAAGATATTGAGGCCCATGTTGATTCACATCCTTGTCTCAGCTTAGCTTATCTTATCTCATAAAAGACTAGTTACTTTACTTATCAAAACTTATATCAAAACCTCAAAACTGAACTTAAGTCCTCAAAGACAAACATATATCAACATAAACTATCTTATATCATCTCTATCAAAATTACATCATACCATCAAAACTTATTCCATCTATCACATATATCTCAAAAAGGCTGTAGACATCTAATCTAGAACTACACTCTCTTCTAGACTGATGTCATCACTTTCACTGAGGTTGCATGACCACCTCCTACTCGTACATGTGTGGGGACACATTTTTGTAATACATATACATAATAAAATATTATATAGTTTTTCTCTGATTAAAACAAGCATCAGAGAAAACTATCGAGGTTTGATTCGTTTGGAATCAAAAACCAAATCCTGAAAACGAGTGTCCCACACATAGTAGAGAGTACAGTGTCATGAAAACTAGTGAAAAGGGTGAGAACAAGGGGTAGACTAGTGTAGCTACTCTAGACAATGAGCTCCATATGTCTAGGGTTTCTCTTCCATAGATGCACGTCATTTCCAAATAGTGCAACGTCCCATACCGCTGCACTACAAGGAAAGAACAACATCTAAGGACTTGCTATACAACAAGCACTAGTCTAGATCTAGTTCTCAGACATCTAGGTGCTAACCTAGAGGCTAGGTAAGATCTAGTCTCTAAAAGACGACAAATCTAACCCTAAAAATTATTAAGGTTCAAGGTTCTTTAGTTTTAAGTTGCATAAAGAGCAAATGTCAGGCTTTGCTATTGTTCATGCTCTAATACCACATGTGACGTCCCCAGATTTTCTAAAACTTAATCTGATGTGCGACATCCAAATTGAAACCCTCACCTCAGCGAGAATCCCAATTTAAACATCCCACACTAGGCTAAGAAGAAGAAATCAAGGGAGATAGAAGGAAACAACAGTAGCACATGTACATGAAGAATAATAAAACCATACACACATGTTCACCATTCAACATATAATTACAACGTGAATTATTACAACATTTGATATTATACATTGAACAACAAACTTATACATATACATGTACTACATCTAAACAACAGGATCTTAATATAACAGGTCTACCTGTACATCAACTTGCTATACAACTCTCAACTATCCTGGATCTTCAAGAGCATAACCATAACCTATACAAAGGATTACATGCGGTACACGTCAGCACAATATTTCAAGAATATTGTACTGAGTACGCCTACGTGTCTTTTATATACCTCTCATCATATCTTGGCAATAAGATAAAACTAATATACTTGGCAGTTATAAAGAAATATAAGAAAAGTGTATACTTGCACAAAGATATTCATCAACAAAAGAGAACACATATTTTAAGCACATTTTCCATTATATCATCCATGCATTTACTACCTGAGAGTTGAATGCATTAAGGCCTTTATGATCTACTACCAAAGAGTTGGATCATTTCACAATGTGATCTACTACCAAAGAGTTGGATCACTTCCAAGTACTTTACTACCAAAGAGTTGAAGTACTTATTTCCAACAGTTTACTACCAAAGAGTTGAAGTGCTGAGATATAATGGAACATATATATTATGTTTCATGTGTTCATAGAAATAAGTATGGAGAATCAAGCAAAACATAGCATACAAGAACAATCATTTCAATCAATACCATATGTCAAGTATTTTACTACTCATATAACACAAGCATATTGTATAATTAGCCAAGTAAGAGGTAATAGCGTACCTTCCAAAGAGACATCCTAATCACATGTTCCTCATGTCATCTATAACTTGGTCAAACCTGATCAAGACAAGACCATATACTATCATCAGGTTCTTATCATCTTACATCTCGTCTTAATCCTAATCGTGTTCATTAGGGTTTATCTTATCTCATTAGGATATTCTCATGTTTACTTGTATTATCTTCTTGGGATTATATTACTGATCTTATATTCCATATTAGTATACATAATCTAAATATCAGGTTCCATATCATTATTTAGATATATTAACCCTAGATTACATTACTAACATATCTAGGATTTTAAACCATGTATTAAGGTCAACTTCATATGACGTGGATTTCATGTATAAAACTGATCTCAGATTTACATATTAGTTTCTAGTTACATATATAAGGGTGTTCCATGATTTTCATCACTTATTGAACATGTATGCATTTATTGCGTTATCTTTAGTGATATTAGCCCTAATTAGCTATATTAATCGAATTACATGATTTCATACATCAACGTGACCATAACTGACATCATATGTGTTATAAACATAATTAAGAACTTACTGATATTTTTCCATGATTTTATGTCATCCTTTTCTATTTATTATCCATTTTTTGGTCGGCGAAAAAACGTGTTGCTATTAATAAGTCCAAAACTTTGGGTACAAGACTATGTGCCCCATACAACCAGGATAGAATCCAGAGAGACCAAGGTCCAACAAATGGACCTCTAGACAAGAAAAGGAAGAGAACGTACATGAAAGCCAGGAATCCTATACTAACCAACCTAATAACATCAACCCTATTAACAAGAAACCAGGGAAGCAACTATCAATAACACCACCTTCAAAATGTGAACCCTAGCCTCAGGAACCAGGCGTAGGCTACTAGATTAGCTAGAAAAGCATACCCAAAACATCATCCAGAACCTCCTTACTGATCCAGGTGCTTCCAAGCTACAAAACTCTGAATAGAAGCCATCAAAGGCATCAATAACAGACCCATAATCATGGGCATGAGAACCTTTCTGTCATCCTTATGCATTATACCCAAAACCTGAAAGAAAGGATTCAAGGAAGGCTTCATATCCATGCTCACGGATCAGCTCACAGCATCATCATGACCTTTGAACAAGTGTAAGCCTCTGAGAAGCGAACCACAGATCCAAGACTTGCAAGTCGCATGCTCCAGATCAGCTGAAGCCACTGGACAGGAACCTGCCTCCAACACCGGAGCGCACACGTCGTGGAATACGGAGTTGCTGTTTACGCAACAACCATACATCAAAACGCCAGAGGGAACCTCCTGCTGGACAAAGCGTCGAGCACCTTGTGGGCAGCCCCATACGCATCAACATGGTGCAGCAGGGAAAAACCCCCACCGCCAACAGGTCTCCCCTCCGCCTTCGTGTCTCGCTGGCTAAGCAGAAGACCAGGAAGTGAAGCGAGATGGTCGCGGACATGAACCCCAAAAGGGGCGCCGCCAAACCGCAGAGGTGGGCAGCATCACCGAACAGGCCAGGGGGACCCGGACAAGGACCCTCCATCGCCGAAGAGCACTGGGTATAGGGCCACACGGAACCCACCCAACCATGGCTCCTTCATCTAGTCGAACCAAGGGCGTCGAGGAGGAATGAAGAGGATGAGATTCGAGGAAGAAAGCCGGCAAGATCTGAGGCCAGAACTCCGCACGGTAGCCGGGCGAGTAGGAGCAGAGGCGGTGGCGAGACCCCAACCCTGCGGTGATGGAGCAGCATGCCTGATCTCAGGATAGAAGGGCGCCGCTCCTCTCCTTCTGCCACACACGAGCGAGTAGGAGTCGACTATGTCAAGTTGCGGAAGCCATAGATCCGTCTGTCACCAGCGGCGCAACCCGTCATCTGCTCGTCCGCTACCATGGCGGCCCATCGCTGCGCCGACCTTCCGCCTAGCAATTCCAGTAGATGCCACCGAGACCGTTGGAAGCCAGGGGGAGGAAGCACTAAGGAGGTGCTCCCTCCCCCCAGTGGTAGCCGCTGGGGTGGTAGAGAGAAGGGAGAGCTGCGAACCCTAGAGAGGGAGAGCAGCCGAACCCACCATTTGTTACCCTCTGTTCATTAAATAAGCATTACCCATCTTACATGATATTGCTAATATTTAATCATCAAAAGCCTGATATTATGGTTTCATCTTATTCTATGCATTGTTCTGAGAATTTTCGTATATTATATGCATTTTTCCGATAAATGAGCTATTTACTGTGAATTATAGAAGATCTAGGCATTTACTGAATTGTTTACCTTTTTGGGCCAATAGGAGTCTGCCACATGGCTTCAGGGCTGGCGCATACCCTTTTCTTACTGCGGCCGGTCCTTCTTCTAGCTTGCATTGGGCTGGCCGGTTCTGGGCTAGCTTTGGTCAGTTTATTACTACCGGACCTGGTTCACTGTGTTCACATTCAATGCTAGAGTCCGCAGAAGCCCACACTTCTTTATTTCACGAGGCGCCGCCGCACAGCCCTACTCTGGCGAGCAAGATGATGGCACAAGGATGCTCCCTATCATCTCCTTTGGCCTCCATCAACTTTGGCAACCTCAGCTAGATGCTCTCGGCATCTCATCTTCCTTGCTCGCGGCTCCAGCCCTGTTGTCCACCAACTCGCCGCCATGGCTGCCGTCGTGGAGGAGAAAAAGGGGGAAATGGGCCATCCGCCACCACTCTCACATATGGGGTTTCTAAAAGCTTTGGAGCACCTCAACGAACTGATATGTGCCCTTTGATTCCAGCTATGATCACCTACTACCAGCTCCGAGCTCTGCCTTCCTCTTCGGCTAACCGAAGTTCGCTAGCCATGAAACCGCCACCGGAAAACACTAAAACCGCCTGCATCTTTCTCCCTTGACCTCGTACTTGCTTTTCCCTTCTCTATATTCCTCAAAAGCTACCTATATCTCCATTCTCCACCTTCGACCACCACCTGCTCACTGTGGTGGAGAACCTGTGAGAATGGAGGGCTCGTTCTCTCTATTGGAGTGGTGAGGCAGTTCGCCCAAGGGGTCAAACAGTCTGTAATGAGTATGCGAGTCCAACTCTTCAGTTACTTCCTCCCATCGCCTAACGAATAGGCCAAACGTGACATCATGGCTGGATGGATTCACAGCCTCGTCTTCTCCCCCACGTTCTGTGGTTATACCGAAGGTAGGAGAACAGATGTGTGCCATCTGATCGTCATCCAACGACCAAATTCTCTTCACACCATACTGAATCCGTGGCTTCTAAAGGTTGTAGCGTGCGGCCATTAGATCTGTGATCTAGGGCAGAAGACTGGCCGCGCATGCCCGACCAACACCAGGGTGCGTGACATCCTATTAGATCAGCAACTTGGGTTATATAATTCGGACGTTATTAATCAACCACACCAATTTCAAACCACAAAACTCTCTCTAGGATGCTGCAATTGTCACCAAATTTTAACCATAGATTCCTCACTACTCAAGGTACCTTGTACACGAATTTGGTGTCAAAACTCAACTATTAGACTATTCAATTAATTTCCTCATATAGGCATAACTTATGGACCTTAATCATTATATAAAATCTCAATCAACATCCCAACTTTACTAAAATACTTGGAACTCTAATTATAACTCAAGATATAGATTCTAATATGTTATTGGAGATTTATGGATTTAAAAAATCCACTCCATCACATCCTACACACCTTAAAAGATATTTCGTCCTCGAAATTAAGCCAAAATCCACTTTGTCACACATCACAATGAAGTACACAATTATGTGTGTCCTTGAAAAGCATTGATCAATAAAGTTCACTTTCTAAAACCTTAACCGTATTCCTAGAACTAGCATGGGACCCCCAGTAGGTAAAGAGTGACAATGTGCCAAAATACTCTCAAACTCATAATCACACACACATTTCCTTAAAATACCATCTCTACATTGCTTGAGAAATATGGGGTCATCCGAAAAATAAAACTTCAAAGAGTTGAAGAATATATTTTTCTCCAGATATCCCCACTCTTTTGGTAATTCACCACAAGAAAAGTAGTTCACAATGTTTGCAAACCATGGATCCTTGCTTTTAATGACAAAGAGTTGCTCATCTAAGAATTCTTCCACAATAGATATGTTTGTGACCTTCTCATCAACTTGTTCGAGCCTAGATAGGTGATCCGCCACTACTTTCTTGGTGCCTGCTTTATACTTAATTTCAATATCAAATTCTACACTAACAACATCTATCTAATCAACCTAGGCTTTGCATCCTTCTTCTACAACAAGTATTTAATGGTTTCATGATCGGTCCAAACAATGACCCTATCACCTATCAAATATTGGTAAAATTTCTCAAAAGCAAAAAACTACCACAAATAACTCTTTTTCAGTGGTTGTGTAATTTAATTGGGAATCATTTTGGGTCTTTGATGCATAATATATGACATCAAGAACTTTGTCTCGTCATTACCTAAAATAGCCCCTACTTAGTAATCTGATGCGTCACACATCAGCTCCAATGGTTGGCTCCAATCGAGAGCCTAGACAACATGTGTGAAGACCAATTTCTCCTTCAACACCTCAAACACCTTTAAACGCTGCTTCTCAAAATTAAATTTAGCGTCCCTTTCCAACAACTCGGAGAGCGGTATGGAAATTTTTAAAATAATCTTTTATAAACTGTCGGTAAAATCCCGCATGTCCCAAAAAGCTCCTCACTCCCTTCGTTGGTGATGGTGGAGGTAGCTTGGAGATGAATTCTATTTTTACCAGGTCAACCTCCATTCCCTTATTGGACACCTTGTATCCCAGAATAATCCCCTCATCACCATCATCTAACATTTTTCCTAGTTCAAAACCAGGTAAGTCTTTTCGCATCTTTGCAAAACCTTATCAATATTGTCAAGGCAATCATCAAACGACTCCATGTACACCAAAAAATTATCCATAAATACCTGAAATAGTTAAAACCAATGTGAGAATCGATACTAATGATAAAAATATTATATTTGAAATTCATCTTATAAAGAATAAAAAAAGAAAAATAAAAGTGTGGCCTAGAGTGTCCGATCATAGCAATCCTAGTGTTGGAGTTGTCGTTTCCCTTACAACAACTTCAAAAACATGATACACACAAAGTACACGTTAAATGCAAGTATACATATCAATATAATATAGGCATCAAGAGGCCCAGATGTTGAACTCAGGAAAATATTCTCCATAAACTACTACTAACTATAATGTGATTAGCTAGGCTGATGAGAACTTTGATTGAAGGTTAATTATCTAAGATACAGAAAATAAAACTAAGATTTTTTTTTATCTCAAATGGAGTGAATTCCTTAGGATAACGATTTCACCTTGTATAACATTGCAATTTACATCATGACATTAATAGTTATCTCCCCTAACTCTGGACAATGAAACATGTAGCAAGAATTACTCACTCTTATAGCATAATTCAATACCTAATCTATACCAATCCCACTCTTGTAATGACTGTGTTATTAGTTAGGGGCTTTCCTGAAAACTCTGGGTACTCTATTCACATTCATAAGCCTCCTTTCTCAAAGGATGATATAGAACATGTAGTTCTATGATTTTCCAACCCCTAATTCCTCTTTCAAAGTGATTAATAGTCTAATTAACTATCTATGGTGATCAACCATGGATAGTTTGTTATACTTTCATAGAATTATGTCCACAAGTTAAAAGAAATATGTATATTAATACATAAAAGTCAATTAAAATGCATACCTAGACTAATCCCAGGTCCTAAGGAACAAGTGGTTTAACCCTGCATGATTTCCATCATCAAATACATAAGAGAGAAGAAAAAAAATGTGGGGAACATTAGAAAACTAGAAGAACCCATGAAGAAGTTGGTCTAGATGATCCCCTCCGACGAACGTGAAGATTTTCTACCTTCCGGCTACAAATCCATCCAATGGAAGTACTCGAATCTCCTGCAACGTGGCTTTCTTCTTCACTTTCTCCTCTCCTTACTCTCATCAGCCGTCCAATGGAATAGAATGAGATAATTTGGTTTGGCCAAAATTTGCCTAAGTCATAGAAGTGGCTTAGGGTGTCATGAATTGCTAGTTTTCAGATTAAATGTAACCATCAGATCTATCTAATCTCGATGTGTCGGTACTATCGACTAGATGTCGGTACTACTGACGCCTTTAATAGTTGCAACTGCCTGTGTTCTGTCGTTACTATCGAGTTCATGTAGGTAGTACCGAGATTTCTTTGAGAAACTTGAATCAATGTTGTGATGTTGTCGGTAGAATCAACTTCTTGGCTAGTATTACTTAGTCTTTTTTATTTCCATATGTTCCATATAGAGCAAGTGTTGGTACCACCGACAACAAAGTCAGTAGTACCGAGCTGTGTAGATTTGTATCGACCCACCTAAAATATACAAAAACCAAACATAAGCTCTTAAAATATATTAAATCATTTAGAGACATTAAAATTATATTTATTTGATGCAACTGAGTATCACATGCTAATAATAATACATAATGCATAAATAAATATGAAAACAAATAGTAAGTGCACAGAAATCAATAATAAATAGCATGTAAAAATGATAATTTTGCGGTGCATCAAATGATCACTTTTGAAAGAAATTATTTATGAATACAATAAATAAGTTTGAGAACAATATATGCATATTAATATGTCATACTATGAAGCTCACATGTTTTGTCCAATTTAGTCTTCTATTAAAAGTGCGTTTCAACTAATGAGCAAACTCACTTTTTATATATGGAATCATAATTGGTTTAAATATATGTTTCTATGTTAATTTGTTTTTATTTGTAGGTTTATTTTGCTAATTTTTCTTGAACAAGATTCAACAAAGATTTCTATTGAAACATGACATGAAAACCTTCTCTATACTCTAATTATCCCAACGCCCACTGTTTTGTTTTTCAACTTCTATGATATATATGTTGTTTTGGTTTTCCAGTGAGCATATGAAAAATATTTCATCTTGCACATGTGGAAAATATATCTATTGAACATACAAATACATGTATCCATTGCACATTCGTCTTTATGTGTCTAACACACATCTGGTGATATGTGCATTTCATAGACAGTGTTTCTAATATGTCTAATTCTATTTTTGTAGGTTATCATGTATCATTAAGTGATGATGACAAACAATCATATGATATATTGCACAATCGGGTATAGGAATGACCAATACATGATTTTCTTCTTCTATTCATTATTTTCTTCTATGAGAACTTCACTTTCTTTGGTGTAGGAAAATCAAACATGGCCATCGAAGAAGTAAGTATCCTTTCTTTTTTCATATAATTAAGTATTTAAAATGTAAGTACCCTTCCTTTATTCATTTTCAATATATAAAATAGCTTTGAAATTTATGACAAGTATAAAAAGTATATAAATCTTTGTTGGAATCACTTGGTCTCACAGTGGCATGCATTCAATTTATAGAATTTATGTTGGTCGCATATTTAGCTATTCAAAACATAGCTCAGTGCATTATGAGGTTTCAGACCTTATCATTTCCTACATATATTGCATGGAAAAAGACTTCAAAACATGCATGATTTCACAAGTATTACAATACACCATTACAAACAGGTAGTAGCTTTCACATTTTTAGAGAAATATTAAAGTTTTAACATGATAAGGTCTATATATATTTCATAAATGATAAATTATAAGAAATTGAGTATTAGAAATCAATTTTTATTCATTTTAGCAATTTACCACGAAAAAAAACATCACAATTGACCTTCTTGATGAAACTAATAAATGGTAGTTATTAGTACCGGTGACTGATCTATGTTGTTGCTATTGTTGTTAATGACGAATTATTGTTGTCATCGTTATTGTTAATATTTTGTTGTTATTGCTAACTACGATGGAAAAAAGGCGTCTCAATTATAATTTGTGGTCAAACTAGTTAGTTGTCGTTTAGTATTTATGACATGTGGATGTGATTACTAATAACATCGCACAATTAATATCATCATTAGAACTATTAATGACAAACCATATAACTTTTCAATATTTTGTATTAGTGACGAACTAAAAAATTATATCGTTATTTCAGTTAACTGCAAGAGCAGTAATGACGAGATGCGACAACTTGATAATAATACACACCAAAATTGGTGAGATCGTTGATTTCTTTTTGTCATCTCCAACGTGTATGGAGTTGGATATATAACATTTAAGAAGATAATCCTTCATTTGTTATCGTTGTTGTAAGGGCTAGCCAACCAAAATAGAGTACTAAGGATTTTTCAGGACTAAAAGAGTACTAGGTTTCTAATTTTAGGCCTCACCAATGAGGAGACTACAGAAGTAGTTCCCGTCCAAGGCATCCACATAAGGGTGGCAAAATATTTGACTCTACCTGAGTTGACCTGATCATTTGGGTTTTTTTCGGAGTCTGTTCAATTTTTGGGTGCATCGAGTAAAGTTGATTTTAATTAGGGCCGGTTGAGGTCCTATTTAGTTTAGACCGAGTCAGATTTTGTGTTAGTCTATTGATATCTATAGTAGAGCATTTTTTATGATTTTGGAGTTCAATGATGCCCAAGGTGGTTTTGGGTATGGTTTGTACAGTCCGGCTCCATTCGGATTCGGTCCATATTGAGTTGGGTTTGTCCAAGTTAGGGTCTGTTTTGGTTGAGGTCAAGCAATAACGGACTCATCCCAAGTCTAACCACACCAAAAAAATGTTGTCAATTCTGTCCAATTTCGAGTTTTTGTAACTGGTGTAGTAGCATGATAAGATGCCCATCACGATAACAATGATCATCTCGAACTAGACTGAACACGTGATTGCTAGTTTAATGAGAATTGAAAATGACCAAAGTCTCTTGGGAATCTTGATTCAAACAGAGAAAACGTCATTCTCAATTCTCCGATCTTTGTCCGATCCAGTGTCCTTTCTCTATTAAAGCAAAAGCCAACTCGAGGCATCAAGCAATCCACTCATCCGATCCAATATCCACCTAGACCAAGGCAACTTTCCTTGTTTCCAGCCGTGTGCCCACCATGGGCTTCCGTGTCTTCGCCGTCCTCCTTTCCCTACTCGCCTTGTTCGGCATTGCCATCGCCCAAGTCCCGGACAGCGATACATTCCGGTACGTGAACGAGGGCGATTTCGGGGAGTTCGTGACCGAGTATGGTGCGAGCTATCGTCCTACCGGAATCTTTGGGGCACCGTTCCAGCTAATGTGGTACAATGTCACACCGGGCCAGTATTTCGTCGGCCTCCGGATGGGTCTGTCACGGTCCGAATCACTGTTCCGGTGGGTGTGGGATGCCAACCGCGGCCGCCCCGTCGGTGAAGGGGCAACCCTCTCCTTCGGGAAGGACGGCAACCTCGTTCTCGCCGAAGCCGACGGCAATGTCGTATGGTCCACTGGAACAGCCAACAAGGGCGTCGTGGGACTCAAATTGCTCCCTACCGGCAACCTCGTGCTCCACGACAAGAACGGTAAGTTTGTGTGGCAGAGCTTCAACTTCCCCACGGATACCCTCTTAGTCGGTCAAACCCTCTCCATCGCCGGACCCAATAAGATCGTCAGCCGCAGAGCAGAGAATGACAACTCAGACGGGATCTACAGTTTCGTCCTGGATCCCAGTACTGGTTTGAACCTCTACGCTGCCGCGTCCCCTAAGCCACTGGTGTATTCCAACGACCGGTTCTCCGGCCCCAAGGGCGTCCAGCAAGTCACTTTCGAATCCGACCCGGTAAACGACGGAGCGGCCTACAACCTCCAAATCAATTCCCCGACTGGCGGCACGATCATCCTCACCAGACCCAAGTACAACGCCACACTCTCCTTCCTCCGCATCGCCGTCGACGGCAACCTCGAGATTTACACCTACAACGACATCGTGGACTACGGAGCATGGGAACGGACCTACGCTTTCTTCTCCACCAGGAACGGCGAGCTCCCGGAATGCAGCCTCCCAAGCAAGTGCGGACCCCTGGGGCTCTGCAAGAACGACATGTGCGTGGCTTGCCCCACGTCCAAGGGCAACGAGGGCTGGAGTGAGTCCTGCGTACCGGCTGGGCCATGGTCTAACTGCGCACCGGACATGAAGTTCGGCGCCCAGTACTACAAGGTTGTTGGTGTGGAGAGCTTTATCCCACTATACAACAAGGGGCAGAAGAAGGTGAAGCTCGATGAATGCAAGAAGACATGCACCAATGACTGCAGCTGTTTGGGTGTGTTCTACTGGGAGGAATCATCGACTTGCTGGATGGCACCAGTGCTGGGATCCCTCAGCAGTGTCCCCACAACCTCTCACGTAGCTTACATTAAGAACGTTACCAGTGTCGTCCGAGTTGGCATGCGAGCAGTTCCGTTGCTTTCTATTTTGGAGTAGTGACTTGGGGTAGGGTTTAGGTTCCAGCCTCTTGGTCTCATGGCTGGCTAGCAGTTCAGGGAAATAAATGATCACAGGATTACGTAATGTTGATTGACGAGACGTCTCTTATTGTACTGCAAGAGTAGTTCTCTACTATGAGAAATAAGAATGTCTGAACCGTTCCTAAATTTAAGATTCTTTGCCACCACCTTATGACGCTTGATCTACGGTAATATTATTTGAAAAACAATGGCGACCTCTTTAGGGCTCGGGACTGATGAATAGAATCATAATGTTGCATCTAGGGGTGGAACTAGAAACACACAAAGGGGGCTGAGAAAAATAATTATGTATACACCAAGAATCAAACATGCACTATCTATACGACTAAAGTAGCACAATACTTCATTCAGTCTTTTTTTGTTGAACTTAGTCTAGTACATGTCTACATCTAAGTATGATTAGTATTTTTCAATACTTATAAGTAAATGTTCAAAAAATTGAGGGGGGGGGGTAGAGCCTTGGCAGCCCCCTGCATACCCCTAGTTGTTACAACAAAAATTAGTTTTCAATTGTACATGACAATTTTGTTTGAAAGTTCTAGATATAGGTGAATAGAACACATCAACTTGAAACACAAAGTCGATTAATTATAACCTTATAGAGAGATAACATAGAAAAGTTGTAAAATAGTTAATTGGCAGGTAAGGCAACCATAAAAGACACAAAATGTATAGTGTCTCCGATATGAAATTCGTTAGCTGCACCACTCAAGTCAATAGAAATTTCTCAATATGTACTTTATTACATTACGTAAATTGATAAAAAAATATAATTATCGGTGCCTTTGGTAGATCAAGAAAAACCTCCTTTTCAAGAGTAATGAAAACTTTCCACCTCTTTCTTGGATGCCAGAAGACCACTCTCTTGAAGAGGATCACAATCTTCTTGACCAACTTTAGACACAACCTTCTCACAACAAGTCTCTCTAGAGAACTTTATCTTAATCTTCTCACAAGAAGTAGAAAGAAACAACGATTAAAAATACAGAACAAACAAAATCAAGAAAATTATAACTCAATCTCACCAGATATATGATTGTAGCACTAATGAACAAGTGATGTTCAACTCTATGTAAGTATAGACAAAGCTAAATTTAATGAAGTAAAGAACAAGAGTTGCACTATAATCTAGGCTAGCTTGGAGGCATCAAGAATATGATATCTAAGCTTTGGAATTTATTTTGTAGTAAGATTTCTCACTTGTATTCTAAGTGTCCATATAGAACTCATATATAAGAAACATGGAGCAATAGCTAAGATAGTTGTTTAGAGTGTTTAGAATGAGTTTAGTATTGAACTAGCCATCATAAGATCACCAGTGGGGTTTATATATCTAATTGTACACTAACTGAAATTCTACATAAAGTCTCCTGGTTGAATTACAATATGAGAGGACAACTTCCTAGTTGAATAACAATTTGTCTGAGAATATCATATTTGAATTTGAATTCAACTGAAATTTTTCCAACCAAAAAGGTCTTAACATAACTCAACTAATTTTGTAAAAATAGTATCTACATATCCTAATAGGTGTATAATGGTATAAAACTAGATTTAGGATGTTTTAAGTCGTTCATGACTTGTTCTTATATTAAATTATATACATTTCTATAATTTTCACTAATACAAACCATAATATAATATACTTGATGTACATACATTCAACCACACATATTACTATGCATTATTTGTATTAGGATATTTTCTAGGTTCCTCGATCACTGGTAACACTTAACTAACACATTACTTACAGATTGAGAAATAATGACATCATCAAATCTAGAGTGTGGCATATCCAAAAAATTAACAATCACTTTCTTTTGATGATGGGATATACTTTCAAAAGATAAATTTGAGATAGCCATATATGAGCATCATACTTTTTATTTTTCTATGCCAATGAATTTTTCTCACCTTTTTCTAAATTCAAAAAGCCAGGCATATTCCCCCTTAAGGAGCAAGTTCCCCTAAAAAACAATCATATGGACAATGAACTACATCCCCAAAAAATAAGAAAATACCCCAACAATCATATCATGCAACAAGTGTAAATATGTCTCAATACATATGGAAAGAATGTTATTTCATTGATGATAACGAGATCTCTAAAGCACAATGTAAAGAAGTGACATCACCTCCCTACTAAAATTGGTTAAAAAAATTGAATGAATAGCAGCGGAAGTTAAAACTTTGACTATCACTACTACATAAATAGCTTATAAAGTCACATTTACAGGCGTCAGTTGCATACAAGAAACCGACGCCTATTACATACAGCGTCAGTTTATAACACAAACCAACATCTATCTGCGAAGAGTGGCCAGACACGGGTATCACGTTTTATTTAGCGTCGGTTCCATAATAAACAACCGACGCCTAAAATCGACCGCCAAATCCAAATTTTCCAGCGAAAAAAATTACCTCAAAAATTTATCATATGACGTCAGTTGTTGTCTACCCAACCGACGAATAATGTTTATGCACGAGACAGAATTTGGGCCCATATATATCGTCGGTTTTCATAAAATAACCGACGTCAATGTGTTTTCGCGGGCTGTCCCCGCGAAAATTTTCAGCCCCTTTGGACGTCGGTTTTTTATTAAAGCCGACACTGATTATTTTAAGTGTCAGCTGTTTTGAATAGCCGACGCCTAAGGTTAACTTAATACACCCGCGCGAGCCAGGATCTTTCCCCTTTCTCTGTTTCATCGCCTCTGCGCTTAGGTCTGGCGATCGTTTCTGCTCCAGCCGCCGCTCACTGCTCCAGCCGCCGTCGCCGCTGCTCACTGCTCCAGCCGCCGCCGCCGCCGCCACCATTCATTGCTCCAGTCGCCGCTGCCTGTTTCTGCTCCACCACCTTCTCCTCTGCTCCTGTCGGAACCTTCTCCTCTGCCTCGCCGCCGCTTCTGCTCCGGCCGGCCTGCTTCTGCTCACCGTCGGCCGTCTGCTGCTGCTCGCCGCCGGCCACATTCTCCTCTTTTCCTCTGCCACCGCCGAGGTACCCTTCTTCCTCCTCTTCTTCCTCTAGGGTATTCCTACATATGGGTGTTGTTTGTTTTTTTCGTTTGCTGATGCCCCCCCTCTCACTCGATGAGTGATGGTTGAGTTTTTTGTGGGCTTGTTTCTTGGCTGGTTCTCTAAAAGGTTACATGACTATTTGCTTCTTTGAAAAGGGGGTGTTATTCTTTACCTCTCCAATCTTATCATAGATACTCCATATCTAACATATGAATCGTTTTTTGTTAAACCCTTGATGAAAACTTCATATAGGTGCTTTATATGTTTTAACCCTAATTAACACAAAAAGTGGATTAGCCCGACCTCAACATATATGTTAATGCTTAATGTGATGCAGTAAGACATTGAATGATATAGGTAGTGATGGTGAAATTCATTCCGGCCTGTGTTACTTTCATATGATAATTTAATTCAACCCTTTTATTAATCAAAACTTTAGAATAATCAATATTTAATTCAACCCTTTTATTAATCACAACCTTAGAATAATCAATCAATCTAGCTTTTGTCTTAAATATTAGTAAATAATCACAACCTTAGAAACATATCAGTTTGTCCCCTAGTCAAATCACATCCAGACCTGCACAAAGATTAGACCAAGATTTTAAACCATCGCTCATCCACGAGTTTCCTCCACTACATATGTTGTTATGAATAACCTTAATGTTGCTTTTGTTATAACAATCTGGAAAAATGTTGCTTTTGTTACATATTGGGCATGCTACTTAATTTTCTATGGTATAGCTACCACGAGTTTTGTTACAAATATCTGTATATTAGGTTAATGACATGTTTCTGTTGTGACATGTTGAGTTTTTTGCTATGTTATACCCACCACGATTTGTGTTATAAAATAATACATTGATTAATTTAGGAATCATTGATATGTTGTTATGGCTGTCCACAAGTGTTTTTATAAGAAAATTGTGCTTTGAATGGGGTTGTGAACAAGGGACTGGTGTTATATTATGTTGGCCTAGAAACCCGTCTAAGATTTGCTCATTAGGAGTAAATCATGGATAGTCCCCAGTTTGGGACTGTTCTTGAACACCTAATCTCACTTAGGATGTAAGTGAGATTAGGTGTTCAAGAATGGAATAGGTGGTACACATTTATTATATATAAGAATGACAACACATGTATTTGTTGGCCTAAAGTTTTAACCATGCAAAAACTCTAATCTGTTAACCCTAGACCCTAATCTTGTTGTAATGTATATTTGATTTCTTTTTTATCATATAATGGATAGATCATGGATGTCCATTTGCAATCGCTGCACCCTAGAGTTTATTTCTGGTCTTGACCAGTTTATTAGATTTTTCGAGGAACATAGGAAAAAACCTGGAGATAGGTTCTACTGTCCATGTAGGCATTACAGTAACAACTTGAAAGTCAGCACTGGTGACGAAATCAAAAGTCATGTCATGTGCAACGGGATTGTACAAGGCTATACAGAATGGCACTGGCATGGAGAGATTTCAAACCCGAAACCAGTGGATGTCGATAGCAGTGCTTGTGTGGAAGAAGAAATTGCCTACGATGACGTAGATGTGAATGAACCAGTTCCAGTAGACATCGTTGATGCGATGCTGGATAGTTGTGGGGTAGAGCACACCGATCCACCTCCCATTTTTAGAAACATTGTGCATGATGCTGAGATACAATTATACACAGGTTGTACTAAGTTTACGAAGCTTAGCGCTGCGTTGAGATTATATAAGCTGAAAGCTAACAATAGATGGAGAAGAAAACTTTTTGTGAATGTTTGGTAAATGTTAAGGTGCCACAGGGTTACTCATCCAACATCCGTAGATTGGTATCAATGAAAGATCTGAAGTTGATAGGTCTTAAATCTCATGATTGTCACACTCTAATGCAACAAATATTTTCTGTGGCAATTAGATCTATATTGCCGAAGCATGTAAGGTTTGCAATCACCAAACTTTGTTTCTTTTTCAACAGTCTGTGTAGCAAAGTTATTGACCCTGATACTCTCGATAAATTGCAAAGAGAAGTGGTTGTTACCCTATGTCAGCTTGAGATGTATTTTCCTCCTTCGTTCTTTGATATCATGGTACATCTTGTTGTCCACTTGACTAGGGAAGTGAAAATGTTGGGACCAGTTTTCTTGCATTGGATGTATCCTTTGAACGATACATGAACATTTTTAAAAGTGATGTTCGAAACCGTTATCGGCCTGAAGGGAGTATTATCGAGGGTTATGTGGCGAGAGAGGTTATGGATTTTTGTAATGACTTTCTCAGTGGTAATGACACTCCTGATAATGACAAGAATATTGACGAGCAATTTGGCAAAGGAATTTTGGGATCACGTGTGAAAGTAATCAGCCGTGAGCAGTTGGAACAAGGTCACTTGTATATTTTACACAACATGGATGAAGTGAATGTTTATATCGAGGAACATACCAATTTCATCAAGAGACAATATCCTCGAGCCAATACAATGTGGCTTGCTAGAGAGCATAATAAGACATTTATTAAGTGGTTTGAAAATAAAGTCTTACATCAACTATCTCAAACACCAGATGATATTACTGAAACTATCAAATGCCTCGCCTTTAAACCAAAATTGACTGTTATGTCTTATGAAGGGTATGACATTAATGGATTCACATATTACACAAAGTGCCAAGATGATAAGAGTGTCGTCCAAAACAGTGGGGTCACCCTTCAAGCATCGACTATGTTTTTTGTAAGTGCAAAGGATAAGAGTCCACGTGAAGCTAAAATGTCATATTACGGTGTCATTGAAGACATATGGGAGTTTGACTACATAGATTTCAGAATTCCGCTCTTCAAATGTAATTGGGTTGATAACACCAAAGGAGTTATAGTGGATGAATTGGGTTTCACTTTAGTGAACTTTGAAAAGATTGGAGAGAAGGATGAACCATTCATATTGGCATCACATGCGAAACAAGTATTTTATATCGATGATCCTGCAAATGATAAATGGTCGGTTGTTCTTCATGGTAAAAGACAGTTCATTGAAGATCCTATAGATGAAGAACAATAATATGATAAGTATGATGACTCCAGTCCATTCTCAGTTGGGTTGCCAACACCAGCAAATATTGAAGCTAATGATGACTTGTATGTGCGCGGAGATCACAATGAAGGATTGTTAATTGATAAAAAATCACAATATTAGAGACATGTTTATACAATGTTTTTTTATATGTTTTATTTTTCTGAATGTGAACTTTACAATGTGAATGTGAACTTTACAATGTGAATTTTACAATGTGAATTACTTTATAATGTGAACTTTACAATGTGAATGTGAACTTTACATTGTGAATTTTACAATGTGAATTACTTTATAATGTGAACTTTACAATGTGAATTACTTTACAATGTGAATGTGAACTTTACAATGTGAGCTTTACAATTTGAATTACTTTACAATGTAAACTTTACAATTTGAATGTGAATTTTCAGATGGCTGAGCATTCTCCTGATGACCGTGCTGATGATTACCGTGAGGTTGAGGACATCAATGCGCCGCCTCACAATGTACGTTTTAAAAATATATCATATATTTATATCTATATGTCCATTTATAGTTATATCTTGTAAATGTGTTTATTTTGTCAAATTTTAGGTTGATGATGCACATGTACCATCTGAAGCACTTGAGGCACTTGATCAGCAACACCAAAAAGTTGACAGGAGAAGGGGCATCACTATGATGAAGAAGTTAGTAGCGCAAAAGGGCAATGGACCCAAACTTGTTGTGGATTTTGATAATGCAGGAAATGCATCTGGTGTGAATCGCAATTCATTTGTTTCATATCTTGGGTATGTTACTCGTAGCCATTGCAGTTGTAAGATAGATTCTTGGCATAAAGTTTCTAAGGAGAAGAAAGACGTATTATGGAAGGATTTATGCGTGAGTTATTATTAATTTGCAATTATATTTTGTAGATTACTAATTTTTTGGATATTAGTTAATAGCAATTCTGATTTGCAGAGTATATTTGAATTGGATGAAAAGCTGCATCGTAAATGCGTGATGCAATGCTGTGGGAGAGTCCTAAGGAACTATAAGACAAATCTCACCCGAGAATACATAAAAGAAGCTGACAAGAGGAAGAAGACAGCCACTGAACAGTGGAACTTCCTGGACAAAGAAGAATGAGACACATTTGTTGCTTCAAGACGTGCACTGAATGTGCATGACCACACAATGGGTCCAAAGGGGTATGCAGGCATTCGCCAAAGACTACAGTCTGAGGCTACTACTCAGTCTGCTGCTACTCAGGAGTCCTCTACTGTATGTAGCACACCTCTGCCTCACCATGATATCTGGATAGCTGGGAGGAAAAATAAGAAGGGAGAAATAAGGAAGCCCGCAACTGCTGAGGCGGCTGCAAAAATGGTAAAATACAACTCTTACAGTAATCGTTCAAATATTGATTATTTGTGGTGTTTACTTAATTACAAATTTTTGTTTTGGCGATTAGCGAGAGCTGCACGAGCTGAGGAAACAAGGCAAGTTCATCCCTGAGGGCACAAGGGATGAATTGACAGTTGCTCTGGGTAACCCAGAGCATCCTAGACGTGTTAGGGCTGCAGGCGCTGGTGTGGGCATCAAATCTTTTTTTCGGCCATCCCAACGCGAATATGTCCCAAAAGTGGGACTTTCACAAGAAGAGGTAAGATATTCTTTCTTTATAATGTTACTGTAAAAAGAGAATTCAATTAAATAGAAGCTAACGTTTCTTTTATCCATGTATAGGTAGATAAGCTAGTTGATAGGAAACTGGAAGAAGCACTGAAAAAGTGGCAGGCATCTCAGACTGCCACTCAGCAGACAATACCTATCATAGCATCCCGCTCTACTCCTACTACAGAGGTTGGGAGTAATCCTATAGACCCACCACCTAGCACATCCACTGTAAGTATTTTTATGACATAGTAACTAGTTTTTTAATTCAAGATGATATGTTTTCAAGATGATATGCATATATGTATATAACATTCTTTACACAAAAATTTGTAGGGGTTGAAGCGATGTCGTCTAAAAGTTAATGAATATGTCGTTGCAGAGGCGTTGACTTACCCATCCCTACCAGGGGAAATGTTTCACGGGTCTCCATTACCAGCTGGTTGGATTCGTGTGAGCCCGGTACATATATTCCCCAAGTGGATGGATCTTCCATTGCCATATGCCCACCCAGATTGTGAAACACTTGGTGAGGCAGTAGGCGGAGTGATATTGTGGCTAAAAGTGGATGTCATCTTTACTGAAATTGTATGGTAAATTTACATTACGTTAAATTGTTAGTGTGTGTATATGATGTCAGTTGATATGAAATTATTATTATATATATATATATACAGGTTAAAAAGAAGACACCCACAACATCTAGGCCTCCACTTCCACCTCCTACATAGAAATATGGATAAGGTGAGATCTTCTTTATACATCCATATACCTTGTGTAGGATCTGGTGATCTGGTTTCTTATTTATTAATGCATGCGTAATTAATACATATTTTGCAGCTACTTAGACAAGATATGTGCAAATTTTTCATTCGAACATGTAGGATTTTTGATTCCATCTTTGATTAGTCTAGTAGTTAAAGACCCTCCGTCAGTTCAACAATACTGCTGTGAGGCTTTTTCAATTTTTGCTCAAAATAAGAAGACGATGATAATGGCTCCATTCAATGTAGAGTAAGTTTACTTTGCTTATTATAATTTGGACTTAAGAAAATTACATTTTTATTGTGGATTTTGAGTTATTAATTTTTAACTTTTTTACCTTTAGTGGTATGCATTGGGAGTTACTGGTTATTGTCCCCGAGATGTTCACTGTCTATTATCTAGATCTTAAGGGGAGTAAATTGAATACAAAATATGGACACATAATGAAAATGGCATTATTCCGGTGAGAAATATTTCATTTTCATATCCGTTAACATATGTTATTACATTACTATTTAATTATGCAATGTACTGTGTTACATTAACATGTAGGGGTTTTGATGAGTTCAAAAAGGCTGGAGGAAAGGTCCCCACGAAAAAGAACCAGCCAATAATTTGGAAGAACGTGAAAGTAAGTTCCCGACTGCAATATATGTATATATTATTTATGTGAACAATGCTTAATTAGTTGTATTTTTTAATATTTTGTATGTTTGAATTTATAGTGTCCTACACAAGACAACGGATGGGCATGTGGATACTATGTGATGCGATTTATACACATAATTATCAAATATGCCGCATTGGACATCGATTGTATTGCTGAGGTATTATATAGTCTCATTAGATAATATGAAATATATCAATCTTATTCATAGCTCATTAATTATATATATACATCATTCTCTTTACGGGTGTTTAAAACTGAACACACGACAGGAACGGCCTTACCAGATGTACATGCTCCCTATACGAAGGGAGAATTAAATGAAGTAAGAGAAGAATGGGCAACAACCATACAAGTAGTGGGGGATTTAAGATATAATTGGGATGTTGATTGTGAATAATGACTAAAGAATGATATTTTGTAAATGAATTTCTGAATTATAATATATGTGTGAACGTTTCTACATGTCTGAATGTTTCTACATGTGTCTGAGTGAAAATGAATGAACTTCTTGGTTGCTATATGAATGTTTCTATGTGTGAATGTGAAAATGAATGGAACTACAGATTGCTATCTACATGAATGATTCTAAATGTGAAAATCAAATGGAACTGCAGGTTGCCTTGCTAAATGTGTGAATATTTTTGTTGTTAATTTTGCAGGTTTGTGGCCTGTTGTTGGCTGATATCAATGGATGTCATAAAACCTGCAGTTCATAACTGGACTGGAGGTTTCTCATCCTGCGACCAGCCATACAGTAGGTCTGCAGACTGACAAAAAAAAAATAGGCGTTGATTATTTGTATAAAACCTACGCCAAATCGTTATAGTGTCGGTTTGTAATAGTTACCGACGTCTATTTCCTAAACACCACGACAGTGATGGCCAGCACGACCGTGGCAACGGACCAGACACCACGGCCGTGTTGGCCAGCACGGCCGTGGCAGCGGACCAGACACCACGGCCGTGCTGGCCAGCACGGCCGTGTTGGGAGTGCACGGTCGTGGCAGCGGACCAGACACCACGGCTGTGCTGGCCAGCATGGCCGTGTTGGGAGTTATATGATGTCGGTTTCTTATCTAATAACCGACGTTGATAGTGCCCAAGATGGCACCCTTTTGTGGTGCGAAGGTATATGACGTCGGTTGTTGATCTAATAATCGACGCCTATAGTGCCCTACTGGCGCGTTTTCATTGGCGCGCGAAGGGTTTTGGCGTCAGTTTTTGAACCGACGCATAACGGTTGGGTTTAGCGTCGCCCACATAGGTGTCGCTTAGAAACCGACACTAAAGGCCTTAAATAACTGACACTAAAGGTCGGTTATGTACTAGTGTATATTCAATTTAGTAAAGAGTACATCAAAAATTTTCCAATAAGGGTGTACATGCTTTATACAAATAAAAGATCTAAGTAGATGGAAACTACACTACATCAATATGTCTCCAACAAAATAACTTAACAAATAAGTCCATGAGGGAAGGATAAACACCTTCTCCTAATCTTAATCTGGTTCACCATGCTCCAGTTGTGCACTCTGATCCTAAACCTTGGTGGTTGGGATCACCAGCAAGAGAAGAATAAAGTATGTGTCAAATAAATGAATAAGGACAAATAAAGTATATAAAAAGGTAAACATGGAGTAATGATTCCACTAAGCTAAATAATTGTCAAAATTATGAGGCACATAAAAGAGTATACTTTCCATAACATCACATATTAATATTGAAGTATGCATGATAAATGTATGACTATATTAAGCTTATATAGGGCTGAGGCACCTACCTAACCTCAACCAAAACAAATAGGTGAGGGAGAGTGGTCACATTCCCAAACACCTACAATATATATAAAAGTGGGGAGAGTGGCAACATTCCCCAAGGCTCATGTTGAAACTATGGGCAGTTTGTACTCATGTACACTACATTAGTTAATTAGTCATTTACATCATCATGCTAGAATAATTTAATGACAGATTTAAGAAATTAAAAATGTTTCAAGTGGGGTCCAAGACCCTAGAATAATTCAAGTAAAGGTGACACAAGAAGGCAATAAAGAGAATAAAGGCTAAGACAATGTCTCACTGGAAATATTATGGTTGGATATCAAAATGCCCAACTGAAGGACAAGTGTTCAAACTCATATATAAATAGGATTTCACATACCTCACTTGAGATTCGTAGAGAAGAATTTTCACCAACTAATTGTTTCCAATGTCACTTTTACCCTAGATATAAGTTTATACACATAGATTAGGGTTTATAAAGCATATTATGTGAGAAACCCTAATTTTGGACCTCCTATGAAAACCATCAATTTAGGAATCAAATATTATACCAATCAAATACTTGGATTCTCCTAATTAAGAAAACATATTTATTTCTTACATTTGGAGTTAAAATGAATTCATTACATATTTTAAGGCTTTTTATATAATTAAAATGGTTTTTATAATAAACATTGAAATAGAGATGCAAAACATGTATTGAAAACTACAAAATCGAATTCCTTGTGAAAAAAACCTTTCCAACTACAATTTATTTGTATTTTTCTGATATAGTATCGATTTACTATCGATTATGTAAAATTGACCAATTATAACTCCAGAAAAATCCATGTGTGCATATCGAAATCTCAGTCAATGGTCAATGGACCTGGGCCCATGCTGACTTGTGCCAATTGACACCTACTAGCTAGCAAAGCAGGGCTCATCCCATCATTTAAGTGATCAAAGAAAACAAGATGTAAAATCCCGAGAATACCCTTACGAGTTTAATAAATTTATTAATTGCGTAGGGGCACCATGGTCGTTTGATGACCTGGTTTGTTCCCCTTGAGAGCCATGATGCGAGCAGGGACCTGGAGGTCTAACTTCATCCACAGCTCACTAGGAACATCCTATTGTGGGAAACTATGATCACTGCTATGACCAACTCATCCAAACAGAGTCAGGGAAACCATTCGTCTGAAGGAGAGAGATGTTGGACCCCAGGTTCATCAAAGACAGCTTCACAAGATATAGTATGGATCGAAGAAGGAGGAACCATTGAAATCAGGGCAAACCATGTGAGTTGTAGTCAGAAATAGATTCTAGAGGTGAGGTGAAGATAATGGGCTTCTTTTCATGGATGAAGCATCATCAAATAGGTTCGGCAGTGACCTCCGACAGGAACCTTGGATGGAGTTAGAGGGTACAAAAGTCGGGGCGAATGTAGGGCCAAAGGACAATGTAAAAAGACAGAAGAGGGTCTAAGGATGCTTACCTCAAGCTTAATTTGGCCTATGTGGTCGAAGTTGTTGTTGGATCCTAGATGGTGATTAGATGCTCTAGAGGGGGGTGAATAGAGCTGAATGCACTTAAACAAAATTCATTAGACCTTCAAGATATATCACAAGATGAGGTTGCTAAATAGGAAGTTTGAGCATAACTAAAACATACATAGCAAGGGGGAGAGAGAGAGTAATTAGATGCATACCAAGTGACAACCTATTTAGAGTGGTTCCACACTTTAAACTAGAAGTGAGTCAGTCCACTACCTAGAGAGGTCAACCTCTAGGATTTCTTAACCATTGCACTCTTATATTCATTTATAAGACTTACAATACATGACCACCAAAGGACTTACCTATCAAATACAAAGAGTCTTCACCTTACCAAGAACTTACCCACTTTGCAATGAGTCTTTGGCCTTCAGCAAGGACTTACCCACTCTTGCACAAGTCTTCAGCCTTGCAGGGATTACCCACTCTTCTTGAATCTTCAGCCTTTGACTTCACCTTCACTCGAAGAAGCTTCCACCAAGGACTTACCCATTTGAGCAAGGAGTCTTCTTCCTTCACCAAGGGCTTACTCACTCTTGCTCCAAGTCTTCATCCTTGATCTTCTCCAAAGGACGCCTTCCCTTGTTCTTCTTCACCTCTCTTAGCCAAGAGAGAGAACCTTCAACTTCATGATTGAAATGAGAGATAGGGAGGTGGTGCAAGTGAGAGCCTCACAAGATATACATGTAGGACTAGCTCTCTTACATATTTCCTACTCACTCTAATGGATGTAGCAAGTGATTAAGCTTAGAGAGAGACGAGGTTGTCGGATCACTCAACTATAGAATAGGGACCTTCATAGTGCTTGGCTAACCATGGGATGAAGCCCAAGGGGTCCTATTTATGTCTAGGGATGCCTCTTAGCCTTTGGGAACACTTGAGAATGAAAACTAGCCATTTTGTGGCTTGCAACGGATATATTTTCACTTGTTACAACTCCACAACGGCTACAAATACTTTTCTGCACTTTTCCATACAGTGCAATCAGATGAGTTTCTGTAAAGGTAACTCGTCTGATCCCACTAAAAGACATGACCAATTTAGGCCATCAATTGAGTTTGTCCTGAGGTAACTCGATCAATTCACTTAAATCAGTTTTTGTCAGTAGAGGGATCGGTCGAGTTCCGTGAAGTGTAAACTAGACAGATCAAAAGTCATTTTCAAGATCCAATCAAGATCATTCGAGTTTGCAACTCGACCGATGAACAACCTGATGTGAATTTTGGAAAATGGCTTTTGAGTGATTAAATATTCGATCTAAGTGATCCTGATTTATTCTAAGCTTAATTACAAGTCATACAATCATTACAAGTGATTTACAACATGATTCTAATGGATTTACATCATATTACAAAAACATGCACTTGTATTGACTTTGACTTGTCTTTTCTTCAAGTTGAGATGCACAAGTTAGGGCATTTGGAGTGTGTCTATGCATAATCTGAAATCACTCAAGTAGAGACATTAGACAAAAATAAGTAGAATGGTTTAGTCATAATAAAAACAAGGGTTTAGTCTATTTAGACCTTGAGTCAACAGTTTCCAGGTCGAAGACTCCTTGCCGGAGAGCAAGGTCAGTCAGGTCGTGGGGTTTTGGGGCATGTGAGGTAAAATTGAGCAAAGAGGAGGAGCTCTTGAGGTCCAAAGTTGGTTTCTACTCCTTTAAGTAGATCATGGAAGATTTGTAAGGGTTCGATCAATTTAGGAGATAAAGGTGAGATCATTCATCAAGGAACCTCATGAAACCACTGAGTAATGAGAGAGATTGAGTTCGGGGATGAAAGCTTATGAAACTACCATCAAATGTCTATTGGTCGCAAGGTTGGAGATGATAATCTGTCCGTTGGATCAAAGACATATCTGGCGTATCGAATCTCAGCCATGGGATCATGTGCAGGAGGGAAAGATAATGCATGATAGTGATTTAAAACATAACCATAGGTTAAATGCAACACATAAATGGAATTTAATTAAAAACCATAGTTACACTATAATCAAATCTTGTTTAATTTGTTTGAAGGGTCAAATATTGACCAAATGACCCCAAATTTGGTCCATAGGTCATTATTAATGCCTAGATTAATTCTATGAAATTAGATTTTCATTTTTCACAAGAATTGGACCTTAATCACCATAATAGCCATTAATGTGTATATTAATGCATTTTAAATAGTGAATTAATAAAAGATATATTTTTAGCAATTCCTTAAGTAGAAATTCAAAATGGACATTATAAACTCATTCAAGAGTCATTTCACACCTCCTATTCTCCTTTTTATTGCTTTATTAACATTTGGGAGGAGAGAGAAAAGAAAAGGGTTATTTCTTTCATTAACTAACTCAAAACCACATTATTTATCATTTCTTATTCCAAAAAGCCATAAAAACTATAAATTAATATAACCAACTAATTATCTCTCATAAATGGTCATTTTGCATTATTAGACTCTAATTAACACACTAGTTGAGATATTTGTGCAAAAAACCATTTCATGAAATAAATGTGGGTAAATATAGTTCCAACCATTAAGGGTTTCTTAATTTCAACATTGAGGAAAAAGAGGATAGAAAAGATAGGAAAATTTGGGAAATAGAACCAAAAATATATGAAGGAAATAAAATCTTGAAAATGGGTTAAATATCAAATAAACCCAAGATTCAATATGCTACACACAAAAAGAGATCAATAAGTATACTCTAGTCTAAAGGAAATGGGTTTTAAGTCAACCAAGACCAAAGGCCATAAACAGAAGAAACATGAACTTTCTGAAAGATATTTTAATTGAAGTGTGAGGAATGTGCACTCCTCAATGAAAGTGAGATGTCATAAAAGTAAAATAAAAAATAACAAAACATCTCTTGACTAACAATAAGCGATGTTAACCCCATAATTGACACAGAGAAGTTATATACGTAGATGATATTAAGATAAAAAAGTATATATTATTGGTTGAGCTCCCCCTTAATCAAATACCAATGACAAATTAATATCAAAACAAAAAAAGCATGTACCAACAAAACTATATCAAAAGAAATGATAAAACTACACTTGCAACATGCTACATATATCAGTTCCAATTTATATTATCAAGTAAACATGTGAAAAAATGAATCTAAAAAACATTTGAAGGATATCCAAAAGAAAACTTGATAGTCAGAATTTCAGTCAAACTTTATTTCAATCAAAATCCTCTTGGTTGAATTACATTTTAACTGGTAGGCTGTGTACTAAAAAAATTCCAACAAAAATATAGTCATATATCACATAATAAAAAAACAAATACCAATTAAAAAGTATTTAATGGTAATATCATGTTACAAAAATCATATACCAATTGAAAAACTAGCAACTAACGATAATAAAATAAGAAAAAAGATAAAAACATCTCATGATAAAAAAAGATATCCAATGAAGCCCATGGTCGCACATAGCCTCCTCTATGGAGAGGTTCTTGGAACATAAATCATGTGGTTGTAAATTTTTCTCTTAAAAAGACAAGAGAAAGCATAGTGTTTAAAAATCCCGCAAGCAAACCAAATAACATGGTTAATTGATAAATAGTAACTAGCATTAGGTTTTACAAAGTTAGGCCATTCTTATTATTTCTCTTCTAATTTATTAGAACATGTCCAATACCACATGTATCTACATGACCATTGTGAGAATGCAATACATTTTTAAACATATTTCTACTATTTAAAACTTTTATTTAAAGATCTATCAATATTTTCATTTTCTTTGACAACCGTCAATGCGTCTTTGCCAATAGAAATTAAGCATTATTTATTACTAGAATTATTATCTTCAATCATAGAATTTTTTATAACTTAGATTAGCATTCATGCGAAGGATAAGATTGTAGTCAACATGTGAAAAAACAATAGGTTGTTTCTCAATATCACTCAGCTTATCTAAAAGAGTAGAAACTTAATTTCAAATGAACATTTTGAAAAATGAAATGATCTATTCTTTTCTTTTCACTCTATTTATTATCATTGAGCTCACTCTATTCTTTATTAAAATAATCAATAATATAAGTCAATATATTTCTCTTTTTCTTATATTTTTCAACCTTATCTGAATTAAGTTCCAAAAGTCTAATTAGTTCATTTTAGGAACAAGTTGAAAGATATACCTCACTATCATCACTTTTTGCACCTTCTTTGTCTTCTTGTCAATCACTTTTTTATGTTTGTAAATTAGTTATTCAACTACGTGATGGAAAGTTTATTTCTCTTCATTTGACCCCAACCTCAAAGAAGAGTATGCAGGAGCAAGATATGACTTTTTTTTCTTTGGGTTTCTGTTTTTCCTTCTTGAGTTTCAAAATCGGTCCTTCAAATATCCATTTCCCTACAAGCTGGCATCTAATAGAGAAAAATCTAAAAATTTTGATGGAAGAAGAATTTGACTTGTTGGATTTCAAGTTATCTTCTTACTCACTACTAGATGAGCCACTTTATGTAGACAAAAATTCATTAATGTCTCTTAATTTTATGGTTTCTCTCATTTCCTCAGCACAATTTTCTTCCTCATATCCATCTCTCAATGATGGAGCTTGACTTTACAAGTATATAGGTTACCTATAAGTTCTTCACAATGTAAAGTAGAAAATTCCTAATTTATTCTGTGGTAGTAACTTTCTTTACGTACTTAGAGAGTAGAGAATGCATAATTTTAATAAAAAATATTTATCTCCAAAAAAAATTCTAAGAGATTTCAAGGGATTCACAATTGTAGAAACTCTAGAGTACATTTCAAAAATAGTTTTATTTTTTTACTAAAAACTCTATATTATGAGAAATCATATTAATTTTACTTTTCATGAGTTTCTTGGTTCCTTAATGAGTATTAGAGAGTTTCTTCTAGATATCATAAGTAGTTTCACAAGAGAAAATTCTAATAAACTCAAAAGGATAAAACAAAGATAATAAAATACTTATCAACTTTTCATTAAATGTAGCACTTCTTGTCCTAACCGCATCTCATTGCTCATGCTCCATTCTTGAAGCCACATAAGATTAGATGATTATATACCTAAGATCAAATATAATATGAAAATATATCATGCACTCTACCACATAATAATATATCAATTCATTCTTTAGGTTAGTTATTTAAATAAAAGTATTCATGTCAGTTGAATGAACATAAACCAATTGAAGTTTAGGAAAATTACTTACATACCACTTTGAAGGAATCATGTTTATTCATAACTTTTTTATTCTACTTTTATGTATGAATATTTCTCCAATAATATCCAAAATAAATTTCCTTTTCATGATTAACATGCTTCTACCTAGTCAAGTTACAAGTAATGGATAATAATCCTCATCGCCCATTGTATAAGATATTTGGGTAATCCTACCTTGATAAGATTTCTCCATTCCTTAGCTAATTACCTATAAGAATATTGAGAATTCTCATTATACTATAAGATAAATTAAATATATTGGTCTCTCATGGGTCCTCGGGAACAACAACTTGTAATATTATATCTAAGCCTTTGTTTTTATCTTTATAATATTACCAACATGGTTAAAATTCATGTCACTAGAAGTGGGGGATCCACATGAGATGGGGTGTGCCCCACCTTCATTTTTTTAATTATTTTTTATTATTCATTAGAATCACTAACATATATATAAAGAGTCATTTGAACCCTTAATATGATCTGTATTGGTAAAAATTACATAATATTGGGTTGTGCTCTCCAAACTGGTAATCTTGGCTTCTCCATGGTTCAGAAAAAAACTCTATATAAGGATAATGTCAAGTAACTTGAATTTTTTAGCCCGTAAGAAAATTTTCATTGATTATAATTTGATATATAATTAAATATTAAGTGACCATCACAACTCCTCAATAAAAACCATGCAGTGCACTCTGAAAATAAATTATACAAAAATACCAAGTTGGTAGTAACTAAGAAAATCTTGTGAGAAAGACTAGGTTCAATGAATTATGGTCTAGAAGAACCTTTATTAAGACCATGGCTAGTAAGTCAGTGACCTACCTACAAGATCTTATACCTTAGATAATTCTTTATTTGTATTCCTTAACTAAGGTTATTATTAGGACAATCCAATATGCCTACCACATTTTTGACCATATGAACTAAGATAATACAAAAGGAAAATATCCCTATCTATCCAAAATAGGTAGACCATTAGTCATAGTTTTTAACTACCAAAAGTTGTCATTAATGGAACTCCAAAGATATATGCAAGAATTGTATTTATAATCATACTAACATTATGTTCTATATCAAAAAAACACTAAATTCATTAATGAGTTGATAAACAAATAGGATAATTCATACTTAACACTATTTATATATAGTTCATGAACTCTAGCTTATTGATTCATAAATTTCTTTAGTTCTTAAACATTAGTAGACATGTATATTTCACTATAAGAATAGTATAATAACCCATTCATTTATTGACCGCATGGTTTTATCAAGAAAGATCTAGTTTGGGATTATTTACCTAAGTAGGCTCATTTGTGAGTGAATAAAAACTCCATCTCAGAAGAAAATTGAGTAAAGACAACATTTTTAATAGGAGGAAGTATTCCCTAGTCATTGACACGTGCAAAAGATTTGTGCAAATGCAAGTGTGTGTATCGAGATAATATCAAAACATGAGTTCCAGATTGTCAAACTCATGGAACTATAGGACTAAAAACTAATAGTAACTAGTCCAAAATAGCAAGAATAATGGAAAAATTGGGTCTATTGATTAATGAACTAGGGCTTAAACTAAAACAATAAATAAAAGTGGATTGTGATCAAGATTGATGAAAATATCTAGGTTAGCAAGTTTCACCATAATGGAAACAATATTTGACACCAATTCGTGAACACATTATTGTTACTGTTCATTTAAGGAACTATAGTTTTCATTATCCTCCTTTTAGAGCATAATACACTATTAAAATTATTAGAAACCTATCTTTGTCACATTCCTTATTCCAATTTGAAATATTATTCATGTTCTCTAGATTATGTTAGCTCACATTGTAAGCCCACTTTTGTGGCACATTATTAATTATGTTTAGATAGATTGATACAAAGTTTAATCCCTCTTTGAAAGTGATTAACTATCAAAACTGATGATCATGGTGAACAAGTATGAACATGGAAATATTTTAAATTTCTACACAATGAAAGCAATAAAATATCATTCATAAATAGTATAGTTAGACTCAAAAATACCCACAGATACTCTCAAGTCCGGGTGACAATGAAAACAACACAAACATGGTGAGCATGGTATTAGAAAAAAATCAAAAGAGACAAAACATAGAATGAATCTTATAAAACCATTGAGACACAATTAATGGAATGATCAACAAAAAATGGTTGTGTTTGGCTGCCCTTACTGCCCTCAAAATCCCTTGTCTAGCCTCTGACAAGGTTTTGTTTCTATTTCTCCTTCTTCTCTCCTCATTGTGCCAAGTTTTCCCTTGCATAGTGTTTATAAAGGTATGACAACTAAGTTTTGTCTCATCTATATAAAAATGTAAACATTACAGCTTATAGAAATAACCTTTAGATTTTTAAGTTTATGTCATCTATAAAATTTTCCAGAAGTTGGGTAGCACTGTGTTGCCTTCTTTCCTTATCCTTAACTACTTGGAAGAATGTTCAAAATACGCTCTGATACCATGTTGGTTCCACCAATTTGATGTCGATGACATGGAGTGTGCTCCTGAAAATTTATAATTACCCACAGTGCAAATATCTAATGAATTATATCCATTAATATTATGATAAATAATGCTAAAATTTGTGTAAAATAAGAAAAGTAGATGAAAAAATGATTATAAGCTAATTGGTGGAATCAAAATAACAAGTATATGATATTTTGATTAATCAATGTATAAAATAACCCTAAGCAACTTTCAAAATTGCAATATTTATGCATGCGTCAAAAATCCCCATGATTAAGGAGTGAGTCATATGGTGTGGCTCTGGCCCTGAATCCTTATTGTGATAGTCTATGTCCATGAGGAATAGACTATGACAAAATGAAAAATAGATCATTTGTGATATGTAATGATGATATGTGATATTTTGTTAAGTTAGTTCCTATCACGTGTACTTGAGATGAGGATGTGATCCTCTTTACACAACCTTGTGGTGGACCAGGGTCTATTGTTGATGTCTTAGGGTGGCTGGATAAACCCTAAGATAGTAATGGTGAGTTGTTGACATGAGAACCAGGCGTGAAGACTTCTACTTCATGAGGTACAACCCAAGTAGTTTCAGGATGAACGAATAAAAGATGACATGCCATGTAGAATATGATTTGAATGTAGTTAGATGCCTTTACTGCTAGCTGATAGATCTACAATTGTTGAATATGCTTCTTGTTGTAGAAAGTAAGAATTCTTTGATTAAAAATGATCTATTTCTATATCCTTAATTATCTAGTTTGGAACCTGATCTTAAATGTTAGCATGTGGTTGGGGCTGGAAATTTGTATCCACTCTGAATATGATTTAGATTTAGTCATCATTTGAATAGTCATGTTTTATAGATATGTCTTATGTGTATTTCAGCTTCAAGACTACATGATGTTTTCCTGATGCGGCTGGTGGAGTATCACATTGATGATGTTATTTTTATGTACTAATTCTAAATGCTTAGATCTTGGCTTAATACTCATACTAATGGATTCTCATTCTAAATTAAGTAGCACATGCTGATTTGACCATAGACATGCTCTAAAAGATGCTTTAAAGCTAGACTTGGTCTAAGTGATTACCTTATTTGATTGATTACATTATTATAGTAGATTTGAATAGATGTTAGAACTATATGGTAGACTTTTCAATATGTATAAGTTTCTTTTAAGTTCATTATACTTAATTTGATGTTGATGCATGTACTCATCTTGAGTTGGAGGTATCCACTCATTGGGGATCTATATGAGTCTCATGAGGTTGTTTCAAATGTTTTTAGGTATAAGTATATCTAGTAGAGAGATCATGACAAATAACACATAAATAAAATAATCTAGATAGATTATAATGTCCATGTACTCTATCTTTCCCAAGATGGGTTATAGATCGAGTTCTTCCTTCATATTCATATAAATGATGTAAAGTGAATTGCATATGCGCAATAACTCTTGATTCTAGTTTTCATGGAGTTTTATATAGTTTATGGTGGTTATATATGTTTTTTAATGAGGTGACATCATTATGAGGTTTTATGAGAAAGAAAAAGGGAAAATTTATTTGTATTTTTTAATATATTGTGTTTATCGTGTTTATTGAGAATTAGTTGTTTTTCTTCATAATTTGGGTTTAGGTTTTGGGTTTCCCTCTAATGGTGGGATTTAATGGTGTTTTAAAGAGAGGTTCCAACAATCACTTACCACTCAACCTCAACTTATTGCTTCTCTAACTAACCATCCAAATAATTATAATCCCAACATAGACCACCAATCTCCATCTTCATGACTGACATGAGGTTTAACCTTCACATCAAGTAAATTCTACTATGGAATATTGGTGCAATCAACCATGTACTTTATTTACATCAACTTGTTGGTATTTACATACCCATAAGTACTTCTACATCAACCCACACTTGGCCAAACCAACCAGATCAAGTCATTACATCACATGCTAATTGACATTGACCTAATGCGTTATCCCATTTCCCAAGCCTAGACCATCTAATAAACACACTTCTATGTGTTTGGATCGGGAAGAAATCAAATAAACAACTAGACTATTGTGTACTTCATCACGCATATCACATTTTTATCATTTGATAATGGTATTATCAACAAAACATCATAAACAATCATTATGTTCATTTTAAACAATCAATGATGTCACAAAAGAAATTTTTTATTTCATAAACTAAATTAATGGGTCTTTGATGCCACAAATAACATGATAAGCATGGAATAGTTATAACATCCTACATCCCTTACAATATTTTTATCCTTGATATTTCAAAAGAGATAATCATGGTAGTTACACATCTCAGACTCTTAGTGCCTAGGTCTCTTCCTCAAAGACGTAGTGCTACCATAAAACTTGAACTAGAAGAATATCTGTCATTCTCATATTTGGTATCTTGTATTCTAGGTTCTGAAGACTTACTTATACAAAATAAAGATCTTATCGCATATATACAAGATCTACTTATGTAATATTCTATGTGCTAATATGAAACTTACTCGAATAGAAATCTAGATTAGTTCATGAAGTCTAAAAAATTTAAGATGTAGGTCTTACCGAAAATCCACTAGACATGTATAGTCAAGGATGTAATATTGTCTTGCATACCTTACATTTAATGTTCAAACTTCCCAAGCCTAAAAATACCATTCCTATGGGGAATCTTCAAGAAGACTCTATTACAAACTTCTAAATCTAGAGATCCACATCGGAGGTACTTATAGATCTTCTAATGAATCTATCCACATTCACTTATAGTCTAACCCCATTCATAATATTTGTAGTATTGTCGAGATATATATTTATCTTCAGCTATTTTATTCCCTTTATTTATGTTTTCTTTTTACTTGTCAAATGTAATATGGGCCTAAGTATAATAGGCCCATAAGGTTTGTTATTTTCTTCCTTGTTGTGGCCCCTCCTATTTATAGGAGAGGGTTGTACTCTTTTTCATAATATAGAAATATAGATACTTTCATCATGGTACCAAAGCATGATGTATAGTCACCTCAAGACCCCTCCTTACCAAGATGATGTTGTCCTTGTCTCCCATCCCATCCCCACTCATCTTCTCTACTACTACTGACCACAACAAGGGAGGTATAGACCTCTTTATAATCCTATCCTCTACCCAACAAGAGGATATAAGAGAAACCACATATGGTCTTTTCGTCGGTCTTATTCCCTAAAGACATGTTTTTTGGAAATTTGTATGGAATCCTTTTTGTGGACATATAAGACCATCTTTATATATGGCTTTGTCTATATATTTTTTGATATGATTGGATCTTTGCAGATCTATTAGGTTCATTACCTTTTATGGGTCTTTTATGGACTTGGATCTATTGTTTCACCACTTAAATGGCATTTTTGTGGCATAACATGGTGTGTTGTCATTGTAAATCTATTGTTGTGTGTTCTTCTATATAGCGTGTCAACTTCTGTAGCTAGCGTGTCAGTGACTTTTTGACCCTTTTTCTATAAATTTGTTGTTCTATTGTACCTTGTTTTGATATATTATAGGTTCATCTTCATCCTTCATTTGGATTGTCGAGACACACCCTAAGTGTGTACCCATGTGAAGTTTAATGATTCCAACTATGTCCTATGGGCATGTCCCTTTTATATTTGTTCACCTGTTTTGGAAAATTGGAGCATCTCACATATCTACCGCCACCACAAGAAGACATGTCTGACAAAAAGAAAACTACTAAAGAATCCTCTGAGAAAAGAAAGTTAGATTATAAAAAGTGGCTTCAACATGACTCTCTAGTTCTCTACTCAATTTCAAATAGTTACAAATCACGTATCTCTATTAATCTAGTCTTCACCGACATAACAAAGGAGGCATGAGATCACCTTGCCCAAGTGTATTCTAAAAAAAGAAATGCATCATGAATATTTGACCTATACAAACATTTTCATTTCCTTAAACATGAAGATAACTCAACCTTCCATTCACATTTTGATATTTTTGAAGAGATTTTGCATTAGCTCAAGCATCATCACCCCTTATCATCAATCTTTCCAAAATGCAAAAGAAGCAAGAGAAAATACAACTATATCAAGTTTTGGTATTTCTACCTCCTAGTTATGAAGTTGTTCGCCAACACATCCTTGCTTCTAAATCCTTGCCAATGTTAGATGATGTCTATCTTTGACTATCTCGCTCGGTGTCTTCTATTTTTCTTGTTGAGGAGCATGCATCCTTTGTTATTATCAGATGAGGGCATGGTAATTGTGGTCATGGTCGGGGAAAAGTCTCAACAACTATAGGAGAGGATCCTCTTATTCATTATCCCAACCCACATTATGTAATTTCTACAAGCTACTAGTACAATGAAGATAAATGATGGATAAATAAAGAGAAATAGAATTTTCACATAAAGTGTCAACTGTCGATGCTAATCCTCATATGGTAACATTTATTTCTTATAACCTTGAAAAAGTGATCAAGGCATTATGATGCTACTATTACACCTCAAGAAAACATTATTAACAATCAGGTGATGACTCACGTCTTCAAGATTCCTGCTCTTCATCAAATGATGATTGGGTTATTGATTGGCATGCTATAACACCTGTGATAGGTAATAAGAAAATGTTTACTTACCTGAAGAAATTTGCATGTCAACCTTATGTGTGTCTAGCTGATTGATCCACTTCTCTAGTAATTAGGAGAGGAGATGTGAATAGAAATCTTTTTAAATCTATTTTGTTTGTTTCAAAATTCCCGTAAACATTATACATGTTAGTAAAATTACCAACACCTTAAACTGGAACCTGACCTTCTTTTTTTACACTACCTCTCTATAGGATCTCAGGAGAAAGAAGATGATTGGTGGGGGATTTACTATCTACAGACCTTATTGAACCCTCTTACTAACTCTCTTGTAGCCTAGTCTAGCTCCCTTCATTAATGGTACAAGTGACTCAATCATCCTTCTTCTTCTAAATTGAAGTCTTTATTTCTATCTCTGTCTTCTGAAAACTCTTTATGTCAGTCTTCTCATATTGGAAAACACTATAAGAATGTTTTTCCTCCTCATTGTAACAATAGGAGCCCATGTTTGTTTTATTTAGTTCTTTCTAATGTTTGGGGTTCATGGTGTATTTGTAATTTTACTTGTGTATAGTATTTTGTAAATTTTATTGATGATTTGTCTTAGTCTACTTTAATCTATTTGTTAAAAGATTATTCAGAAGTTCCAGATGTTTTCTAAAAAAAATTAAATGAAATAAAGATTGATTTTCTGCTACACCTAAATTTGTCTGCAGTGATAGTGCTTCTAAATATGTGAAACATGGTTTTCAAAATATCTGTATCATGAAGGGGATTATTCACTAAAATTCTTGTCCCTATATCTCACAACAAAATGGAGTTCTTGAAAGAAAGAATGGACATATCCTTGATATATCTCTCACACTCCCAATTAAAATGAAAGTACCCAAGTTCTATAGGATGTCGTCTTTTTAGCCAATGATCTTGTCAATTGGATGCCCTCTTTTTTGTTCCAAAATAAGATTCTTTGTAACCTTCTTTATCCCTACAAACCAATCTTTGCTTTACCTACGAAAGTTTTTGATTGCCTATGTTTTGTTCATAATCACCAACCGGGGAATGATAAAAAATTGCCCTATTCTTTCCACAAAAGGGGTATAAATGTTTTGATCTTATTTCATGTCATTTCTATGTCAGTGCCGACGTCACTTTTTTTAAGATACATCTTTCTTTTTTGAACCTATTAAATAGGTGTTGTTTCTAACTATACCCATTCTTGTCTTCTGTGTATGCATATATACTCAAAGTATTCCCTACTTTGGAATCTTCTGAGACCGATGATCCACCTCAAGATAATGGTAATATTACTAATTTTGTTACAACTTTTGATTCTAACATTCCCATATTGCAAAAGGGGTGATGATCCAGTACCAAATATTGTGTCTCTCAATATGTGTCTATATCTAATTTAAATGCTTCCATGGCTCAGTTTACTATTGTTTTATCTAAAATAAATGTTCAAGTGTCAATACTACACTCAGGGTGGAAAGAATCCATGTATGAGTATATGAATTCACTTCACACTCATGGGCATGTATCCTTGTTGATATCTATATAGGTAGTAAACTTATTGTCTGCCAACGGGTTTTACTATGAAATACTTGCCTAATGGGATAGTTGGATGCCTAAAGACCATACTTGTTTCTAAGCGATACACACATATTTTGTTGATTGCTTTAGAACATTTTATCTTGTTTCTTATCATAATTTCTATTTGTGTTCTTATTTTTGTTACTATTAATAAAGGCTAGAAATTACATCAAATAGTTTCTAAGCATGCCTTTCGATAAAGATTCTCACAACCTCAAGGTTATGTTGCTCAGGGGGAGTTTATGGGAAATTATGCCTTATGAAGAAAGCTATTTATGGCCTCAAAAAGAGTCCACATGAATGGTCACAAGTTATCCCTAGTACTGCATAAATTTGCTTTGGCACAGTCTTAATGTGACCATTCTATGTTTAGTTAAACCACTAATTTTGGTATAATCGTTCTTATTGTGCATGTGGATGGCATCATCCTGTCTGGAAATGATATTATAGAAAGTACTACTATAATAAAATATCTTATAAAGCATTTTGTAACCAAAGACCTTGGGTGTCTATGGTATTTTCTTGGCATTTAGGTAGCACATAAAAAGGATGGAGTATCTTTATCTTAGATGAAATATAATCTATATTTACTTAGTGAAGCCAAGATGCTTGCTTTCTGACCTGTAGTCTCTCCTATGTATCAAGCATATGAAGTATTGGTAGAATCTACTTAGTTCTCAAAAGAGAAATTTATCTATAAATGCTTGGTTGGCAAACTTTTATATCCTACTATTAGTAGGCCAGATATATGCTTTGATGTTGGTGTTCTTAGATAGTTCATGGATTGTCCTAGGTAGTGTCATTGGGAATCTGCATGTTGAGTATTGAGATATTTTAGAATGCACCTGGTTATGGACAATTTAATAAGAGAAATGGGCATCTAGATGTGATTGAATACTCTAATTTTGATTATGTAGAGTGTAAATTTGATAGGATATATACCTCTGGTTATAGTTCCTTTGTAGGGGATAACTTGGTTACCTAGAGAAGATAGAAAGAAAATTTTGTTGCCATATCAAGGTAGAATTTAAGTATGGTACAATGGCACATATTACTTGTAAACGGTTGTCAATCAAATCTATGATTTTTGATTTTGGGTTTCCTATCAGTCATGTTATTCCAATGTACAGTGACAATCATGCTTCTACTTTAATTGCTAGTAATCATGCCTTATATGAAAGTACAAAGCATATTGAGGTGGATTACCATTTTCTCTGAGATGATCTGCTGACTAAGAAGAACGCTACCCCTTTTCATCTTACGCATGAGTAAACAACAAATATTTTTACAAAGCCTCTCTCTGGCAAGAGAGTTGAGAAGTTGTTCTGCAAGCTAGGCATGATTGATATCTATGCTCCATCTTGAGGGGGAGTGTTAATATATATACTTATCTTATATTGTTTTGTTATGACAGTATTTGAGCTTAATCAGTAAGTTAGGGTTTATGTGGATGATTACATGCTTTACTAGATTGATAATTACTTAAACACGATTAATGATGATATCTCAATCATGATATGTTAAACCTAATGAGAACCCCAAGTATGCTATCTCTTTGTATAATTAGGGTTTGAGAAAATATAAACCCTAGTTGGTTGAAATTAGGGTTTCACCAAATAGGTTCACGTTGGGGAGAATGAGAGAGGTATGCAAAGGAGAATGAAAATGGTAGTTGAAGGCTAGGATAGCATGGCCGTGGTGGGTAACACGGCCGTGGTGGGTTGTTGGTGGCACGGGCATTCTAGGCCACACGGACATTTTGAAATAATTGAACTATTGATCAACTTTCATACTAAAATCCAATGAAAAAATACACCACAGCCGTGGTACTGTAGCACGGCCGTTCTGGGACATTTTCTCTTTGAATGACTGTTCTGCAAATTTCTGGATAACAGTGCACTATTCTATTTTTATTTATTTATTGATAACTCCAAATGATATGAAATTTTAACTAAAGCCTTCTCAATTACAAACAATATATAAAATTTTCACAATTTTCGGAAAAGGTTTGATCTTCGAAATAGATGAATTACAGTAATACTTTTATGACAAAAAATTCAGATGAAATAAGAGAAAGTATAGTGAGGGTAAATGTGCAATTGACCCAAGAAGCTCAATTTCTCTATATGGTCAATATAACACACTAGAAGCTCTTATAATTTGTAATTCATTCTAGAGAAATGAAATCCTAGAGATAGAGGGAGAGTTAGGGTTTGAGAGGAGAAATTGATGGAGATGGTGACCTAGGGTTTTACGGTCTGAGGAATGATGAAATCATGTAAGTTTAGCTTCTTTGGATATAGTTTCATGGTGAATCTTCTCTCACATATCCAAATTTTGTCCCTCCTCTAATTTTATCCAAAATGGTATCAAAACTTCCCCTTTTCTCACTCTTTCTTCATAATCCCTCATTTTTAGGGTTTTCGAGTTGAAAGGAAGAAAAATTGGGTGAATTGCTAGGGATTTGATATGAGATCGATATTTTCAGGGATGATCTACGTTTTGAAGGTGTTTTCACACCTTAGGGTGAGTGAGAACTTCTTTTAAATAGTATATTGCACGAAAATTGGTTAATTCATCCATAATCTTTAATTGCTAGTATGCGACTACAAACCCTGAATTGTCTATTTGTTCTAAGTTGTTGCAAAATGATATGAAATCGATTCTTCCTCTGTTTGGAGAAGTTTAGATGATAAAATCATATTAGAAATGTATACAATACATCCAAATGAGAATTCCCTAAGTATTCACAGAGGTTATAAGAGTAAACTGAAATATAGGGAATTTGTCTATGACTGAAATTTGTTGTATAAGTAAATAGAGAAAATTGCTTATCTAGATCACCTTGGATATGAATGATTGTTTATCTAAATTCATAGTACATATATGTCAGATACTATCTTAGATTTCGTTCAAAGTGAATAGTGTTTGTTTGATATCTCAATAAAGAGGGTGAAACCCTAGATGTGAGGAAAGTTGGATATTTGCGAATAGATATCCTGAAATCCATTTGAAGGGATTTTCTTGACATGATATCCTAATGAATGGAATGGAAACCCCAAATTCAACTCAGTTCCAAGGTTTCATACATAAATTGATTTTATATGATTTGTTGATAGTAGTCTTTATTCAATGAATGTTTATGTCGCATGAAATCTTTATGGGAGCCATGTGAATAAGTTGTTGCCTAGTGAGAGGTGACAATATGTGTCATGGCATTGTGAGACATGAGAATACTTGTACAACTAGTGAAATTAATACCTTGGTCTAAGGATACAGAGGTAACACTGTTATGTGATGATCTAAGGGATTGAGATCCCATGTATCATGTGTTTTAACGATTTGAAAAGTATGTGATATATGTATTAAACCTTTCCTTGTAGCATTAATTTGTGGTGATTAAATGAAATCCTAAGGGTAGGGTGTTCAATGAATCAAGTATTGTGATATCAATGTTCTCAGTTATTATTAATAATTCTTGTCATAATAAGTAATTAACTCTTGATTGAGTTATGAGATGCCAACTCAAGATTTGGGTTGATATGCACGATTCTAGTGTGTATGTGCCAAGTGGACATGAAATCTGTGTATTTAAGAATTTAATTATGTCTGCATGTATAGTATGTTGATTACTCAGTATATTACAGTGTTTTGAATATACTGCTCTGCCAATTTTAGAATGATATACATGTTGTATTGTAACTTCAAATAAGTAGACGCGACACCATAGAGATACCAGAGTCAAGTATGAGTAAGAGAAAGGTACAATGTAGAGAGAGTTTTCTAGGAATAATAAAATATTAAATTAAGGGCCCTAACACCGTAGAATCCCTATGAGAGGTATGCACCTTAGGGATGAAATGACCTAACCCTGGCAGTGTCCAGTATACGGGGGTCAGAACGCTCCCACAAAGCGTGCGGGGAGACAAAGCCCTTGAGGAAGTCTCCTAAGAGAAGATAGGTTACCCAACATGAACCGGAAGTCCCGGTGGTAACCCATAGGTACCCACAGAGTGTACCAAGTTGAGGCCCACTGTGCGTCTCAGACCCTCCGCCTGTGTACTCAGCCTAGAGGAGGAGTCCAGTTTATGGCACCATAGGAGTGTCGAGGCCAGAGAGCCAATTTTCCTATAGCAGACCAAGACAATAGTCAGACTTAGCTATCCTGGGGTGTCGGCTAAGTCTTGTACGGTGGGATCGTAGTTCACTATGAGTCTTCATATGTAGAGTACACTGCATATGATTAGGGCATAATAAAATGAATGATAGGTCAAACAAGTGTGTACAGTTATTCAATTATTCTTTTTATGTTTCAGAATTATTAGTTCTCTTTATGATCAATCAAACGTTTCATATATTGTTTCATTCTTATATATATTTAGAGTATCCTGCCATATTTATGATTGTCAATTATTAAACTCCTTAAAGCTTACTGCTGTTATAATTGATATCAGTTGCTCAAAAGTATATCTGTAATTATATAAGTGCTTTAGACTATTTCTTTAAAGTACTCATTCACTGAGTGAGTAGGCTCACCCCTCTACTCAAACTTTTTAGGGAAATCACATGGACTTGAAGAAGATATCATTGCATCAGAGTAGATCTGCCACAAGAGTTAAATCTGAGTATAGTTAAGTTCAGTCAGTCCATGCCACTCTAGGCCCTTGTATAGATGTGAGGGAGTTGTAAATGATGTTTTGTATGTTTGTTTCATTAATAAGAGAGAATGCAAATGATTGTCATGTCGTGTGTACATGGAAGTGTGAGAAACATAATGAATGTTCATACATGCATCATTTTTTTTACTGTTGAAATCAGAGTAGAGTAATTAAGGTTTAATTCTCTTGTAAAGTTTGTTTATGTGATTCAATGTGAAAAAAACAAAGAGTTTGAAAATAAAGAAAAAAAAAGTTGGGAGTGAACTTTGTATTAAGTATGATCCTCAAACTCATGCCCTAATCTCATGATTAGTGGAAATTGTGAGATCGGGGTGTAACAAAATTGGTATTAGAGCTTAGGTTGAGTTGTCAGGGACTATTAAGTTAGTAAGTTAGAGTCATAAGTGTGGTAGATAGGAGATGTTATGATGTTAGCTCTGGGGATTTGAGTATTTGGATATCCTGGCCCAGTATCTGAGTACTTGGATCAACCAGTATCAAGCTACTCTATATATTCTTTCATGTATACCCTGTCCAGGTATATAGAGGAAGGATGGGCTAGAGAGAAACCCTAGAAATATTAGGGCTAGAAACAAGATAAGTAACATGAATTAAGAGCATAAATATAAAATGAGATAGAACTTTCATTTCATATTGTTGTTTTATTGGAGATGAGTTGAAAAGCTCTTATATGTTGAAATTCGGATATTCAGTATTTTGAAATATATATGGGTCTTTAAGATTTGTTGTACACTATGCAGTTGTAACATTTCTTGATTACATTCTTTGTATCAAGTAGACTAGAAATGATCTTTGAATGAACTTTCCTAAGTGGATATTCTTTCCACATATTTGCGATTAATAGGAGTTGGTTAATCATAAGTAGCTCTAGGCTTCAGGAATATAGGTTCGGCCTGGTCCGGCTGGAAGGATGCATTACTAGGATCTAATGACTCCTATTAAAAATATAATAAGAGTAGACTTTGGATAAATTAGACCCACATCATAGTGAGAATGTACATACACTAAGATGTTGAAACATATGGGAAAGATTAGAATAGCTAAGAATCAGTTCAAACTGATGTATGAGATCCAACTTTGGGGCCTCATATGAGAAACCCTTAATTGGGAATAAAGGAACACGACATAAGATTCTGATTAAGTTTAATCATTAGTATTATATGAACTCTAAATATGAAATATGGAAAGGATATGAGAAAAGTATGTAAGGGCCAAGATAGTAAGAATCAATCATGAGGAATGGATTATATAATCGAGTACAATGTTTTTATGTACTCCAAAGCAAAGGAAAAATAGAAGAAAAGAGTTAAGTATTCAATAAGTACATAGAAGTGAAGAGTCTTCAGAAAAGTTTAAGTGAAGATAACTAGATGAGCATGTAAATCATAAAACTAGGATAAGAAACTTAGTTGAAACAAAGAGAAATGTTGGAAATAATGAGCTTGATTAAGGAATGAGGGTTATGATATAATTGAGAGCATGGAATGTTTACCTTTATTGTGAAGTTAATACATTCATCCTACTGCCTTTGGATTCTAAGTCTCTATAGAACAACAAACTAATTTCTAAAAGAAGAACAAAAGTGTAGCTTAACCAATGAATAAGTCATACAAAGGTAGACTATATTCAAGAGGTAAAAACTTGAATAAAAGAGATACTAAGTTTTACCCATGCATGAGCCATTTGATTTAAAATGAAGGATATGTAATTTATTAAAAATGAGTTGAAACTAGTAGAGAGATTATGGATTTAGAATTTCAACTTTACATTAGCAGAAGGATAAAAAGAAATATGTGCAACATAGTATACATGATCATACACATGAATAAAAAACATGATCATAAGAGAAAAGTAGAAGTTAACGATGACATGTGGAATAGCAGTATATGGTAAGGGGATTATGGAAAGTAAGGAAGGGTTTGAAACATAATGGTGTAATATAGATTATAGAAGAAAGAGGTTGTGAGATTCAAGAAAGTGCTAATTATTCAAGTATCCTTGTTGATAACTAATTAAACCTACATATGAGAAATGTATTAATGAATGTTTGAAGATAAGAATTCTATGTCTCAAAATCATCTTCTCTTTCATATTTTCCTTAATTAGAGAAATGTGTGAATGAAGTGATAAGAAAATGAATCATATATGATGCATAACCACTATGGTCACTAGTACAGAAACAATGTTCAACGTCTCTTTTAGAGGCGTCAGTTTTTTAGTAAAACCGACGCTACTCACATTAAATGTCGGTTAATAAGGACATCCGACGTCTATATTTGAATACCAGCCAGACACGGGTATCTCTTTTCATTCAGTGTCGGTTGAATAAAAAAACCGACGCCTAAAGTAGCCGCGAAATCCAATTTTTTTGAGAAAAAAAAAACTACGCCAAAGTATCAGATACAACTTCGGTGTTTTAGCTAATAACTGACACTGAATGAAGATAAAATTTGCGCCAAAAGTTCTAATATGGGCATCGATTGTCTTATAATAACCGACGTTATAAGTGTGTGTGTGCCGTCCCCGCCAAAATTTTTTACACCCCTATTGCGTCGGTTTTTTATGGAAACTGACGCTGTTAGGATGTAGCGTCGGTCATTTAAACAACTGACGTTTATGTTTAACTTAACAGCACCAGCGCGAGCGACTCTTCACCTTTCTCTGTTTCATTCCCGATTCTTCCGTTAGGTCCGGCGATTTCTTGCTCGTCGCCGCTCGTTACTTCTCTTCTCACTGTCGCTCGGTGCTGCCGCCGGTCATTGCTCCTCTCCTCTCGTCACCGCCGCCCCCACTGGTAGCTGCTTTGGTGCTCTCCTCACCGCCGCCAGCTCCACCGCCAGCTTCCTACTAGGTCTCTGCTCCACCAGCTTCCTGCAAGGTAACCCTTCGATTGTCCACCTTTTCTCCTCCGCCGCTTTCTTTCTCTGCCGCCGCCGACCTAGACCTCACCCAGGCGGTGCCTAAGCAGGTGCCAGGGCACACCTAGGGTCCCAAGCCCAGGTGCCCTGCCTAGCTAGGCCTCTAGGCGGATGCTTGGGCAGTGCCAGGGCACGCCTAGGCTGCTGTTGGGGTTTGGATTCATCTACTGGATTGAACCCTAGATCAACCTATACAAAGGATGCCCAAAACATGCACTGATTTCACCAAGTCACCCCAAAAGCCATTGAAAAATATTATGATTATGTTTATTTATGTACTGATTTCACCAAGCTAGTGGAATTTTTATAAAAGTTATTTACTGATTGTGTTTATTTAATTATGTACTGTTTTTTTTATGATTTATTCATCTACTTATTTGTATTTTTCATCTACTTATTTGTATTTTTTTGTCTACTATTTTTTATTTAGTTATCTACTCATTTGAATTTATTTGTATACTGCTTTTGAAATTATATAATCATATAGTGATGTAACTTTATCACAGGCTCATTATGAACCATTAGATCTAGATCTTAGGGTATCTCTACCGTCCTAACTATGAAATTGGTAACTTGTTTCCTTTTTTAGTATATTGACAATGTTAATCACCTAACTTGAAGAACTAGGATATGAATGATGAAACTAGGATTGTAGGTATAAGAATGACAGCACATGTATTTGTTGGCCTAGAAACCCGTCTAAGATTTACTCATTAGGAGTAAATCTTGGATAGTCCCCGGTTTGGGACTGTTCTTGAACACCTAATCTCACTTTGGATGTAAGTGTATAATGTGTATTGGGTTTTTTAGAAAATTTTGGTAGCATTTCCTCGTTTGTTCTCTAAGTACATATGTACTTAGAGAACAGTAGGGAAATGCTGCCAAAATTTTCTCGAAAACCCAATACACATTATACACTTACTAGTGATATTAGGTGTTCAAGAATGGGATAGGTGGTACACATTTATTATATATAAGAATGACAACACATGTATTTGTTGGCCTAGAAACCCGTCCAAGATTTACTCATTAGGAGTAAATCTTGGATAGTCTCAGTTTGGGACTGTTCTTGAACACCTAATCTCACTTAGGATGTAAGTGTATAATGTGTATTGGGTTTTTGAGAAAATTTTTGTAGCATTTCCCCGTTTGTTCTCTAAGTACATATGTACTTAGAGAACAGCAGGGAAATGCTGCCGAAATTTTCTCGAAAACCCAATACACATTATACACTTACTAGTGAGATTAGGTGTTCAAGAATGGGATAGGTGGTACACATTTATTATATATAAGAATGACAACACATGTATTTGTTGGCCTAAAGTTTTAACCATGAAAAAACTCTAATCTGTTAACCCTAGACCCTAATCTTGTTGTAATATATACTTGTTTTCTCTTTGATCATAGAATGGATAGATCATGGATGTCCATTCACAATCGCTGCACCCTAGAGTTTATTTTTGGTCTTGACCAGTTTATTAGATTTTCCGAGGAACATAGGAAACAACCTGGAGACAGGTTTTACTGTCCATGTAGGCATTGCGGTAACAACTTGAAAGTCAGCACTGGTGACGAAATCAAAAGTCATGTCATGTGCAACGGGATTGTACAAGGCTATACAGAATGGCACTGGCATGGAGAGATTTCAAACCCAAAACCAGTGGATGTCGATAGCGGTGCTTGTGTGGAAGAAGAAATTGCCTACGATGACGTAGATGTGAATGAACCAGTTCCAGTAGACATCGTTGATGCGATGCTGGATAGTTGTGGGGTAGAGCACACCGATCCACCTCCCATTTTTAGAAACATTGTGCATAATGCTGAGATATCATTATACACAGGTTGTACTAAGTTTACAAAGCTTAACGATGTGTTGAGATTGTATAAGTTGAAATCTAACAATAGATGGAGCGACAAAAGCTTCACGTCATTGTTGTCTTTGTTGAAAGAAATGCTTCCTGAAGGAAACGAGCTGCCAATCTCAACATACCAGGTAAAGAAATTGTTGTGCCCAATGGGAATGGATGCCAAGAAGATACACGCATGCCCGAATGATTGTGTATTATTTCAAAAGGACTCTGTGGATTTGAAAGATTGTCCTAAATGTGGTGCGTCACAGTATAAATTGACGACTTCGGGGGAGTCCAAAAATGGTTCTCCTTCCAAGGTGATGTGGTATCTACCTATAATATCACGGTTTCAACGCTTGTTTGCCAATCCGATAGATGCGAAGAATTTGAGGTGGCATGCAGATGTTAAGAAAAACAATGATGGGATCCTACGACATGCGTCTGATTCCCCACAGTGGAAGAAGATTGATCTATTGTACCCTGAATTTGGTGAAGAACTTAGGAATCTAAGACTTGGGCTTTGTACAGATGGGATGAATCCGTACGGGACATTGAGCAGCCAACATAGCACTTGGCCATTCATGCTTGTTATATACAATCTTCCTCCCTGGCAGTGTATGAAAAATAAGTACGTAATGTTGTCGTTGTTGATATCGGGCCCTAAACAACCTGGAAATGACATCGATGTTTATCTTGAACCTCTGATTGATGACTTAAAGAAACTCTGGGGTGAAGGTGTGATGACCTATGATGCTTCACGAAGAGAGACATTTTGTTTACAGGCTATGTTGTTTTGCACTATTAATGACTTTCCAGCATATGGGAATTTGTCTAGATATAGTGTTAAAGGAGCTAAAGCGTGTCCTATATGTGAAGAGAACACTGATTCAACAAGACTAAAACATGGCGGTAAGACTGTATATCTCGGTCATGGAAGGTTTCTTACAAAATTTCATCTGTATCGTAGCAAGCGCAAAGCATTCAATGGATTGAATGAGGAATGGAGTGCACCTAAACCTATACCAGGGGAGGTTGTTTATGAAAGAGTAAAAGACTTTGTCAATGAATTTGGTAAGAGATCACAATGTACTATGGCCAAACGGAGTGACAAATCTTTATTCAAGAAGAAGTCAATATTTTGGGATCTTCCTTATTGGAGTTCTTTGACAGTCAGACATTGTATCGATGTCATGCACGTTGAGAAAAATGTCTGTGATAGTGTCATTGGTACTTTGTTGAATATACCAGGTAAGACTAAAGATGGGATAAAATCCAGACTGGACCTACGTGAAATGGGAATAAGGTCAGAATTAACAGAATTTCATGAAATGGGAAATCAGAGAACATACTTACCCCCCGCTTGTTACACATTGTCTAGAAAGGAGAAGATAGCTTTTTGTGAATGTTTGGTAAATGTTAAGGTGCCACAGGGTTACTCATCCAACATCTGTAGAGTGGTATCAATGAACAATCTGAAGTTGATAGGTCTTAAATCTCATGATTGTCACACTCTAATGCAACAAATATTGCCTGTGGCAATTAGATCTATATTGCCGAAGCATGTAAGGTTTGCAATCACCAGACTTTGTTTCTTTTTCAACAGTCTGTGTAGCAAAGTTATTGACCCTGATACTCTCGATAAATTGCAAAGAGAAGTGGTTGTTACCCTATGTCAGCTTGAGATGTATTTTCCTCTGTCGTTCTTTTATATCATGGTACATCTTGTTGTCCACTTGACTAGGGAAGTGAAAATGTTGGAACCGTTTTCTTGCATTGGATGTATCCCTTTGAAGTGATGTTTGAAACCGTTATCGACCTGAAGGGAGTATTATCGAGGGTTATGTGGCGAGAGAGGTTATGGATTTTTGCAATGAATTTATCAGTGGTAATGACACTCCTGATAATGACAAGAATATTGACGAGTAATTTGGCAAAGGAATTTTGGGATCACGTGTGAAAGTAATCAGTTGTGAGCAGTTGGAACAAGGTCACTTGTATATTTTACACAACATGGACGAAGTGAACGTTTATATCGAGGAACATACCAATTTCATCAAGAGACAATATCCTCGAGCCAATACAATGTGGCTTGCTAGAGAGCATAACAAGACATTTATTAAGTGGTTTGAAAATAAAGTCTTACATCAACTATCTCAAACACCAGATGATATTACTGAAACTATCAAACCCCTCGCCTTTAAACCAAAATTGACTGTTATGTCTTATGAAGGGTATGACATTAATGGATTCACATATTACACAAAGCGCCAAGATGATAAGAGTGTTGTCCAAAATAGTGGGGTCACCCTTCAAGCATCGACTATGTTTTTTGCAAGTGCAAAGGATAAGAGTCCACGTGAAGCTAAAATGTCATATTACGGTGTCATTGAAGACATATGGGAGTTTGACTACATAGATTTCAGAATTCTGCTCTTCAAATGAAATTGGGTTGATAACACCAAAGGAGTTATAGTGGATGAATTGGGTTTCACTTTAGTGCACTTTGAAAAGATTGGTGAGAAGGGTGAACCATTCATATTGGCATCACATGCGAAACAAGTATTTTATATCGATGATCCTGCAAATGATAAATGGTCGGTTGTTCTTCATGGTAAAAGATAGTTCATTGAAGATTCTATAGATGAAGAACAATACTATGATAAGTATGATGACTCCAGTCCATTCTCAGTTGGGTTGCCAACACCAACAAATGTTGAAGCTAATGAGGACTTGTATGTGTGCGGAGATCACAATGAAGGATTGTTAATTGATAAAAAAAATTGCAATATTAGAGGCATGTTTATATTTTTTATATGTTTTATTTTTCTAAATGTGAACTTTACAATGTGAATGTGAACTTTACAATGTGAATTTTACAATGTGAATTACTTTATAATGTGAACTTTACAATGTGAATTACTTTACAATGTGAATGTGAACTTTACAATGTGAGCTTTACAATTTTAATTACTTTACAATGTGAACTTTACAATGTGAATGTGAATTTTCAGATCGCTGAGCATTCTCCTGATGACTATGTTGATGATTACCGTGAGGATGAGGACATCAATGCGCCACTTCACAATGTAAGTTTTTAAAATATATCATATATTTATATCTATATGTCCATTTATAGTTATATCTTGTAAATGTGTTTATTTTGTCAAATTTTAGGTTGATGATGCACATGTACCATCTGAAGCACTTGAGGCACTTGATCAGCAACACCAAAAAGTTGACAAGAGAAGGGGCATCACTATGATGAAGAAGTTAGTAGCGCAAAAGGGCAATGGACCCAAACTTGTTGTGGATTTTGATAATGCAGGAAATGCATCTGGTGTGAATCGCAATTCATTTGTTTCATATCTTGGGTATGTTACTCATAGGCATTGCGGTTGTAAGATAGATTCTTGGCATAAAGTTTCTAAGGAGAAGAAAGACGTAATATGGAAGGATTTATGCATGAGTTATTATTAATTTTCAATTCTATTTTGTAGATTACTAATTTTTTGGATACTAGTTAATAGCAATTCTATTTTGCAGAGTATATTTGAATTGGATGAAAAGCTGCATCGTGAATGCGTGATGCAATGCTGTGGGAGAGTCCTAAGGAACTATAGGACAAATCTCACCCGATAATACATAAAAGAAGCTGACAAGAGGAAGAAGACAGCCACTGAACAGTGGAACTTCCTGGACAAAGAAGAATGGGACGCGTTTGTTGCTTCAAGACAAACTGATGAATTCAAGGTATGAGGCTTCAGTCCCAATCTCATTAATATATGTTGTATTCACCTATTCAAGATTAACATTTACAATTACTAACCAAAGCATTAATGTGCATACTAACTAGGCCCTCAGTGAGGCACAAAGATCAAGGCGTGCACTGAATGTGCATGACCACACAATGGGTCCAAAGGGGTATGTAGGCATTTTCCAAAGACTACAGTCTGAGGCTACTGCTCAGTCTGCTGCTACTCAGGAGTCCTCCACTACAGGTAGCACACCTCTGCCTCGCCATGATGTTTGGATAGCTGAGAGGAAAAATAAGAAGGGAGAAATAAGGAAGCCCGCAACTATTGAGGCAGCTGCAAAAATGGTAAAATACAACTCTTACAACAATCATTCGAATATTGATTATTTGTGGTGCTTACTTAATTACAAATTTTTGTTTTAGCGATTAGCGGGAGCTGCACGAGCTGAGGAAACAAGGCAAGTTCATCCTTGAGGGCACAAGGGATGAATTGACAGTTGCTCTGGGTAACCCAGAGCATCCTGGACGTTTTAGGGCTGCAGGCGCTGGTGTGGGCATCAAAGCTTTTTTTGGGCCATCCCAGCACAAACATATCCCAAAAGTGGGACTTTCACAAGAAGAGGTAACATATTTTTTCCTTGTAGATGTTACTGTAAAAGAGAATTCAATAATTATAATTTGATGTTTCTTTTATCCATGTATAGGTAGATAAGCTATTTGATAGGAAACTCGAAGAAGTAATGAAAAAGTGGCAGGAATCTCAGACTGCCACTTACCAGACAGTACCTATGGTGTCTCCTACTGCAGGCTCTACTCCTACTACAGATGTTGGGAGTAATCCTGTAGACCCACCACCTAGCAAATCCACTGTAAGTATTTTTATGACATAGTAACTAGTTTTTTAATTCAAGATGATATGTTTTCAAGATGATATGTATATATGAAATTGTAGTCGTTTCAAAAAAAGATGATATGTATATATGTATATAACATTCTTTACACAAAAATTTGTAGGGGTTGAAGCCATGCCGTCTAAAAGTTAATGAATATGTCATTGTAGAGGCATCGGCTTACTCATCCCTACTAGGGGAAATGTTTTACGGGTCTCCATTACCAGCTGGTTGGATTCGTGTGAGCTCGGTACATATATTCCCCAAGTGGATGGATCTTCCATTGCCATATGCCCACCTAGATTGTGAAACGTTTGGTGAGGCAGAAGGCGGAGTGATATTGTGGCTAAAAGCGGATGTCAACTTTACTGAAACTGTATGGTAAATTTACATTATGTTAAATTGTTAGTGTGTGTATATGATGTCAGTTGATCTGAAATTATTATATATATATACAGGTTAAAAAGAAGACACCCACAACATCTAGGCCTCCACTTCCACCTCCTACATTACCCAGTTGGGTTCCACAGGACCTACCTGTCCCGTTAGGTCCTAACTATAGGGGTATGGCAATATGGTTAGGCGAACATGATATAAATTGCCCTATAACTGTTTCTATAGATTCAGATGTTGCAGGGAAATCATACGAAAGCAAACTATTTATACAAGATATTTTGGAGTTGTTTCGATATGATTGGCTAAATACATCTGTGATAGAGCTATGGATAAGGTGAGATCTTCTTTATACATCCATATGCCTTGTGTAGGATCTGGTGATCTAGTTTCTTATTTATTAGTGCATACGTAATTAATACATATTTTGCAGCTACTGAGACAAGATATGTGCAGATTTTGCATTCGAACATGTAGGATTTTTGATTCCATCTTTGATTAGTCTAGTAGCTAAAGACCCTCCGTCAGTTCAACAATACTGTTGTGAGGCTTTTACAATTTTTGCTCAAAATAAGAACACGGTGATAATAGCTCCATTCAATGTAGAGTAAGTTTACTTTGCTTATTATAATTTGGACTTAAGAAAATTACATTTTTATTGTGAATTTTGAGTTATTAATTTTTAACTTTTTTACCTCTAGTGGTATGCATTGGTAGTTACTGGTTATTGTCCCCGAGACGTTCACTGTCTATTATCTAGATCCTAAGGGGAGTAAATTGAATACAAAATATGGACACATAATGAAAATGGCATTATTCCGGTGAGAAATATTTCATTTTCATATCCGTTAACATATGTTATTACATTACTATTTAATTATGCAATGTATTGTGTTACATTAACATGTAGGCATTTAGATGAGTTCAAAAAGGCTGGAGGAAAGGTCCCCATGAAAAAGAACTAGCCAATAATTTGGAAGAATGTGAAAGTAAGTTCCCGACTGTAATATATGTATATATTATTTATGTGAACAGTGCTTAATTAGTTGTATTTTTTTATATTTTGTATGTTTGAATTTATAGTGTTCTACATAAGACAACGGATGGGCATGTGGATACTATGTGATGCGATTTATGCACATGATTATCAAATATTCCACAATGGACATCGATTGTATTGCTGAGGTATTATACAGTCTCATTAGATAATATGAAATATATCAATCTTATTTATAGCTCATTAATTATATATATACATCATTCTCTTTACATGTGTTTAAAACTAACCACACTACAGGAACGGCCTTACCAGATGTACATGCTCCCTATACGATGGGAGAATCAAATGAAGTAAGAGAAGAATGGGCAACAGCCATACAAATAGTGGGGGTTTTAAGATATAATTGGGATGTTGATAGTGAATAATGACTAAAGAATGATATTTTGTAAATGAATTTCTGAATTATAATATATGTGTGAATGTTTGTACATGTTTGGATGTTTCTACATGTGTCTAAGTGAAAATGAATGAAACTGTTGGTTGCTATATGGATGTTTCTACATGTGTGAATGTGAAAATGAATGGAACTACAGATTGCTAGCTACATGAATGTTTTTAAATGTGTGAAAATCAAATGGAACTGCAGGTTGCATTGCTAAATGTGTTAATATTTTTGTTGTTAATTTTGTAGGTTTGTGGCCTATTGTTGGCTGATATCAATGGATGTCATAAAACTTGTAGTTCATAACTGAACTGCAGGTTTCTCATCCTGTGACCAGCCATACAGCAGGTCTGTAGACTGACATAAAAAAAACAAAAAATAGGTGTCAGTTATTTGTATAAAATCGATGCCACATCGTTACAGTGTCGATTTCTAATGGTAACCGACGTCTATTTCCTTAACACCACGGCCGTGCTGGCCAACACGACTGTGGTAGCGGACCAAAATAGGCGTCGGTTATTTGTATAAAACGATGCCACATCGTTACAGTGTCGGTTTCTAATAGTAACCGACGTCTATTTCCTTAACATCACGGCCGTGCTGGCCAGCACGGCCGTGGCAGCGGACCAGACACCACGGCTGTGCTGGCCAGCACGTCTGTGTTGGGAGTGCACAGCCGTGGCAGCGGACCAGACACCACGGCCATGCTGGCCAGCACGTCCGTGTTGGGAGTTATATGACGTCGGTTTCTTATCTAATAACTGACATTGATAGTGCCCAAGATGGTGCCCTTCTGTGGCGCGAAGGTATATGGCGTCGGTTTCTTATCTAATAACTGACGCCTATAGTGCCCTGCTGGCACGTTTTCAATGGCACGCGAAGGGTTTTGGCGTCGATTTTTGAACCGACGCGTAACGGCTGGGCTTTTAGCGTCGCCCACATAGGTATCGCTTAGAAACCGAAACTAAATGCCTTAAATAACCGACACTAAAGGTCGGTTATGTACTAGTGGGTAGAGGCAACTAGTGAATGTAATAATGACATACAATATGATGGTGAAACCCTAGCAGGGTAAATTGAGAATGTAATCTATCTGAATGGCCAAGTAAGAGAAAGGAAATTCAATTGATAAGATGAGGAAGACTTTAGTAAAACTTGTGAGATCCAAAGTTTGAATTTCAAATTAAGGGAGAAAAGTCACACCATAATAACATCATGCAACCGATAAAGGCCAAACCCTAGAATGTTCAGATTTGTAGTAGTTCAAGGGTTGTCACTAATGATTTGACCTTGAATACTAGCATCTCTATAAAATAAGATCATGTGATTTGCATTACGAGAAGCAAACTAGCACTGATAGTAATCCAAGCTAATTTGAAAGGTTGATGAACAATATGAAAATTATTCCGAGCAAGGGGTAAGAAATAAATTTCAAATGTAACAAGTGTGTTTTGAATAAAAGAAGAAGTGCAAGATGAGCAAAGTGTAATCTAAAAAAAATTCTTACAGTGATATCAAGAATGATGAATAATCTATTCTTAGCTTGTATGTTTCAATTTTAGAGATGTTTAATTTACATGATTAAAATGAGAAGGATAAGAGAAAAAAGTAAGTAGTAATAATGAGGAGAGAGATAAGAGAAAACAATGGCTTTTAGTAATATGTGATTTTTTTTTAGAAGCATAATTTGTTGAAGGTATATTAAGGGATGATAACCATATTGTATTGATATGTAATTCTAATGAGGTATAGCTTGTTATACCTAGCTTTAATATAACTAAGTGATGGTAATTGGGTATGAATAGTCCTTGAATGACTAATACAATCATGGAGTACTTTGTTACTGTTGTTGAAACCCTAGTATGCTATAACCTGATGGTTACATCTTGAATTATGTGTGGGTTCATACTTGAGAATAATATGGAATGAGATGGTAATGCTTCACCTTACACATCCATGATCCAATGGGGATGTCGTGAGTAGTATTGTACAATTGTTGTTGAATTTAGTCTTCCAACTCAAGACTATTTTGCTATTTGAGTAGCATAATAGTAAAAATTCAAAACAACATGGTGAACTCTCTTTTGTGATTTAGACGTAATACATAACAATAGTGCATATTTAGCAGTATGAATTGAGATAGTTGGATCAGATTATCGATGTTGAGGTAACACCTCAAGAGTATGAAAATATTGAAATGGTTGTTTCTCTCTCTATCCTATGATTGATTGTGGCATAGAGAATTTGTTTGTTATCATTGAGAACTATTTCAAACATGTTGTGATTTAGTAAAGGAATAAAGGACTTAATGTTGAAAACTACATTCAAGTATGAAATATAAGAAAATAATGACATGTAAGATTTCAGAAGCTTAAAATAAGCCTTGAATGTACTTTACTGCATATTTATGTTTCGGGGACGAAACCTTTTTAAGGGGGGAAGAGTTGTTATGACCATATTTGAGCTTAATCAGTAAGTTAGGGTTTATGTGGATGATTACATGCTTTACTAGATTGATAATTACTTAAACATGATTAGTGATGATATCTCAATCATGATATGTTAAACCTAATGAGAACCCCAAGTATGCTATCTCTTTGTATAATTAGGGTTTGAGAAAATATAACCCTAGTCGGATGAAATTAGGGTTTCACCAAATAGGTTCATGTTGAGGAGAATGAGACAGGTATGCAAAGGAGAATGAAAATGGTATTTGAAGGCTAGGATAGCACAGTCGTGGTGGGTCGTTGGTGGCACGGGCATTCTAGGCCACACGGCCATTTTGAAAAAATTGAACTATTGATCAACTTTCATACTAACATCTGATGAAAACAATGCACCACGGTCGTGGTACTGTAGCACGGCCATGCTGGGTACATTGTAGCAAGGCCGTGGTAGCTAGTAGGGCCATTTTGGGGCATTTTCTCTTCAAATGACTGTTCTGCAGATTTTTGGAGAGCAGTGCACTATTCTATTTTTAGTTATCTATTGGTAACTCCAAATGAAATAAAAGTTTAATTGAAGCCTTATAACTCGATTACAAATAATATGTAAAATTTTCATAATTTTTGGAGAAGGTTTGATCTCTGAAATAGAAGAATTATAGTAATATTTGTATGACAGACAATTCAGTTGAAATAAGAGAAAGTATAGTGAGGGGTCAATGTGCAATTGACCCAAGCGTCTCAATTGCTCTATATGGTCAATATAAAATACTAGAAACTCTCATAATTCATAATTCATTCCAAAGAAATGAAATCCTAGACAGAGAGGGAGAGTTAGGGTTTGAGAGGAGAAATTGATGGAGATGTTGACCTAGGGTTTTGCGGTCCTAGGAATGATGAAATCATGTAAGTTTAGCTTCTTTGGATATAGTTTCATGGTGAATCTTCTCCCACATGTCCAAATTCCGTCCCTCCTCTAATTTGATCCAAAATGGTATCAAAACTTCCCCTTTTCTCACTCTTTCTTCATAATCCCTCATTTTAATGGTTTCCGAGTTGAAAGGAAGAAGAATTGGGTGAATTGCTAGGGATTTGATATAAGATCGAGATTTTCAGGGATGAGCTATGTTTTTAAGGTTTTTTCACACCTTAGGGTGAGTGGGAACTTCCCTTAAATTGTATATTGCACGAAAATTGGTTAATTCATCCATAATCTTTAATTGCTAGTATGCGACTACAAACCCTGAATTGTCTATTTGTTCTAAGTTGTTACAAAATGATATGAAATGGATTCTTCCTCTATTTGGATGAAGTTAAGATGATAAAATCATATTATAAATGTATACAATACATCCTAATGAGAATTCCCTAAGTATTCGCAGAGGTTATAAGAGTAAACTGAAATATAGGGAATTTGTCTATGACTGAAATTTGCTGTATAAGTAAATCGAGAAAATTGCTTATCTAGATCCCCTTGGTTATGAATGATTGTTTATCTAAGTTCATAGTACATATATGTCATATACTATCTTGGATTTCGTACAAAGTGAATAGTTTTTATTTGATATCTCAGTAAAGAGGGTGAAATCCTAGATGCGAGGAAAGTTGGATATTTGCAAATAGATATCGTGAAATCCATTTGAAGGGATTTTCTTGACATGATAGACTTTATTTATTCAATGTTATTATTGATGTATGATATCCTAGTGAATGGCATGGAAAACCCAAATTCAACTCAGTTCCAAGGTTTCATACATATATTGATTTTATATGATTTGTTAATAGTAGTCTTTATTCAATGAATGTTTATGTCGCATGAAATCTTTATGGGAGCCATGTGAATAAGTTGTTACCTAGTGAGAGGTGACAAGATGTGTGATGGCCTTGTGATCCATGAGAATACTTATACAACCAGTGAAATGAATACTTTGGTCTAAGGACCTAGAGGTAATGGTTACCTGTTACAGAGGTAACAATGCTATGTGATGATCTAAGGGATTGAGATCCCAGGTATCATGTGTTTTAAAGATTTGAAAAGTACGTGATAGATGTATTACACCTTTCTTTGTAGCATTTGTGGTGATTAAATGAAATCCTAATGGTAGGGTGTTCAATGAATCAAGTATTGTGATATCAATGTTCTCATTTATTATTAATAATAATTGTCATAATAAGTAATTAACTCTTAATTGAGTTATGAGATGCACAACTCAAGATTTGGGTTGATATGCATGATTCTAGTGCGTATGTGCCAAGTGGACATGAAATATGTTTATTTAAGAATTTTAGTATGCCTGCATGTATAGTATGTTGATTACTCAGTATATTAAAGTGTTTTGAATATACTTCTCTGTCAAGTTTAGAATGATATACATGTTGTATTATAACTTCAAATAAGTAGACGCGACACCATAGAGATACCAGAGTCAAGTATGAGTAAGGGAAAGGTACAACGTAGAAAGAGTTTTCTAGGAATAATAAAATATTAGATTAAGGGCCCTAACACCGTAGAATCCCTATGAGAGACATTCACCTTAGGGATGAAATGACCTAACCCTAGAAGCATCCAGTATACGGGGGTCAGAACGCACCCCCAGAGAGTGCGGGGAGACGAAACCCTTGAGGAAGTCTCCTAAGAGAATATAGATTACCCAATATGAACCAGACGTCCCGGTGGTAACCCAGAGGTATCCAATGAGCGTACCAAGTTGAGGCCCACAGAGCGTCTCAGACCCTTCGCCTGTGTACTCATCCTAGAGGAGGAGTTTGGTTTATGGCACCATAGGAGTGTCGAGGCTAGAGAGCTAGTTTTCCTATAGCAGACCAGGACAACAGTCAGACTTAGCTATCCCGGGGTGTCGGCTAAGTCTTGTACGGTGGGATCGTAGTTCACTAGGAGTCTTCATATGTAGAGTACACTACATATGATCATGCATAATAAAATGAATGAGAGGTCAAACAAGTGTGTATAGTTCTTCAATTATTCTTTGTATGTTTCTGAATTAATAGTTCTCTTTATAATCAATCAAGCATTTCATATATTGTTTCATTCTTATAGATATTTAGAGTATCCTACCATATTTATGATTGTCAATTTTTAAACTCCTTAAAGATTATTACTGTTATAATTGATATCAGTTGCTCAAAAGTATATCTATAATTATATCAGTGCTTTAGACTGTTTCTTTTAAGTAATCATTCACTAGCGAGTAGGCTCACCCCTCTACTCAAAATTTATAGGGAAATCACATGGACTTGAAGAAGATATCATTGCATCAGAGTAGATATGCCACAAGAGTTAAATCTAAGTATAGTTAAGTTCAGTCGGTCCCTGTCACTCTAGGTCCTTGTATAGATGTGAGAGAGTTGTAAATGATGTTTTGTATGTTTGTTTCCTTAATAAGAGAGAATGCAAATGATTGTCATGTCGTATGTACATGGAAGTGTGAGAAACATAATGATTGTTCATACATGCATCATTTTTTTACTATTGAAATCAGAGTAGAGTAATCAAGGTTTAATTCTCTTGTAAAGTTTGTTTATGTGATTCAATGTGAGAAAATAAAGAGTTTGAAAAGAAAGAAAAAAAAAGTTGGGAGTGAACTTTGTATTAAGTATGATCCTCAAACTCATGCCCTAATCTCATGATCAGTGGAAATTGTGAGATCTGGGTGTAACATGTTTTGTTCCCTTTATTTATGTTTTCTTTTTACTTAAGTCTTATGGAATATGGACATAAGCATAATAAGCACATCAGGGTTTGTTGTTTGCTTTCTTGTTGTGTCCCCTCGAATTTAAATGAGAGGTGCCTTTTTCACAGTATAGAAAGATGATAACTTTCATCAACTATTATCCACTATCTTAGTTCCAAAGATCCACTAATCACTAAACTTATCATGTCATACTTGAGTTCTATATGTCCTCCCATAGATGTTTTGTAGAAACATCTGTATTAAATTGAGGAGTATAATTCTAGAAAATCTCCTAAGTCCCAGATAATAGTCCTAGATACATCATATAAACATGATATAGGCTTTGATCATGTCCTCTAGTATTTAACTGGTACACTATAATTGTAACATATAAGGGTGAAATGACATACTTAGTTCAACCTCAACTATATATCACGAATAACTAATATCATAACTAAATTGTGAATGTTGAGTATCTCTAATACCGTCAATGTTGAGGCCCCTTGCAACCTCACTATCTCAAGTTTATAGAAATTTTCTATGCCTCATGTGTCAAATGTGTATTTGACTCATGAGAAATGTGTTGATTAGGTCAAATCATCAATTACCTAAACTAAGTCAATCACATGCCATTACTTGGTAGCTCAGAGACAAAGTCTATGATATTGTGAAGCCACTTCCACTCTAAATATGAAGTGGTTGCAAGAACCCCCATTGTCTTGTAGCATTTAGACTAAAAATTTTGACGCTTCCCACATATAAGTATGTACTCAGCTATACATCTCTTCAACTGGGAAACCAATGTATCTCTTTCAAGTTGCAATACATCTTGCAAGTGTTTGAATACACATCGTATAGCAAATAGTGGCATTTTTTCCAAGACATCCATGTTCGTATCTATTTCATCAGAGACAATATCATGTTCAATTGGTATTATTTAATCATCATTAGTATACTTACAGAAGGATCTCTTTCCTTTGGCCATCATACACATAATTTGTATGGAAATTTTTTTTCTCACTGAATGTCAATAAATATTTCTTAGAAGATTTATATGAATTAAATCTAAGAAATAAATCCTACACAAGATGCATTGTCCTATCTAATTTAATAAATTGAAAATTTAGAAATAGATTATTCTCTTTACCAGTATATAGAAGTCACAATCAAAGATGAAAAATTTAAACTCAAGGTGCAACCACCAGACTACCTTCCCAAGATGACAGCTTGTAGTTAAATCATGATTTGTTATCATCTCTAGCCACTAACTTTTTATCAAAGCTTTTACTTTTTAGTAAACATACATTTGAGGCTCTTATTGCAAGTGAAGATTTGACATGACTTGTCAAAAATATAGTGTTGTCATGTCATTAACTTTCATATCACTGGTACCTAATCAATATTATCTCTCCTCATTTTACTTTAGATTTCATGATGCATAGGCTATCACTTTGTAATCTTGAATCTGCAAACATCTAAAACCTTTTCTTGAAGCATAATATAAAACCACAAACCCCTTGCCTTGCTATAATAATATAAACAATATAGTTAACTTTAAACACTTCTTCAACTACAAGAATCTTCTAACACTTATTTGTCCATATGAATGGCATGTCATTCCTCATTATCTTTGTCTCTATGGAAATAATAACACAGATATTTTTGGAAAAATATCATTTAATATCCATTCAACAAAACAATACCTTTGAGTTTAGGAGGATTTTTGGATTTTTTTTAACTAGAGTATAAACTTCTCTCCATTTATATTCTTGCATGAGCCAAGAAGGAAACTTGATTCATGAACAACTCCAATATTTTAACTCCATATATAGGCATTATTGTTTTGGTTTCTTATATAGGCATTGTTGCCAATGCAACTACAAGTTTTTTCTCAAGTGTGCCTCATGGTGAACTACATCACAAGAATAGAACAAAATATCATCAAAATATACAATCACAAAATGGCATAATAACTACTACAACACACATTTCAATTGATCTATGAATGCTTCTGGGACATTGATCATTCCAAAGGAAAAGACTAAGAGCTCAAAATGCTTATATTTTTTTATGATAGTTGACATGGGCATGACGTTAGTCTTGAGATAAATTTTAATCTTGATATAATAAAATGTAGTCCCTCAAATTTTTCAAAGAGACCATCTATCATAAAAATAGATACTCTTCTTAGTTGTTATCATATACAATTGTTGAAATCTGAAGCTCATATCAACCCTAGAGATAAAAAATGCACACCCTTAAAGTTGTCAAAGAGACCATCTATCATAAAAAATAGATAACTTTTTTTAGTTATTGTCATATTCAGTTTTCCATATTCAATAGATAATCATGTTGCACCACCCTTATCCTTCATGATAAAATGGTGGTTGGCAACTGTCGAATTTTGGGTTGTAAAACCCTTTTCAACCATTTGGAATGAATAGGTCTTTAGATCCTTCAATTCTATATTTACTATTTGGTACACCAGTTATGCCATTGATGTACTATCTAGAGTGAATTAGGTTCTGAACTTAACTTATTAAGTTGGAGGAAGACTTGGAACCTCTTTAGAAAAATCATAGTGGTATTCATAAACATCAATGACATCTATATAATTGATTACTAATGCATTATTCTACACCATGTGCACCAACATATCTTCATGTTTTTGTCTGCAAGAACTGATCAATCACTATATTTTCCAATGAATGTATAATCTACTTTTTCATATCTCTATGAAAGATAGAGAAAAATTCACCTAAATTTAAGGTAGCCTCCTTTATTTTGAATAAATATGTTTCCAAACAATTCATATGTATGATGATTTCCAATGAGTTTATCACTAGTTGGGTATTTACTAGAAACGTATATCCACCAAAACCAAACAAACAACTTGGGAAAACCTCACTAAGCACTCTTAAAACCTAAGAGAAATGTACACAATAAGAGAAAATACTAACTCTTGAAGAAATTGGTTCATGGATTCTATTTTGACACTAGATAAAGGATTTTTATGCACTAGGATTTGTCAAGATAGAAATTGGTAAAGTATTAAAAATCCACATCTAGCATTATGAACTAATAAAATACAACTTCTCCTTGGGTCATCAAAGCATAAAAATGCCGAGTGGCTCTCAGTTTTCCACATGGTCATCTGCAAGAACACTACTAAAGGAACATCATTTTGAATTTTATGTTGTTGACACTATATGTACCCTCGGATAAGAAGGTATTGGGAAGCTCTCAGAGTGTTATTGTTCATTGTGAGAAGGTTATTACTTGAGTTGTGAGAAACTCCCTTTTCCATGTCCAATATGAAATATAGTAATTGTAAAAGTGAAACTCCACTCCTTGGCTTTAGAAGAAGTTGAATTTTCCAAAAACAATGCATGGTAAACATCCTAACTTGGAGGAAAAGATAGATGGTCTCTCTTGGGTAACCTACGTGGGAAAAATCACTTCTGATATCTGTGTTATCTTCTAGAGGAATAATGTCAGCAAGTTTTGCAATTTCATATGAAAAAATGGACCCATTTTCACAATTTCCCTATGAAGCATCGACCATCACTGAATCATACATGTTGGAAGTGGACCTATTTATTTTTATCTTTTGAAGTTATGAGGCATTTGTAAGAAACTTCATTCTTTGTATGTATATAATGAACTTCATGAAGTCCTCCTGATTCCTCTTGTTGGAAGAAGACAACATATATTCTAAATTTGAGCAACATTTAATGTTAAAAGCACCTCTCTTCTTTGATGGGAACATAGTATGGCTATAATTTCATCACACACATGAATAATTCCTTGTATTCCCCTATCATCAAGATATCTTGTTCTAGGATCTTCATGTAACTAATCATATTGGTTAACAGTATAGTAGGGAAGTACTTCAAATGGAAATTGTTTAGTGCAATCTTTCTAGGTGAAGGATATATCACTCCACTTTATGTCTACACTCATATACAATAAAATAGAATCCATCTTTAGTATACACATCATGTGGTTTTTGTTTTTTTATTATGTGATCCCCATAAACATGAATACTTTCGCAACCACTCACCATCCTCATTTGGATTTATCATGCCAGAGAACCCCTTTAGTCACAAATCCGTTAGTACCTCCTATGATCTCATAATCCCCTTCCCTCGTGGTTAAGAAGAAACTATGTATTCTTCCATATACTTGTTATTCTTTCTCTAAAAGCCATTGACAAGATCCTAGTTCATTGACATTGAAATATATATATGATACTTGGTCAAATTTGAGAAATTATCATGTTCATCTTCAAAGATATAGATGGGTGTAGCAATCTATACACCCATTGGTCCTCTTGTTTCTTCCTACCACTATATTCTCATGGCATATTGAATCCATTAGGTAACATCAATAGTAGAAAACAACATGTCCTAATCCTAGTGTACAATTTGTGACACTATATCCCTACCTATGCTTAGATATAATGTCTTGTGACACCCAAACCCCTAGCTTTTGGTTTTTCCATCCATGTTACTACATAGCATTGTGACACCCAAACTGTTGGGCCTAAGACTAGAATTCCATTGTGGAATAAGAGACAAATCCAAAAAAACTTTTAAGTATATGATACATCATGTAATATTTTAGTTTTATTAACCCACTAAATAAGAGATATTAAAATATTTTGATAGAATTTGTGATGGAAACCCATATAATATCACCAACCAAGTAGCATGTAATTGAAAAAGAAAATATGACTATTAAGGTTTACAAGTTTTGGTAGAATGTAATGAAGGTATAAGAGTGTGGAATATAATGGCACAACAATTATCTTTTTGGCTCATTCATCCAAAGACCCAAGTTACATAAGTGACAATTCTCAAGAATAATGAGAAAAAAAACATCTTTACTATGGTGGGTAAGCTAAAACTATTTTGAATGCTAATACTCTTAAGACGATCGGGTAACTAATATAATTTATATTATACTATATGATCATCTTATTCATTGAGTAAAATGTCAATCATAATTAAGAATATAAATCTTGATCAGTTGTATAAAAGTAAACATGGGTAGCATAAAAAAATCAGCATAGTGTGGTAATGTACACTAGAATGTAGCTGAAATTTCGATATAAGGAAGATGTGATGACTTTAAAAAAATGGAGGCGTATACAGTTTAAATACAAAAATAAAATGAATAAAAATTGTATCATACCATCCATCACTTATTTCTGATAAAATTAGAATGGAAATATCCAACAAGCTAAAAATCTTAAATTGACAACTTATGAATTAACATTATCATCTTTGCCAATGTTTTCATGAGGATTACAACTCATGTGAATCTCTCTTAGTGAAGGTTGAGGACATAATATGTGTATGACCCAAAGATCTTGTAACTTCTAACTTTCTCCCTATTCTACCACAAGGTTTGACAAGTCTAACCTTTTTACTAGCCCAATTGTCTAATAATAACTATACACTCTCACGAACCTAGGTTATCATGTCGCATGTGAAGTTTTGATGGCAAACTAATTTTCACTATAATTGTTCCTTAAGGGCTAGTGCATTGTATGACATACTTAGTAGAAGGATTCTCAACTCCCCTATCGATAAATGGAAACTAGGGATCCCATGAGATCTCATGGTTATGGTGTGTGCCTTAATACATATATACAATACATACATATATACAGTGGCAGAGCCACATAGAGGGCACGGTTGGGCATGTGCCCTACTCGTTGCCACTTGAAACTAATTAAACCTATATAAATTTTTTTCTAAGCCTTCACTTCATCATGGAAATGTCAAACGAGCCCTACCGACTTATATGGGATCTTTAATTCTATATCAAGAAGTTTTCGATAGAAACATGCACCGTGACCATTTCTTTTCTGCAAAAGATGGCAGTGAATGAAGCGTTGCCATCGCGGTGTTAATTGCATCATTCACTATGAAACATAGGATTTAATAGAGATGACATGCACCTCTTCTAGATGTTTAGTCTCATTCATTGCAAATACAATCATGTGTTATATGTTGTGTGCCAACTAATGTGTGGGTATGCGTAATGCATTCAACAATGCTTTGAATGGCGATTGGGCAATTTTCATTGTCAACACATAAAGGCTTTGACAGAAAAAAGTAAAAGGCTTTCCCAATACAACTGCTGATTGACCTTAATCTATATATCATGTTCCCATTCAGTAGTGACCAACATGGTTAATTACACGATGGGAAGACAATAGTTGATGCAATTGTATAGTTAGACATTACTGTGTTCCTGTTTATTCTAGTTTGCACGTCAAGAATGTTGTCCGTCCATTCTAAAGATCCATCACAATTAAACAAAGAGCAATAGAGAGGAGTGGTTGCAATTATGGTTTTATACCCAATGCTGGTTGTTCGATCCATTCTACTTGGTAACATCATGACAGTGTGCTATGCTATGCAAAAAAAATTTGTGTTGACTTTATGGGTGCAAACATGATCTACAAATTTTTGGCATGTATATAGTGGCACAGGAAGTATATTGGACCTATTTTGAAAATTGTATAATTGATTTTATTTAGTATTTTGTCTTACTTCTACATTCACTTGAAAAATATGCATTTGACTATTGTGTATAATATTTCATGTATTAATGGAGTCTTTAAAATTTTCAAGGCTCTTGATATTTGAAGTATTATTACCTAGTGCCCCCCTTACAAAAAATTCTAGCTTCACCACTACATATATATATATATTGATGTGATGTGTACCCCTTAGATTGGATGTATATCAAAAATCACCGCAATACGATATTCATACATCATCCTATGAAAGAATATGTATATTTGGCAATGAACGGTAAGTTAAAAAAATTACAAAACTTGTTGGATGATATATTACTATATCTCATGATCTATATGAGATACGGTGATGATATATATATGTATATATATATATATATATATATATATATATATATATATATATATCTGTGTGTGTGTGTAAGAAACATTCCACTATGATAAGGAAAACATAGGGACAATAATGTGATCCTATGTTATTTCATCTCATTCCTAGTTGGTAAATAAACTCATTTGATTCATTACAAAGCAAATCTCAAAACCAGGATCTCTAGTAATCATGAAATATTAATCTATGTGATATATTTTAATAAATTACCAACGAATTTGTATTATACTCCTATAAATGTCCTCTTATCATGTACATAAATCTTAACACATAAATGAAGGACAATAACAAATTTCATTGTTAACAAATTGTTTTATAAATAGTGTTTTGTAATTATCTTCTATCTCAATACTTCATTGGAGTATGTGTGAAATGATAACAAAATTGATTTCAAAACTGTTCATGAGACATTTTTGAAACTATAAAAATCCCCTTTGGATTCAAGGCATGTGATTTTCACCAATTACAAGATAATATACAGGCTCATAGTACACTCGAGCTAACACACAAAATATTGGTGCATACAATATGATCAAGGTTACAAACTCGTAAAAAACTATCAAAACTCTTAAAAAGCAGTAATACATTAAATATAATTTTAGAGGTTTTCTCATAAATTTTCACCTGCACTAGGGATGTAAAAAAGATGAGGATAAAGAAGATCATGTAGGATTTCTAGATGAAGGAATGCCCCATGCAAGAAATAGAACAAAAGAAATATTGACACCAAACTCAGAAAAATATCCAAATCAAGATCTAATCTCATTCTCTACCTCTTTCTAATTCTTCTCTCCTGGACCCTCTAAAAGACCTATATTCATCTTTATACAACAAAGGCATGCTTACAAATAAAGATATATGTATGGACATATTGTGTACTATATAACATACAATAGTAGGCCACATAATCTAGTTATTTAGATATTTAATGTGTATTATATGGCCTTTAGCCAGTCACAAATATTATTTCATGGTGATATCTTTAAAAACAAAAGCTCACAAAATATTACACAACAAATCAATACAAAAGTTGAATCTCTACAACATATTTTTTATTGCTAGTATCTTCTAAATGTATTGTTAGCTCAAAATCAATATACCATATACAAACACATTTAAATAAAGTAAAATACTTGAAGTACACACACATGATACATTGTGTTTTGCAACATTTTACATCATGATTGGACTATTATGTACCACTATTTAATGGTTGTTGAATTGATAAATCAGTCTAGTCTTGGATTCATGATAAGGATTGTGTATCATTATATAAGGTCTAAGCATTGGAAGAAGAACTTTTTCTAGGAAAAACAATGTCTTAAGAAATAGACATCGCTATTCAACTTTGCCTATAAATATATATGTGTATGGATAGCAAGGAGATGTTGACTAAATTCTAGAGTTTAAAAAAAAAATTCTTTTACAAAGAAGCATAAGAAGCATGAATTCACAATGAGAAAATATAAATTACTTTAAAATAATACAAGACATGTCACACATCTCATATTTTGTATCAAAAGAGGGATGAACATTATATAAAATATTTGAAGTGGGAGATTATTAAGGTTAGAATGATTTCTGTATCTAGTCATTATTTTTATTCATGATCCCTATTTTTGATGCATTGTTTCCTTGTAAACATAGAATGGCATTCTTCTTATGTGGTGCATGATTATGTCTTGAAAATGCAAGTTACTATTATCAGACATTGCTACTTCTTATTAAATGTTCTCTATTTTGAAGATAATCAATTTGTAGGATAGGGGATCCAAGGTCTAGATGAAACTGTGCTTCTACTTTGAGTAAAACCTAATGGTAGAGGGCTTTATTCTTGATAATAATGGGTCTTGATTCCACATCAAGAAGCAATTTATTCTTAATCTTACAAAATGTCATTGTATTAACTTCTTATCTAGCTCATTTGGTTTAGTTGTCATAGTTTTATTTAGAAATGTAATTGTATAACTATTTTTTAGAGTTTATACCTATTTCGATTTCATCAGCCAATAGGGATATCCACATGTTGACTTCATCTTGGAAATTATCACTTACCTAGTTAGATTTAGTCTAGTTCTGTTGATGGGGAAAAACAAAGACCTTGATTCAATATTGTATATTTGTTTAACACAAGGTATCATATAAGTCATATTAGTGGTGTATGTGTGTTTCCTATATAATTAAATCTGGTTTGCAAACCTATCATAGACTATGGTGGGATGGGTTATACAAGTCCACTCTGTACAATTTCTTAGGAGGGCAACTACACTTCTTGTTGGTCCATACTCTATTGTACAAGAGGAAGCATGCATATCAAATGCTCAATATAAAGTCTAGATAGTTCATATGCAATGCCTTCATTATATTCTCTTATTTGTTATATAGGGCATAAAGCATGGATAGTTCACATGGATCCTAACTAGATGATAGATGACACTACTACCTACCACATTGGATTTTGCGATGCTAAGCTAATGTTAGCCTTTTCAAATTCCTCCATCAAATAACTCTTTACCCTAGATTAGCTCCTCATTAAATTTTCATTTCATATGTTTTCCTCAACAATAAAAATTCATTGATGTCATGAATAGGCCAAGGTGGGACAACCAATTGGATCATTGGTCTACTACGAATTTCTAAAGATTAATGGCACATCTTGAAAAATGTGGCTAAAGTGGATGTGGAGCTTGATATAGTGGACTTGATGATCTGATCTAGCAATGATACTCAATGTCTATTACTGCTACAATGTTAATAGCTTTCCATACTACGTCTGCACTCCAGTCATATATAAATTCCATCAACTCCTATTTGGTATACATATTTGTACAGGTGTTTATATCTGTTTAAATTTAATCATCATATGTTTCATTATGAATCCCATTGTTGCTAATTTCTTCTTCAATGGAGAACCAATTACATTCTCTCAAATTCATCTGCATGGCCTTTTAAGGCATGTCTTGGAACTCACTGAACATGATTGACCTTCCCACAATTATGTGTACGTAGCCACACAACATCCAACAACAATCTCAATAGTGGGCAGACTAGCTAGAGTTTAGGAACTAACCCACCCTTTATCCTCTATCCCCTTTAGATTTCAAAGACAAAACTATCAAATAGGGCATATATAATCTTGAATATCCTAGCTTTAAGGGTCATTATAAAATCATTTGTTAAATCTATTTAAATCAAAATCCATTTGAAGTAACAAAGTAAATAAAATCTAGTCATACACGAAGTCATTCACTACTTGTAACTAAAAGTAAAAAAATAGTGTGGATTCTTTAATTAACTTTCATCATTGTGTAAAGTCAGCCCAGATAGTGAAGGGAACCCATTGTGATTTTTTCAAAGCTATTCAGTGATAGCAATTGAATAAGCAGCCATTGAGATGTTGGGGATTGTACAAGAGGTAGCTTTCTACTAGAATTTTATGAACTGCATATACTCCAAAGTCTAAACTTTTTGCATGTGGTCCTTTCATGATGATGTGGATAAGATAAGATAGGAATGGGATGTCCCAAGATGCTTGAAAAATTATTCCATGTACCACTGCAATTTAATATACCCATTTCGGTGCAGATGTTACTTCAATTTAATATGATGGACCATTAAAATACATTCCACACTTTCATTTTTTCTACTTCAAATATGTGTATGTTTCTTGAGACCTGAGTATAATTTTGGTCTAAATTTGATTGTCCATATCTTAACGTCCTATGGAGTTCTGGTAGCTTAGAAGTTCTATTCTTACTATACCTATCTTCCATTTTTTTACATTTTAATTGGATATGTTGTATTTGATATTGATCAAAAAGTATCTTTAACTATAAGGGCATTGTTTGTGGGAGTATACATTCAATATTTCTTCTAGGCATCAGGAGTTAATGGTTCATGAATTGATTAGTCTGTTGGATGTTTGGAATAGGACATGTTGATAAAAATGATTGTAGTAGTGTAGATAGTTGATTATGATCCCATATTGTCTAATAAAAATGGTTAGTAGCACAAAATCATTCCATTTTTACCACATCATTTAAAGACACATAGAAATACCAAGCCAAATGCAAAAATGGTGAGGTGGAAATTTAAGAAAAACTTATCTCCATCTTGTATTTTAACCAATAAAGAAGAGGCCAATTTTGTGTAACAAGGTTGGTAGTTATATCTTACCATTAATGTTGGAAATAAGAATATGGAAAAACATTGTTGGAAGCACATATTATCAATCATCAAACTGAAGATATTGTAGTCCTTCATTTAATCCCAAAAATAGCATCTTTATAACTATTATAGAAGAGGTCATTCATTGCTTATAGTTAGAACAAAATCCAATTTTAACTAACTGGAGACAAAAACTATGGAATTTTTTACTATGCACCTAAAAGTAAGCAAGGGTGCCACATTTACTATTGAAGTTGTGCTATATTCAATCTAGTCTTAGATTCTAGAGAGTTCCAACTTCAAGCTCATAATTGTAGAAGGTGTGTGTTTGTCTATGTTGATACACATTCTCCACATACATGAGTATATATTAAAACCATGTGTGCAAGGGTCTACTGTGACACTGAGCGGACCAACAAATTTATCATGTTCAATTCATATAAGAAATAAGACTTACAAAGTGTAAGATCTCATATTTTATTCCAATAAGTAATAAGACATAAAAAACTTTGCTTACACACACATAAGAAAAAAACACCATGCATAGGTGATAAGGATAGGGGGGCTCTATAGGTATGGGTCCTAGTTTGCACTGATCCACCATCATTGCCCTTTGGTTCCACCCTATGTGGAACCTTCAAATGTGCATCCTTGAGAAAGAGTTCCTTCCTGATAGATATATAATGAGTATTTTGATGACTTGTACATTAGTGAAGTATGTTCTCATTATTGAAAAACTTAAAATGCATGTGATGCACTATGAATTCCATAGTTTTATTTAATTACATATATTATTGAACTATAATCTATAGTTAACAATCTTGATGGTGTTTTGCTTTTCATGTAAGCCTGTTGTTTCATGTTAACTAGACATTATGGAGAAGAGTGATAAATATCCCTAAAATATTGAGCTAGATATATATATTCAGACAGTCAATAAAAATTTAAAATTCAAAATTCAAAATTCATTGAATAATTTATAATAAGTTGATTTATTTGGCATATCATTACAATTTTATTCAAAGTATAGTGGCATTTTCTACAACCAATAAGAGATTGACAGACATGAGTGGGTGGCATGTGTTCTTCTATAAAATGACAAATGTCTAAAACTTTTATAGCTTTTTCCAACTCTAGAGTGTATACCTAGTAGTTTATGTAGCTACATCAAAATCTTTTTTATGATTGAAACTTTTATGAATGATTACATGTTATATTTAATGCAAGATATTTGTAAGCTTTCGTTCATATAACGTAAAACTCTCTGATTTTTTATATGAAATGAATAAAGTATAATTTTATATTTTTTATAAAGGATTTCAAATCTATTAAATTTGTCTATAAAATTGGTTACATGAGTGATCAATTGCAAAATATGTATGAGCGATATCTACTACAACACTTAAGGACTTGTTATCATAGGTATAATACTAAAATATACATTAATTATTGTAACAAACTAAATATTATAACAAACAATACATGTTGTATAAAACACATCTATTAAAATGAGTGAGCCTAGGTAACTAAAATAGGCATGAAAAGTTATGCAAAATCATATATTACAACATACAACGCCACTTGAATAGAGCACCCTACCATAATGGGCATTCCTAGACAACTGTAACAAGAATTAAGTGTTGTATTGAACTACTTGTTATAAAATGAACACCGATACTGTAAAGTATTGTTTAGTACAGGGGTGTCCCTAGTGAGCTACAATTAAAAATTGTATAAAATTTTTAAATTACAGTAGGTGTAACCCATGTTATATAAAGTGACCCATTTAGGATCACACTATAATGATGTGCATTTTAGCACAATATTTACGTATTTACACATTTTGATCTTTGATTGCCTTTATTTTTGCACTCTTTGTAAATTCCATGATCAATTACCCTATGATTATTACTAAAGTGAAATTTCATGTTTTGAACCAATTATATACACATGTTTTCATATAACCATAGCCTTATATACTCTCAAATTATTTGACTAATATAACATACATCCTTGATCCTATTAATTTGAAAATTTCTATATATATTCTACTCTATAATAAGAACCTATGAACCAAATCTGAAGGAAATTGGGTTGACTTATAGTTTTCTATGGTATTTAAGTTTGAACCTAAATTTCCCTTTTAAATCCCCCTAAAATGCCCCTTTTTAAAGTGGTCAGGCACAATTACCCCCACTATTCAAAATGCATGCCTTGCCCCGCTCTCACCCCCTTGATCTAGGACTATACTCCCTAAAACCTATGTCCAATCAATTTAGACCGAAAACCTACACCCGAACCAAACCCACTAGGCCTAGCACAGCTCGAGTCATCTCCTACCGTAGGTAGTATAAAAGTAGGTGGGAAACCAACTTCTCAAAACCCTATCCATGGTTTGTGCACTCATGAACTACCACGTACATGGACCCACTTTTCCTCCCTCTATTCTCTTTTTTTTTTTAAACCTCTTCCATCACTATTAGGCCAAATCGGCATTAGCTACAGTAAGAAGTTCAGCAGGGAAACTATGCGAAAAAAGAAAGTTCTGGTACTGTCTCTTAGCTAAGGAAGCTACCTCGTGTGCCACACGATTACAAGATCTACTAATGAAAGCAAAGCTAATATTATCGAACCATCTACTCAAAGTTTTGATGTCTCGTAGCATGATGCCCAGCTGGTCCCGACGAGAGATATCCGCTTGCAAAGCCTTAATGATTATTTCGCAGTCTGTTTCCACTAGTACGTACTCTACGCCATCCCTGCTCAATGCTCGCTTTAATTCCTTCCCTGATAGCCACGGCCTCCGCTATCGTCGCCGACGCTGTGGCTTGTGTCCGTCGTTCTTCCGCTCGCATCATCGTCCCCGCCTGCTCTCTCCAAACCAGTCCTATGGCTGCTTCACCATTGCTTGTCCAAGCTGCATCCACATTTAGCTTTATCAATCCCTCCTCCGGAGGTGTCCACCTGCTGCTCGCTTGGTGTCGGGTACCCTGCCGGCTTCGCTCTCCGGCCCCGTTGTGTGCCCGTCTGTAGTCCGTCAGCCATGCGGAGAGGTTCCAGTGAACATATCTAATGCTGCACGCCGTCCCTTCGAAGATCCGACTATTTCTATGGGTCCACACCGCCCATAGCGCCGTCATAATGTAATCAACTTCCTCCGTATTTCCCTGTGGCTAGAAGCTTTATAATGGATTCCGTCGGGCTCGTGTCTACCGCCTCTCGGACCGCCGTCTGTAATGTTGCTTTACAATGGCTCCACAGCAGCTCCCAGGCGTGGCTGCAGGAGAAGAGCATATGGGCAATCGTTTCCTGTCCTTGATGGCATATCGAGCAGTTGCCATCCTCATGGCAGTGTCTATCGTGGAGTCTACCCAACATCGCCAGGCTTCCGGTCACCGTCCTCCACAGGAAGTGAGCTGCCTTAGGAGGCCAGCTACCCCGCCAAACCTGCTGCTTCCACACATCATTCCCACTCCTCCATTGGTGATCCGTCATCTCATCCGTGGACAGTTTCCCCAGCCAGTATGCCGATTTCACCGAGAAGTTACCATCGCTGCTTGGCCACCAAAAGAACGTACGGGTCCTCGCCCGAGCAGCTTGCTAGCGGTATGGTGGTGATAGCCGTCGCCTCTTGGGTTGTAAATAATCTTTGTATTAGTTCTCTACATTCCATCCACCTCTTCTTCTAGGAGCATAAGGTCCGCTACCACATGGACTCCGTCCGCCTCCTCTGGTGTGGGCTGTTGTGGTACTGCTTGACGGTTTGGAATCCATTTGTCCTTCACACATCTATTCTATGCCCGTCCCCCACTGCCCATTGTCCTCCTTCTAGCAAGAGTGGCTTGGCATTCCAAAGACTTCTCCACTTATAGCTTGGGTCAAAACCACGCCTTGCTTCCTTGAGCGACGAGTGTGGAAAGTACCTGGCCTTGAGGACCTTGTAGACTAGTGTATCTTGCTTGGTATACAGTCTCCATAGCTGCTTTGTGAGAAGTGCTTGGTTAAAGACCTTGATGTTTCGGAACCCCAAGCCTCTTTGTGCTTTCGGATTGCAAAGTTTGTCCCAGCTGAGCCATGCAAGTTTCCTCTCACCTTCTTTAGCCCCCCACCAAAATTTGGCCATCGCACTATTTATCGTGTCCCTTATCACATCTTGTATATGGAAGACACTCATGATATGTGCTACTGCCTTGATAAGAACCTCCTTGCCATGTTTGGAAAGAAGCTTCTCCTTCCATCCTTATAGTTTCTTCATCACCCTCTCTTTAATGTAGGAGAATGTTTATTTCTTTGATCTCCCTACAGCCGTAGGAAGGCTCAAATACTTTGCATGCATGTCCACCTCTATGACCTGTAATAACTCTTTGATCTTCATCCTTTTGTTGTTGCAGACTCCCTTGCTAAAGGCCACCTCCGTTTTGTTGAGATTAATCTTTTGTCCCGATACTTGTTCATACTAGCTAATAATTTCAGCTACTTTCAAGCATTATGATCTAGTAGCTCTAGCAAAAAGGATGTTGTCATCTGCAAAGAACAAGTGAGAAATGCATGGCCCATGTCTACTTGCCCTTATGTCGTAAATGACATTATTTGCAACATTTAATCTAATAGTGGTGGAGAAAGCATCAGTACAAAGAATAAAAAGGAAATGAGAGAGGGGGTCACCCTGAGGCCTGGGGATGGCTGTATGGTCCTAGTTTTGTCCCCGTTCACCGTAATGGCATGACTAACTGACGTGATGCATTGGAGGACTTTCTTCTTCCACTTCTCCACAAATCCCAGCTTTCCTTGTACAATGTCCAGAAAGCTCCATTCAACTTTGTCATAAGCTTTTGACATGTCAAGTTTTAGGGCCAGATTTCCTTTCTTACCACCCCTCCTTTTCATAGCATGGAACAACTCATAAGCAATGAGGGCATTATTCGTGATAAATCTCCCCGGGATGAAGGCACTTTGGTTCTTGGAAACTATCTTATCCATGATGGGCTTCAGCCTGTTTGCCATGACCTTGGATGCTATTTCGTACACCACGTTGCAAAGACTAATAGGCCTGAATTCAGAAATAGTCACCGGGTTTTGCACTTTTGGTATCAGAGTTAGCAGTGTAGAGTTAACTTCCTTGATATCCCGCTCATCTTTCCACCACCCTTTGATGTAGTTTGCCACGTCCCTCCCGACCACATGCCAGTATTTTTGGAAGAACATAGCTTTCATGTCGTTTGATCCGAGTGCTTTATTCGGGTGCATGAATTTGATGGCTTCCCCAATTTCCTCATTTGTAATATCCTTCTCTAGTTTCCCCCTATCTTCAGTTGAGATCATGCTTGAGAGGCCCATGGTCACTTCCTCAAAACCCAATGGGTCGCTAGACGTGAAGAGCTCTTTAAAGAAATCTATAATAATTTCCTTAATCTCCTCCTCTTCCTATCTCCATACACCCCTGTTGTCTTTTAGCCCTGTAATTTTATTCCTACGCCTTCGAGCTGACACTTTGTGGTGGAAATAGGTCGTGTTCTTATCTCCTTCTCTCATTTCATTCACCCTTGCTCTCGCACACCAGTATGCCTCTTTTTCCTGTGCTAGTATTGGAGTTTTTTTGCCAGATTAGTACATCGATCTAGTACTCTGTTATCCGGAGACTCATGCTTCCAGTTGCTAAGCTCTTTCTCTGTTCTTCTGATCTTTTTTTATATGTCCCCGTGATGATTTTCTGCCCATTTTTTCAGCCTTTCCCCGCAGGTTTTAATTTCTTCAGGCACCATTGATTCAGCCCTATTTTAGGGCTTTATCTTGTGTCATTTTGCATTTCAGCCACATCTATACTTGTTAGATTACATGTTATTTCCCCCAATATGCTTATTTAGATCAAATGCACTTATGGAGGCTTTTTGCATGTTTTATAGGTACTTTGTCCACTACTTGATGGCATGGAAAGAGGATGGTCCAATCTAGGGTTTCCTCAGGCTTGGAGGAGCCCAAAATGAGGCCAAACCCACTTCCAACCTACCCCAAGTGGTCAAAGAAAGTTTTGAAGCAATACCCTCCATGGATGATCAAGTTCAAGGCTCAAATGCATGGGAGAGACACCACCACAACCGTGGTGATCCCCCATGGTCGTGGTGGACATGCCCCAAGTACAAAAAATCAGTAAAACTCTCAGAAATCGATGAAAATGGCCAAAACGACCGTGGTGATCAACATGCCCGTGGCCATAGGTGTCCACCACGACTGTGGTGACCCCCCACGGCCGTGGCCATCCATGCACACCTCCCTGTGATCTCTACATTCTAATAAACCCATGAACATGCCCATCCACCACGGTCGTGGTCTACCCTACCCACCACGGTCGTGCTACTCACAAAATCTACCTAGTTTTCACTACTTTCCCCATTTTATCCCTAACTTAACCCTAGACCCCCTAGATCCCTATATAAGCCCTATTGGCGGCTGAGGGTCGGAGGTTGGCTGCTTAGAGTCCCATTTTCGCCCCCTTGTCACCTCCACTCCATTCCACTTCACCTCCACCTCAAATCCACTCCATTTCACCATTTCCACCACATAACCCCCCATATCTAAGCCTTCCATCCACTTCCCACCACCATTCTACACCTTTCCATCCAAGAAGAAGGAGGAGGACGACCCTGCAGCTACTGGAGAGGAAGATCGCTTCATCTACACCGAGCTCCATGGCTTATTCTACCTCTTTCTTCTCTCTTTTTGTATTTTCCATTTCTATGAGTAGCTAGGCCCCTGTGGGTGGGCTGTTTGGGGGAAATTATGTTACTTTGATACCATGTTGGGGGAAAATGACATGTTAACTTTGTAATTTCATTTTTTAATGATTATATTCTATTTGCATCTCATTCTCCATGGATTGCTTGTTGATTTGTGTGTGAAATCACTTAGGAATTTAGGCAAATTGCTTATATGTGTGATTTTTGGGATTTTCCCCTAGGTCCGATTCTTGGATCCCTAGGTTGCCTCCCATCTTCGTACATCCTAATCAATCTCCCTAAACCTAAGTGAGAGATCTAATTAGCTAGATTATGTAATTCTAGTGCAATTAGCATGGAGCCTTCTCAAGGCTAGAATGTGGGGGAATTGGGGTCCAAAACCCTAATTTCACCCCCCCCCATTACTACTCTCGGCCCCTAATTGCCCTAGGAATGTCTAATCTAGAAACCTAGACTTGATTAGACTCTAATTGGATTGAACCTAACCCCTAACCCAATTGAGCCTCGTAAGGGTGGTAGGGGGTGTTAGGGACTAGTTCCCCTATACACAACCTAGCATATCCATGGCCAGTTAGTAGCTTAGGTTAATCCATTAGACTCTAACTTGTTTTTTGGTTTGGATGATCTAATTGAAATCATAATGTTCATATGTCACTCCCCAACTTAAGTGATAAGTTCATACCCCTAAATAGCCCACACATCTCTTTACTGCTTAAAACCCTAGTTTTGTGCTTGCTTAGCTTAGTTAGTTATTTTCTTGCTTAGTTAGGTTATTGCCTTGCTCTTGCCTTGTTTATGCTAGTTTAGTTCTTTAATTGCTCTTTTTCTTTTCTCTTGCTTGCCTTAGCATAATTTGTCTTTTCATACCTAGCTGAGTCCTTTCTTTCCTGCTTAGTCTTAATCTAGTCTAGGGTTAACATAGATTTCATTCCTGCCTTTAACTACTTTCTTGTTCATCCTTAGTTAACAATCAAATCAAACTTTAAACCCTTAACCCTAGTCTCCGCAGTAGGAACCTAGCCAAACTAACCTAGCTCTAATGCCCCCTCTTTTCCCTGTGGATCGACCCTATACTTGCCACCTTCCTATACTACGACACGACCCTGTGCGCTTGCAGGTGTAGTGTTTTAGTAGACGTAGGTAGCTAGTTTAGGTTTATAAATTTCGAAAGCAAATTCCCATCACGTGTGTTCCGACCTCGTGGGGCGCATCTAGTCGACTCAAATCATCTAGTGTGTTGCACCTCTAGCGGAAGTGCACCAAGCTTTCTGGCACCGTTGCCGGGGATTAGAGGCGTTCGACCTAGCTAGTTAGTTTTGCTTTGAATTTTCCTAATGCCCTCATCATTGCTATTCTTTATTCATCATTCTTTGCATTCTTTGTGTATATTGGTTTACTAACTTGTTCTCTTTTGTTTGGTTGTGCTTTGTGCGTGTGATAAGCCACTCGGAGAAGACAAGATGTAAGGCCAAAATACACAAACCCATCCATTTCCTCCACCACCCTACCTCCAAGGCTATCCTAAGCCTTACACATCTCCACCACCTCCATTGCCGCAACCTTCCCGCCACTTCACTTTCCAACCTCAATTCCCTCCTCCACTGCCCTACCTCCAAGGCTATCCTAAGCCTTACACACTATCACCACCTCCATTGCCACAACCCTCCTACCAGTTCACCTTCCAACCTCAATTCATTCTACCACCTCCATCACCACAACCCTCCCACCAATTCACCTTCCAACCTCAATGCCCTCCTCCACCTAAAGTCCAACAGACATCAACACTGATGCCACCACCACAACTATCACATGCTCCCCCTACTTCTCATGAGAAAATGGATATGATTGAGACCCCTCTCTTTGGTGCCTATGAAGACCCATTCCTCAAGAGAGAGAAAACCTATGGCATGAGATTTTTGAGGGTCTTAAGGATGATTAAGATGTATCATGATGATCCCCAAGGAGAGAGAATTACTAAAAAAGACTTACGAAGCTCGCATGACCCTTGGGAGGAAGATCAATCAAGGAAAGCATTTGAGAGGATTTCTTATGATGGGGATGAAAACATTTTGTTTTTGGACCATGGTTGATGGTGAAAGAACAACAAGCCCAGCTGAAGGCATGAAACTTAGCGCTTGTGGGAGGCAACCCACCTAGGTTTGAGATTTTTTCACCCAAACTTCAATTTTTGATACTTTTGCTTTGCTTTTACACTTTCCAAGAAAACACACACACACACACTTTATGCTTGATGGTTTTTGTTGTTTATGTCATTTTAGGATAGGTACATTGGAAGGAGAGTGATGCATGGATGATATTGACAAGGAGGAGAACAAAAATGAAGAGAAAATTGCAAATCAGTAGAGAAGCTATGGAAATGATATCAGCATGGCCGTGCCACACAACACAGCCGTGTTGCATCCATTCCAAAATGGGCGCAGTGCACACCACGACCGTGGAGGCTATCCCCTGCTCAATGGACATATTGGGATCTCTCTTTCCTCTTGGAATTTATCTACCATGACTCCATGTCCTCTACCCTACCATTCCGAGCTTCTATTTCATGTTGAGGACAACATAGTTTAAAAGTTTGGGGTGGTAGGGCGGTAAGCCCCTGTTTACCCCACTTTCTTCTATGTTCCTTGTTCTAAGTTTTTTCTCAAGATGACTGAACAGTATAACCATCTCTCATATTTGTGTATCCATACTTTGTGTGCTTGTTTTGCATACTTGCATGCCATGTAATTTGCTTCCTTTCTATTTTTGCGTAATTTTCAAAAATGTTGCTATTTTTTCCATGCATTGCATATCATGTAGATTTTTGGTAATTTTTGCATGTTTTGGCTAGGATTTGCTTGTTTGCTGCTTTAAGTTTAATAATATAGGTTTAGATGTGATTGAAGGCAACTTGGCACCATTTTGGCCAATTTTGCCCAAATTATGAATTTCTTGTCTAAAAAGTGTGTTTTGACCCAATCTCTAATGTTTTAAGTAAAAATGTTGACCTTTGACAAATGCAAGTGAATCACCATTGTTTGTTGCTAAGTGGTATCAATGTTTGACTTTTTATATGTGCATCACCTCTCTTAGGATTGTGATTGAATTGGTTGAATTGTGAAATTGAGCAAGCTTTGAACGCTTAGTGTTTGTAGAATTGCTTGTTTGATATATCAATTTCATTTTGTTCATTCATGTGGTGTGATATCTTAGATGAAGTGTTGGATTAATTCTCATGCAGGATGTCTTATGTGGAAAATCATACCAATGACCCCTCTTTGACACGGCTATTCTTCCACCATCTTCATACTCCTCCGCCTCATAAAAAGATGCCAAAGTGCACATATTAGCCGTGGCCACCTCCAAAAGTTTGGGGTGACCACATCTCTATCTCACCACTTCAATCTATCCACCATATCCCCTATCTACACCAAGGGCAAGAAAGAAAAGAAAAAAAATGCAAAATGCAAAAAGAAAATAAAAGGATGCTCCTATTTAAGAGCATTCAAATAAAGAAAATATGAGTGTGTAAAAATACTCCAAAAATCTTACTGCAACCCTTTCTTCCACTTTCATACCTATTGAGCTAAGAAGCATCAAAATTATCTCATTTTGCCCTTTTCCGCAGCCACGTGGGTCATTTGGTGTGATTTGAAATATAAGATTGAATGCATGAATGTGAAACAACACTCCTAGTCATTCTTGATTAACACCACCATGAAACGGTTTACCCGGAACTTTATGGAAGAAATATGGATAACGTGTGTATTCTATGCGCTATATTTGAAGTTCATATGCTTTGTGCTCTTTTCATAATTGGTTTGTGAAAGCAAGAGAGGAGAGAGGTGAAATGCATGTACTTAGTCATCTTTGAGCCCATTCAGGAATAATCACCTTTTACATTGCATTTGTCATGTCTTAAATGTGAAATGTTTGTAGAGAGATTGAGTTGGAGCATACTTGAGGACAAGTATGTTTCAAGTTTGCGGTGATGATTCAGCCCTATTTTACGGCTTTATCTTGTGTCATTTTGCATTTCAGCCACATCTATACTTGTTAGATTACATGTTATTTCCCCCAATATGCTTATTTAGATCAAATGCACTTATGGAGGCTTTTTGCATGTTTTATAGGTACTTTTTCCACCACTTGATGGCATGGAAAGAGGATGGTCCAATCTAGGGTTTCCTCAGGCTTGGAGGAGCCCAAAATGAGGCCAAAACCACTTCCAACCTACCCCAAGTGGTCAAAGAAATTTTTGAAGCAATACCCTCCATGGATGATCAAGTTCAAGGCTCAAATGCATGAAAGAGACACCACCACGACCGTGGTGATCCCCCACGGCCATGGTGGACATTCCCCAAGTACAAAAAATCAGTAAAACTCCCAGAAATCGATGAAAATGGCCAAAACAACCGTGGTGATCAACATGCCCATGACCATAGGTGTCCACCACAACCGTGGTGACCCCCCACGGTCGTGGCCATCCATGCACACCTCCCTGTGATCTCCATATTCTAATAAACCCACGAACGTGCCCATCCACCACGGTCGTGGTCTACCCTACCCACCACGATCGTGGTGGCCCACCACAGTCGTGCTACTCACAAAATCCACCTAGTTATTACTACTTTCCCCATTTTGCCCCTAACTTAACCCTAGACCCCCTAGATCCCTATATAAGCCCTAGTGGCGGCTGAGGGTCGGAGGTTGGCTGCTTAGAGTCCCATTTTTGCCCCCTTGTCACCTCCACTCCATTCCACTTCACCTCCACCTCAAATCCACTCCATTTCACCATTTCCACCACATAACCCCCCATATTTAAGCCTTCCATCCACTTCCCACCACCATTCTACACCTTTCCATCCAAGAAGAAGGAGGAGGACGACCCTGCAGCTACTGGAGAGGAAGATCGCTTCATCTACACCGAGCTCCATGGCTTCTTCTACCTCTTTCTTCTCTCTTTTTGTATTTTCCATTTCTATGAGTAGCTAGGCCCCTGTGGGTGGGCTGTTTGGGAGAAATTATGTTAATTTGATACCATGTTGGGGGAAAATGACATGTTAACTTTGTAATTTCATTTCTTAATGATTATATTCTATTTGCATCTCATTCTCCATGGATTGCTTGTTGATTTGTGTGTGAAATCACTTAGGAATTTAGGCAAATTGCTTATATGTGTGAATTTTGGGATTTGCCCCTAGGTCCAATTCTTAGATCCCTAGGTTGCCTCCCATCTTCCTACATCCTAATCAATCTTGCTAAACCTAAGTGAGAGATCTAAGTAGCTAGATTAGGTAATTCTAGTGCAATTAGCATGGAGCCTTCTCAAGGCTAGAATGTGGGGGAATTGGGGTCCAAAACCCTAATTTCACCCCCATTACTACTCTTGGCCCCTAATTGCCCTAGGAATGTCTAATCTAGAAACCTAGACTTGATTAGACTCTAATTGGATTGAACCTAACCCCTAACCCAATTGAGCCTCGTAAGGGTCGTAGGGGGTGTTAGGGACTAGTTCCCCTATACACAACCTAGCATAACCATGGCCAGTTAGTAGCTTAGGTTAATCCATTAGACTCTCACTTGTTGTTTAGTTTGGATGATCTAATTGAAATCATAATATTTATATGTCACCCCCCAACTTAAGTGATAAGTTCATACCCCTAAACAGCCCACACATCTCTTTACTGCTTAAAACCCTAGTTTTGTGCTTGCTTAGCTTAGTTAGTTCTTTTCTTGCTTAGTTAGCTTATTGCCTTGCTCTTGCCTTGTTTATGCTAGTTTAGTTCTTTAATTGCTCTTTTTCTTTTCTCTTGCTTGCCTTAGCATAATTTGTCTTTTCATACCTAGCTGAGTCATTTCTTTCCTGCTTAGTCTTAATCTAGTCTAGGGTTAACATAGATTTCATTCCTGTCTTTAACTGCTTTCTTGTTCATCCTTAGTTAACAATCAAATCAAACTTTAAACCCTTAACCCTAGTCTCCGCAGTAGGAACCTAGCCAAACTAACCTAGCTCTAGTGCCCCCTCTTTTCCCTGTGGATCGACCCTATACTTGCGACCTTCCTATACTACGACACGACCCCGTGTGCTTGCGGGTGTAGTGTTTTAGTAGACGTAGGTAGTTAGTTTAGGTTTATAAATTTCGAAAGCAAATTCCCATCACGTGTGTTCTGACCTCGTGGGGCACATCTAGTCGAGTCAAATCGTCTAGTGTGTTGCACCTCTAGCGGAAGCGCACCAACTGTCAAGCTTCTGCTCTCCTCCCAGCTCTTTTGAATGGTCTCTGCACATTGTGGATCATCTTCCCAGTGGGGTTCAAAGATAAAATCCCTGCTCTTCTTGCGTCTGTATCTTTCTCTATTGTGAGCTATAACAATTATGGGAGAGTGATCTGACTCATATCTAGCCAAATGAATGACTTTGCAAAAGATGTACATATTCCCCCAGTCTGCATTGGCTAAAGCCCGATCTAGCCTCTCCTGAACAAGAGTATCCGCTGAGTTACCCCTTCGCCATGTGTACGGGTCCCCCGTGAAGCCCTGGTCCATTAGCTCGCAGTCATCAATCACATCCCTATAATTCTATAGAAATTTATCTGGCTTTTGCGGCCCTCCATTATTTTCAGTGTAAACTTTAATTTCATTGAAATCACCAAAACATACTGTAGGGAGATGCGACTATGTTGTCAATTGTCTCATAAGGTCCCATGTCTTGTATTTTTGTGCCTGATCTGCCCATCCATAAATGTCAATTGCCCTCCATTTTCTATGTATTCCCTCTGAGACCACTGCCTCTACATGGTGTTGAGTATAAGATTTAATTTCTACCTCAGTGTCATTCCACCAAAAGCCTATACCTCCCGCCCTTCCATTACTAGACAAACAAATACCTTCCAGGAAGCCACATTTTCTTCTAGTCTCTTCCAGATTTTTTTCTACCACCATGGTTTCCATGAGGAAAACCAAGTTTGGGCTCTCTCTCCAACACCATGATTGGAGGGCTTGTATACTGTCAGGATGGCCCATACCCTGATAGTTCCATCTTAAGATTTTCATTACTATTCGCGGAGTTGGTCCTTGCCAACCTCTGCTACTTGGGCCTCCTGGGCCTCATTTCCCGCCTATTTGGAGCCATTGTTTTCTTTCTTCTTCTTTTTTTCCGGTGCTCTCTCTATATCTTCGATGTCCATCTCCATTGATTCCTCGTGTCATTGTCGTTTCCTATTAACTCCTTCCCACTACACCTCCTTCTCCGTGATCCCCAATCATTCCGCCCGACTCATTCTGTAGACCCATACTGGGTCTCTTTTCTTCCGTCTAGACTGGTCACACTGCCTTCCTTGGTTTTGACTTCCTCTCTGTTCTTTCTTTCTCTGTGCTCTGGTGACGATGGTGTCTCTGCCTCTGTGCCCCGTGTTGTTGTTCGACATTGTTCTATCCTTCGTCGCTTGCACCCGCTGTGTGTTCTTCCCTATCTATGGTCATTCTTCCTCCAATAGTTTTGTCTCCCTTTCACCTTCCTCCTCTAGCTCCTCGCACTCTTAGGGTGTTTCCAGGATTCCCTTCTCCACGAAGATGGTCATCATTTGGTCTGTGGCATAGGAGATCAGGTTGCTATCTTCTTGTTCTTCGATAAGCTCTCTCCTGCTTGCTTGCCTTCTCCCTTTGTCTTGGTATTTTACCCTTTCTTGGAAGGGCTTGCTCCCTTTACACAGCGTGAAGCCCGTCGCCCCTTCTCTCTATGTCGTTTCTAACTTTCTCCTTTTCCCCCTATTCTTTTACTTCCTCTCCCGTATCTGCTTTGTTTCCTTTGCCATCATTATGCCCTCTAGACGATATGGATTCCCCTCTTCCTGGTGATTTATCTCCCCTTCTCAGTGTATAGATCTCCTCCTCTGATTTTGATGATGTCTCCTTTAGTTTTTGATGGAAGACTATGTTCCTCTTTGATCTTCCTTCTCCGATCAGTTCCTCCATTTTTTTTAGATTGTGGTTTCCGCAACGAGGCCTTAATCCATGCCCACCATTGCCTTTCCTTCGAATCCTCCTCGTCTGCTCGGGGAAGTCCCGATCAATATGCCCCATCATCCCGCAGATGTAGCAGAGCGAAGAGAGTCGATCATATTCGATCTCTATCTCAACGATCTTATCCTCCTTCCCTTAGATTCTAAGTATGCATTTCAGAGGTTGTGTAACATCCAAACAAACTCGGACTCGTGATGATGCCTCCCAGCCGAGATCATCTCTATCCATCTGCATCACCTCTCCTATTCAGCTTGCGATCTTGCGGACTGTCATCTCCGATCAGAACCCTAGACGGAGGCTATACAACATTACCCAAAAAGGACTATGCTTTAACGAGATGTTCTCCAATAGTTCATCGTTGTCAATCTCTTTAAAGATTAGGAGCTTGTTTTTGAAATTCCACAGCGCACCCTCAATAACCTTCTTCTTATCCCTCCAGTGCAGAAATTGGATGATAAAGACTCTTGCCTCCAATTGCTTAAAAACCACCTTTGCGATAGAGCCCAGGCCTGGGTGAACATCCTCTTCATCGCCCAGAAGTTGTACATTCTCTCAGTCAGGAGTTTCCCAACCAATGCTAACTTCACATGCTCTTCTCCGGTGATGGCGTCTTCCTCCTACAGTTGAATAAGATCTTCTTCATCCTCTATTAACTTGATCTTCGCGCATTTGTCAACCAGATCCGCCGCCATGGGGCAGTACCAGGACCACGAGAAACCCTTGTACCTGTAAGAGAGAGTGACCCAGACGGGTTGGGGGGGCATCCATCAAAACCCTAGATCATCGAAGCGGTTGCTAGGAGACGGGAACGAGTCTCTGCATCCTCCCTCTATTCTCTTCATCTCATTCAAATCTGAAATATTTGAAAAATTAAGTAAGATCTATGTTTTCTAGAAGCGTCCATCCTCCTCACGTCACTATAACTATAAGTCACCACAACCCTAACTCTGGAATCCAAAACCTATACATACCACATAAACAACTTCAATTCTCTCCCACAAACCCAAAAATTTCATTGCCACTCTCTCTTCCTTTCCCTCTTTTCTCTGGTCAGGCTACGGTCTTCGTGTATTTTTCTTCTTCTTCCTACAGCCTTGCATGGGTCGACTTGTCCCCACCTCAGCCATACAACCTCCACTAGGGTCGATCATTGACCAGTTATTGGTGGTTGATCATTTTCTCCTTTTCTTTTTTTTGAGGTAATTTCGTTCCTCTCTGCTTAATATTCTAGAACTTGCTCAAAATTTCTACAAAATATATCTTTTAATTCCAATATTCAATACAATCCCAGAGTCCATTATTATAAAAAATCATTAATATTATCTAAAGAAAGGAAGAAAAATAATATTTTTCCACAGTTAAAGCTTTTCCCTTAGCTGAATCAATTTCAACGGGGAATTCAAAAAGTTTTCTGTGCAACAAACAAAGTCTGATTATCATTTTTATTTCACAAATACCCCTAAAACTTAACCTTATGATTATATAAATTATAATATGGCTCCATAATGGTTATTAAATCTTGGAAATCCTAATATTTAATTGGATTATTACATTTGAAACTCAAAATTAGGATGACATGATCTTGACTATTTGTCTGAGTAAAACCTAACCATCATGTCTAGAGAAGATTCTAAATTCAACTTATGACCTTTACTTGAAGATTATGTTCATGAAATAATGATTGATCTTGATTAGGGATTCAAACCCTAATTTTGTGATGGTAGTATGAGGGTTAGAAAATCTTATATTTCCCATCTCTAAACATCAGAACCATGCTAACAAATTGTGAACTATATTATCTTGATCCTGGACAACCATGTGAAATTTAGTGTGAAACTTGACACTTAAACTTCTATTAATGACAAGGTGAATCTTTTCTGATGGTTTAGGGTTGAGTGTCCATTGTGGATTAGGTGTGAACCATCGCTCGATTTTGATAATGAAAATGACGTTGGAACATGAAGCACACAAGTTATACCAAGAGTCACAGTGTTTCAAGTCTTGAAAACATGAAAAATATGGAATCTTTATCATTGATGAAATATCACACCTATAATAATTAATGTGAATTTAAATCCCTCATATGGTCCTTGAGGACAAGAAAGATTCTAAGTTTGGAGGTGTTGATAACATCAATTTTATGGATGTTTCATGGCTAATTTTATCCTTATTTTTCCCTATTAGCATAGGCCTATGTAGATATTGTTGCATTAATTGTTATCTTTTCCCTCTTTACCTTAAATAAGTAATAACTTCTCATTTTTTTCGCAGCAAAATCATTGAATACCAATTGGGCAATCAAACCATTGGTTGTTGGCACTCACAACCCAACAATCAATGAATCTTCCGTGTCCAAATTGACCATTAGTAAGCATCTATTGATGGTCCCGCAACCTAACAATTGATGGCTCGAGTGTAGGCACCAATCAAAGTATCACTAGTTGTCCATTAACTGATGTTCCTATTAGCAATCATAAAACACTAGTCTCTCTATCCTTGCCTACTGATGGCCCGATAGGCCTTCATCTATGAAAGGCCTGCATGCTAACTTCACCAACCAATGGCTCAGTAGAGCAAGAATAACTGATGGTTTCCATGATTCTCTACTAATGTCTTAGTGGGTTGTTTACTATTGATGGTTTAGCATGACTTCTCCTATCAAAGTCTCAACAGACTCTCATCTACCAAATGAAGGTACTCTGGTTCGTGTACTAAAGGATCACCTATAGAAATAACCTATTAATGGTTCAATAGGGCTTTGTCTACTAACAGATGCCTAGTGAGATGTAACCATCATAGACCATTAAGCATGTACCCTGAGGTGCATTTTGTGTGATCTTGGAGTGCAATAAAAGTATAGTTATAATCATCACACTAATTCCTATAAGTAGGGACCCCATACTACATGAAGAGAACATGCACCTCTAATCACAAAGTGATGCCTAGATTCTCATCCACATTCAACCTTCGTAAGAGTAAGGATAAGAGTCTAAGTTCCTCCTTAAACCTCCAATGACTAAATACAAGATTCTAATGTCTCCCATCATCACCTCTCATGTCCATCAGCTTTGACAACCCTCTTTGCTAGAAAAAGGATTACTAGAGCTACCACCACCCTCACCATCACCCCAATAGTGAAGAGGATGGTCACCATTGACCACCAATACCATTGTAATAATGTTTGTTGTATTTTCTTCCTTCTTCCCCATCTTGGTCTTCTCCCTGGCTCGATCCAACTTGTCATGGATTTTCTCACTTGTAAATCCATTTTGTTTATCATTTCATGAGTGGCTAGACCTTTTTCTCGAGTTGCAGTAGCCATATTTAAGGCTCTCCCAACATGTAAATACTTATTTACATTGATTATGTACTCTTAGAAATTTTCATCTTTAATCATTGCTTGCATGATTAGCAACCATCTTGGGTTGTTTGATTACTAATGCCTTGAAGGAGTAGTGTTAGTTTATATCTTGAGTTATGGAGTAATATAAATGCATGAGATTGTTGAAATAGTTAATCTAATGATCATATGGTTATACTTTTGATTGTATGATTATCATATTTATAGAGAAGCACACTTATGATCTAGATCTAACTGGATCTCAATAGAGGAGGGAATAGACACTAATTGTGATTTTTTTTAAAATTATGTTAAGGGTTTACAACGGTTGTGAGTAAATCATGTTGGTGAGTTCCCTTAAGGGTGAAATGTAATCAAAGTTTTATCTATATAATAAAACTCACTTAAATATTGAAATTATACCTTGTTTTTATAATATAGATTCACTTTACCTTTGTCATTTATTTCCATGATTGGATACCATCATTTCATAAGGGTCACTTATTTTCCTTTTCGTTAGACATAACTAAGACAAGACCTTAAATCTTATCCACTTGTCACCCCTTTCTTTGTGTTTTACCTTTCTTGCTACACAGGACCCCATATTATTGTTGTGGGCACCTAAGTATTAGTTTACAAATATAAAGTTAGATTACTCTAGATCCACATCCATTTGGACATGCAATCATGATCAAGACCTCACACAGGGGTGATGAAAGGACCAAATATATAATAAACAAAAAAAAACTCACACTTAGGGGTGTTGTAAATGGATCCAGTGTGGATGAAAAAGACCCTCAACTTTGAGTATAAATAGGGTTAAATAAATTTACTATCCTCAAACCTATGTAGAACATAATAAATGGTCATAAAACTATATAATGGAAAAATATGATGAAATACATGATTTTTTTAGAAGATTATAAAGTAATTTAAAGTTTGTCTCATGTCTATTTCATAAATACCAAGAATATATTGTATTATACAATTTCACATGTTTCACCAAAAAAGTACCTATGAATTTGCAATGACTGTGTGTCTTGGCTTTTCCCCTATCTGGAAAACATGATAGTTGATCAAGAAGATATGTTTTTGCACTCGACTAATTTGATGATAAAGAATAAAAAAAGTTCAACCAAATCATGAGGAACCATTTCTTGAATCTTTTCAAGTTTTCATTTGTGCCATGGTGTAAAATTTATATTTTTATTCAATCAATAAACACATATTTTATTTAATATCCATGTATGTGGTGTGTCTAATTTCTAGACCATTCAATCACAGGAATTTCAATCCCTTTACAACTGTCTAGGCAACGGGATTGGGATTGGGGGAAGAATGGACCCATAACAGTTGGTATTAGAGCTAAACACACAACCCCTTCATGATTATTATTTAGAATTTTAGCTCTCAAATGAAATTGGGAAAACCCTAAAGGTCCATAATGGTGTAAACTAAGGTGTCTATGCTTGGGGTTTTGATTAGTAATCACCTCCTATCCATCTCACAATGGTGAATGAGGTTCCTCACTCTACTTGAACTTAGTTGAACCTGAATGGACCGAAGGAATTTTTTTTTAAATAGAGAGTCTTCCCTCATCTCATGTTTTCTATAAGGGATATGCTAAAACCATTCATTAGATTGAAGTAGGGTGACTTGTCATCTTGGATCACTCTTTCTAGGTATCATGACTTGTTGTATACACTCCCACTTTTTGTAGAATGTGAAATAACCAAAAAGTGAAAAATAAATATAGAATAGTATGATACCATGATGTCATATACTCTTGACTCAATATATGTGATAAAATGACATATACTAGAAAGACTAATGCTAAGAAGTATCTTGTATATGGTTCCAAAAACATACAATTAAGAGAAGGACCTTCTGGAGTTAAGGAGGGGAAGGAGGAGGTTTAAAAGAAAAAATAAGGGGCAAATAAGAAGAAAGAAGCTGAGAAAATGATAGAAGTTGATAAGAACAAGGAATCTAAAAGGAAAAAGGAATGTAAAAAGGAAAAAAAAAGGAAGATTGAAAGAAAAACCATTTGAAAAGGAAAAACAAAATGAAACTAACAAGGAAAAAGTAAGAAAATTGGAGAAAGATAAGGGAAAGAAAGTGAATAAGGGCAAATGACCCAAAAGAGTAGGGGATTGGAAGATGATGAAGTTGACTGAATAGAAAAAAAATGTCCTTAAATTTGATGATCAGGATGCACAGTGTAAAGTAGTCATGGATTTTGTGATCAACTTTGAAAACACCAATGCATCATTATCTATTGAATGAACTCATATGAATATCCAAAACATGTCATTATAGATATTTGTGTTCATTTGAACTCTGGGTTATTATTTGATGAAGATAAGGAAGGGTTTTGTACAAGTTAGATCCATGCATAGTTTTCATTGAGAACACCTTCAGAGTGTTAAGATGTCCCCAAAACAACAAAGTAACATTTTCTACCTACCAATTGATGGGTGCAACCAAACCATAGTGGGAAAAATATACCCACTCACAATATATCAATCCATGGAACTGGGAAGCTTTCAATATTGTCTTTACTACTTGTAACATGCCTAGATATGAGTTACATGAAAATTTAAAATAATTTCTATCCCTAATACTCAAATGACTCCTCTATATCTGATTACAATAGAAAGTTTTGCATCTTTGAATAACATTTCAAGAAATTGATTCATGAGGAGGGTTAGACCTTTATGTTGACAGACTCAATATGTCTCTATAAACTCTTATTGCCTCCTCCAAACCTGCTACTTTCCAAGATGCATTTGGCCATGCCTTGAATATGGAATGAGCCTTAAGACTATAATTGGTGTAAGAACAAATTTGTGACAGTTGGTATTAGAGTTAACAAACCTTGTGCTTGCTAATCTTGCACATAATCATAAACTGGGAACAAAAATTAGAAATAACAATCACCCTAGAAACCTCCATCTTAGAACTATCATAATGGACCTAATCAGATAAACAATTGAGGACCAAAACCAGAGAGTCTTCTCAAATGTGGTAAGAGGCACCATGTATCATTCTAGAATCAGAATTCACTTTGTTTCTATTGTAAGGAAGGAAGACACTTCAAGTAGGGATGTAAATGGGTAGGGTATTACATGTTTCCCCATCACCCATACCCTATAGGGTAGGGTACAGGTAAGCACATTTTTACCCACCACCCATTACCTTTTACCCACTAACCTATTGTGCTAATGGGTAGAATAAAAGGAGATCTATTGCACTTACCTGCTTCATCCATTTATCCACTTGCATGGGAATATTTCTATAATGTAATACATGTATGTTCAGAACAAAAAACATAAATTACCTACTCCCTAACACTTGTAGTTGTCACAAACACAATTCAATATAATAAATGAAAACAAGAGCCAAACCATCTACACAAGTGAGGCATTGTCATGATAGTTTGCTATCTGGATTGCACAAGCACACAACATGTCTAAGGGAAAGTAACAACTACCTTGTGGCTATGGGTTGATGACCAAATAGTTGTATGCCAATGAGTACATCTAGGTACTAGCCACTTGATGAATTACTAGTGACTTCATGCAAGACTAGATAATGCAAAGCCATATTATTCTTGGCTCTCTTACAAACAAGTGCTTCACCACATTCCATCATGTGGCGCATGCAAGTAAACAATGTAGGAAGTAGACCATTATCTTTTTATATGTCACATGAGGCACGTGTGGACAGTCACACATGAACTGTGCACATATAAATGTAGGAAGTAGAGCATTTCCGTTTTAAATCCTACTCCTATAGTGGTTCAATAAATAGTTTAGATTCATGATTGAAGTCTCTATATTATTATTTTATAGCCATAAATCTTCTTTAGAAGCACGGTATTTGATTTGTTTAACTCCCAATCCCTCTTCCAATTCAACTAGTGGTTCATCACTTTGATTATGATGATCAATAATAAACAAATTAATAAATATATCATTGACTCAAGTCTAGAATAAATGAAATAAATTTGTAACTCATAAAATTTAAATACATGCAATATTCGGCTATTCCCAGTTCCTAAAAAATAAGGGGCTAGGACCAGCATGACTTTCAACATTGTAAAGCAAGAGGAAGAAGATAAAAATATGATAAACAATAAAAAACCGACATAAAAGCCCCTGAAGAAGTTTTCTTGTCAATCCACTCTCATGACCCCTCTAATCTACATATTGTCGATTGCAAGTCCATCCTCTAGAAGTGCCTGGAGCATCTGATCGAAGTCTATATCCTTTTTCAGCTCCTTTTTGGGCTCTATACTCTACTAATCTGTGATAATCCCTTTGTGGATTATTCTAGATGTGTCCTTCATTAAGTCATATTCGTTGGATTTGACTAAATCTTAGATATGTTATGAATGTGAAGCATTGGTGCCATCGATAGAGTGTCAGTTGCACTTAGTGATTGGCCAATTTTTGTCTCCTCGAACACTGTCAATACTACCAATGTGTGTATCGATATCATCGATTTGTTTATCATAGAGGTCTAGATGCCAGAGTCTATATCACAAACATACTAGCCACTGGCACTGATATAATTAATCTTGAGTTTTGATGCTCCCTAGATCATGAGTAGGTAGAACCGACCATGGGCTTTCGTAGAATTGATGCCACTCTCAATAGCACAAAGTGTCTTCTCTATAGCACCGAGTCTTTCCACCAATATTTTTGTATATCGTGACGTGGCATTACCATTGACACTTATTTTGGTAGAATCGAGCCTTTCCTTTCAATGCACAAATAACCATAAGACATAAGTCTGACATAAGGGTCATAAATTAACATGATTCTATAAAATATTGAATAATTGACTAAATAATGATTCACGATTTCATAATGGAAAACTATGCATAAACATATCTCAAAGTTAACGTATATACTAAATAAGTCGATAAAATAGCCCTTGAAAAGTGACCAAAATCAATGCATTAAAATCCCCTAAGAGTGGACGTTTCTCATCCTAAAGAAAAACTAAGTTTGGATTTTTTTGAAAAAGTTAGCATGAGGACAAATTTTATGCATTACTTTTCTTGATTACCCCCACCAGACGGTCTTGAACGGCCCTTATCAACCACTAAACATGTAATTACTCTAAATCAATCAATAATGTTCATTAAATATGTCCTCAATAAGATCAATGGAAATATTATTAGTATGAAACAGTAAACATCATAGTCAATAAGGCATGCCCTTGATGCACCTTGTGATTCCACTATCTACAATGTTATGATCCACCAACATAACAATATTGGAAGTAGTTCCCCATATAGACATGGATGAGGGGAATAATCATATATGTGGCCTACCATGCTGACAAATGGGTGGAAAAGATGGGTGGTTATGAAAATGAATCTAAAAAAAATACAAATTATTTATGTTTGAAATAAAAGATGATGCACCTTCACAATGGAAGGGATGAGAATGCATGTCCCCTAGTGCCTACTATTATGGTGGGATGATGAATGCAATGAATGTCTCATCATAATGATGAGTATGGATGGAAGGATGCCTACACATAAGCTATTTCCACTTTCTCCTTAGGAAAAATTCAGATTGAGTTAATGGATTCCTTTTTCTCCTCTCTGTATTTCTTTTCCTATGCAATTTTCCAATTAAAAAATGTATACCCTCTTATTATAACATGATTCATGAATCATTCTTGGGGTTCCTTTCACTATATATCATTTACTTTTTTTCATATTGAGGAATACAAATGTAGCTCTTTCACTATTTATTTGTGAAGAAAGCTAAAATGGATACATGTTGTACATCATGAAAAATAATGCAAAAGAAAATGCGACCTATATGAAAATTGTTATACAACTATAATTTCTTAAATGAAGTAACGTGACATGCACATTTCTTTTTCTTTTCTATTTCAACTAGAATGAAACTAACTAACATGCTACCATTTATGTCATGCAATGAAGTCAAGAGGAAAACAATTTTGATTACTTGACCACTATGTGGTGATGAATGTGATTGAATTAATGGTGGATGGAATCACATGTCTAGGAGATGATTTATTTATTAAGTATGTTATGTTCGTATCCTATCAAGTTGTGTAACAGGGTGGCCTCAACAGTTAATTTCTTACTTTCCCATTTAATATCTTGTTACTATTTGGTTGGTTTGGGCTCAAACATTCTCATCATACATGATCCTTAGATAAGTTAAGGTTATGATTCATCCAAGATGTGCTCAAGTTGACTAAACAAACACTTCCTCTATTTGGTGTTGTCTTAGACTTAGCAAGTAAGATTAGAATATAGAGTATTCAAACAAAAATTGTAAGCTTATTGCAATAGCATGAAGCACATTATTTTTACTAATATAATGAAATCATGAGAATTTAAGCATTACAATTACACTATTTAGATTTTGGATCCTACTACTACAAGAAAATTAAGAGAATAAAACATGCAAGAAAACTAACTAAGATAGAACGTAATGCAAAAGAGATTCATTCCACACACCCTAAGCTTGAAATTGACCATGTCAAACTAAGGTGGGACGGTGGTACCAGAAACTTAGGATGGTGGTGGTGGGTGGAATCTTCCTATCTTGATTTGTGGATCAGGTGGATAGAATGTATCAGTGAATTGTAAGGGTTTTGCAAACATGTTTTGGGGTAGAGGGTAGCTAGAAAAGTTCCCCTAACTCCAATAGTGATCATAGAGCGATTGTTGGTGGTACACAATGCACTACAAATGAGTATTAATGTTCTAATAGTTGACTAAGAGAAGACATGCATTGTGTAGATGGCATGCTATTGTTGAAGCTATTTCTCCTAAACACTCAAAATTGAGTTAAAGTGGATGAATATTGATGCCTCCCATGCCAGATGGAATGCAACATCTTGTACATGCCCTCCAAGGAGACTAAATTTCCTGGTGGTGGAGGTGTTGGAGCTACGATCTCAAAGCTACATATTGACGGAGGATGTGATGCATGCTCTAGAACTGTGTGTGAGGCATGGATGCCTCCTCTACTTACTCTTCCTCTTCTCCTTCTTCTTCTTTAGCCCCAGACAATGTGTCAACATGTTTTCCCTTTGGTATGGCCTTCACATCCTCTACTAGCCACCGTAGATGACACACTTCCCATAGATGGAAGATGGGATCAAGGAGAACCATTCCTTCAGTTGGGCATATATGGTGTAGTAGGTGTACACCCTACCCTATTACATGGAGATGAGGTGAGCCCAATTGAAGTGCTTGAATCAAGTGTCAATGTCCTATTGAGGGTTGTTGGCCTTAAAGAGGTCGAGGCAAAGATACATGTCTAGTGGTGTGAGAAGGCCCCTAAAATGGATGGGGTGTACACTTCTCTGAGTCAGCTTCTTCATGGCCATCATGTGGAGAAGGAAGAATGAGCGAATATTGACTATCTCCCTTGCCAAGAGCAAGAAAGAATAAAGAATGTACAAGTCCACTTGTTGGACCTTCCCCTCCCCTTGTTTCGACCTAGTGAAGATTGTGTTCATCAAGTAGTGATGGAAGATGTAGGAAAAAGGGTGATTTATATCTATGATAGAAAACTGATGCTAGTTGATGATGAATCCTTGTGATAGAATTGTCAACTGTCTCCAAACCAAGATATAGAGTAAATATCCTAAGGTGTAGCGCACCTCGCCCATGGGCCAACCATAATTGGCATTGAACTCCTCTAATGTGAGGTGGTGCTCAATGTTGGAGAGTTTGAACTTCACCAAGATGGATTCCCATCCTTCCCTGTTCTTGGGGATGTAGAAAATCTGTAGTGTGTCAAGTAACTCGTAGATAATCCCATGGTAGGTGGTCCAATCACTAAAAAATGGGTGACTGTCTTCTATGCCTTGTTTGGTGTAGACGTGCTGGAGATTGTCGGTGAAGACTATTTCATAAAGGAAGGCTTGGTCCTAGGATATTGTGCCTTGTGGATGAGAGGGGAATTATTGGATGTGACTTATGATCACCCCTTGCTTCCCCTTTTATACTTGAGGGGTGTCCTGCCCATGCCATGTCAGTACTACCAACTAAAGTGTTAGTGGTACGAACTCCTTACTATTGGTGAGTGTATTAGTGCCAGCCATTAAAATCCAACAACTTTGCGTCATCGATATACCAACCCATGGATTTGTTTATGTTAATGGTACCAACTCCTAAATTGTAAGAAATGATTATTGGCATGGACTGTTGTAAGTGAATGATAGCAACCATTAATTTTAGTGCCACATATCTGATTTTTATGGGTTCCTGTAACCGATAGATATGTTGGTGGTACCGAGCTAAAATCTTGCCACCTCTGACCTCTCTGTCAGTTCCACCAAGTGATGTTGTCACTATAACTGAGTACAATGTTCATTCCATTGAGAAAAAAATGTGGTGGTACTGAGTCTTTCTTTCCTAAAGTGTTAAGGGCTCTGTTTGTAAATATCAGTACCACTTACATGTGTATCAGTACTACCAAGTTGAATCAACCTTTTTCTTCCTTGAGCATCATGCATCGGTACCATTGAGAAGCATCTTGGTTTTATCAATATTATTCTCTAGTAGCTCTAAATTTCTTATCAGAAATTGTCAGTGCTACCAACTAAGGCTTCGGTGCTACTAGTCTGATTGAACATGCATGGTTTCTTACTAATGAGTATGCAGTATAACTAACCCACCCACTTGTCAGTGTTACCAAAATGTTTACATTTTCCTATTGATTCGTTGATGATGTTTGGGTGTTTTCGATGGAAGCTTCTATGGTACCGACACAGTAAATTCATGTAAACCACACAAAATGCATCACAACACTTTTTTTTGCATCAAACTAAATTACTTGCAAAGAAGTATGAAATATAACAAAAGAGATGATGAAACAAAAGTAAATGATAGAAATTAATGTGGGTTGTCACCCATAAGTGCCCTTGTTTAATTTTGTAGTCTAGACAATTATTCAATTTCTCAAGGAAGGTCAATTAGCTTCAACTCTTCCTCCAAGATAATAACTGAGACGTTGTCAATTGTTCAAGAATGTCTTGGTCAGTCACTAATCTCTATTGATCCATGAGAAAATTCTATAACCACCATATAAGATCCACTCTATTAGTATCTTAAATTTCTCGAGTATAACTCCATCCTAGAATTAAACATCAACACTTGATGCCCCAATAAGAATGTCCTATGCAAGATATGGAGTTCATGTATCTTCTTGGTCCTATCCTTGTAGATCCTTGAATTCTCATAAGCCCATATCCTAGTATAATCCAATTCATTAAGATCCAACATGTGTTCCCTCCTTGCACAAGATAAATAAAAAATCAACTTCCTTAAGGCACACTTGGCACTGTGTTCCAAATCTCACTACAACAAAAATGCCCATCAGTGGCCTTTTAGAAATGCCACTAAAAAAAATAAACGCCACTAAACATGTTTAGTGGCATTTGTTGACACTTAAAAAAATGCCTCTAGTACCAATGCCACTAGAAAGATGGTGGCATAAGTTGTAAATGCCACTAAACATTTGGCTTTAGTGGCTTCCAAAAAATGTCAAATAAAGGCCACTAAAACATCATTTGGCATTTATAAAAAAACCACTATCCATCAATTGGCTTTTATACAAATGCCACTAATTTGTATTATGTTGTTGTATGAAATGATTCTTTTTGAGTGTAATGGTGTATAACAAAAGCCACTAATGACATACTAGTTCTGTATTGCTACATTTTCATGGTTTTTAGTCATTAAATTTTTAGTTCATTATCAGGTTTTCTAATTGAATGTCATTGCAGCTGAACTCAATTTTCCAAAAGTATGAATTCTTTATTTATAATCAAATGACAATTACATGGGGAGGACATTTCACCTTGCCCCTTATATGGAATACAACACCAATGATATACTTTCATACAACATTTTTCTATTCAATACAATAACTTCTACATCGTTGGATCTGTCTCTTCCCTTATATGACTATCTACTTTTCGACATGCCGACTCAAAGCTCCTTCAGGAAATAGCTTTATGTGTAGGTAGAATCTCTGATCCACCTCCCAGAACCATTGGATAACAAGTGATGCATTGTTGTAGCTAGAGTATTCTATATTCTGAAGTAATCAGTAACCATGATAGAATTGAAATTGAAGTTTCTGGACAGACTTCCAATTAATGGCATCTTTTGAAAATTTTTGCAGATGAAAACCTATAAAGAAAAGATATTTATCAAAAGAAGTAATAGAAATATGCAAAAAGAGTTTTAGCACGTGAGGCTGAAATTAACATATACAATTAATTCAGAAGAATTCAATCTGGCACGAGAAGGCCACGGACTCCTACTTTCAATAGGTATCCATCGACGAATTCTAGTTCCTCCTAAGAAGGCGTGAAGAGGAAGATAATATGGGGACTCAACATCTTGGCTCTTACCACAGATTTTAGGTCCAAATTTCCTGCAAGCATTTGTAGATCAAATATATGCCAAAGTGTCAAAATTCAAAACTTACAATAGTTATTGATGGCTTGTTCGACTGCTCAGGGCTCCCATGGGACACATCCATTCCTAGTATAATAGTTGGCACTTGGGAGATCTTTGGCATGGATGGAGGATGCTCAGCCAAGAGCACAGAGTTTATGCCTCCAAGCTTTAGGAAACGAAATAGTTGAGCAAAACAAAAAAATATTTGGATTAGTTAGTAGGGAAGAGTATATGGTGAGGGACATACCTTAGCATTAATCTTCAAGAGAACATTAGTCAAGTATTGTTCGTTGACCTTAGTTGGTGCAATGCATTGGGTGGGTATCCCAAATTCAGCAAGTTTCCTCCTCTTCCATGGGCCTAAAGGATAAGAAATGAACGAAGGAAATAGACACACATGAATATCTTCAACTAGAAGGTGATCATATCAAGCGAAGGAGATTTAAAAAAAAGGGTTGAGCATAAACATCAGAATTTTTCTGCTCAGAAAGAATACAGAGGAGAAATTTAGGCGCTCCAGGTAAATTATTCTTCATCATCTCAATCATTTCATCTACCCTCACATTGGGTGGAAATCTTCTCATGGAAGGACTTTCTTCAAAGACATCAAATGGATGCTCAATATTCTGTAAGGACAACCAATGAGAAGTGAAAACCATTAGTTAGTTGAACAAAAAGGAAAGGACCAGGCATAAATGAAATACATAAAAAGATTTAACTTATAATGCCCTTCATGCTTCCACAACAAATGAGATCCTGAATAATCTTGCGGGTGTCACAATGCATAAAGAAGTTCACCACAACCCACTTAACAATTGTTGTGCAGCGGTAGAGTTTCTGCAAAAGAGTGGGTGGCATGGTTAAAAACATAAGCTTATTAAAAAAGGAACAACAAACTATAGATGTTAAAACTAGATGGGGCATCACCTTGCTGTTAAAATTCCACCTCCCATTACGTGGCAAAAAATCTTCACCATTGCCAACTTTTAGCTGGGGGATACAAAAGATAGAACGCATATGAATTACAGATACTCAATGTCCTTTAGGCGAAGCAAGAAGGAAAAAAAAGAACATAGCATACCTTTGGGGCCGGTAGAACACGTCCATCGACTTTGGTGAACTGACTCTGGATCGCAATTTAACATGATCTTAGTAGAGGATCATTACCATAGTTATTGTCTTTTAGGGCTTGCATCACAACCATATGTTATAGAAAGGGTATTATTTTAGATGGAGGGGGTAACGGAAAAAATACAAATACACAAATGTTGTGTTAACAATTAAGGGAACATGGAGGAACCCACATTACTAAGAACACCCATTCTTTCTTGAGGCTTCTGCCTATACTTCTCAACCAGAGCAGACCTCTAAAATGTTGACAATGACTTAGTGTACCTCTGCAGAGAAATTAGGACACACAGTTGTAGAAGGAAAAACACCAAGTTATGTTAGTTAGTGGAAAAAACCAAACAAATAATTTATTAACTAAACTGGAAGAACAAAACACCAGGATATATTATAATTAGTACCAAAAACAAAACATTCAAAAACAACACAATGAGACAATAGAACAGCACTTGTAGCAGTAACACACCTCAATAGGTACATAAGTGGGTCACTTGGGAAAAGGGTCTGAATACTTGAGCTCTATCTGATGATGTTTTCTCAAATAATCAGAGACATTCATGATCTCTAGCTCCCCAGGTTCTCCCTTCTTAGGCCTCCTCTCAAACCTATAGTAGAAAAGACATGAAAATATTCATTGATTTGAAGCAAGGAGAAAGGCTCTACTATAGGAGGGGGGCAGAGAGGCCATGCCACAGCTGTGATACAAACATAAAGAAAAGTAAGAAGACCAATTTAGTGTTGATAGATAAAATACAAAAGCCAAATAAAAAAGAAAGCAGAGCATATGTTTGGTGATTGCACGAGAGCTCACTAATCCCCACGATCTTATACTCAGTGTTGGTGGGCCTTGCTTTAATTCTAAGTACGAAGTTCGTTATCTCCAACACACTATGTACCAACCATGTGCCAGGCCTGAGTCATACCTGCAGCTAAATGGTAAACTAGAACAATACTTCCTTACCATACAATTATTTAAAAATCCAACAAACATTCTTACCAGTAAAGAATTCTGGGTGTAGTTTCCATGACAATATCATCCTCACTAGTCACCTTTTTACCGATTGGTGCATAACCACCAAGCAGCACACAAAACTCACCAGAATCAGATTCTGCTACAAATTTACCATCCTCTTAAAATCATGAAAGTTTGTTTGAGTAAACGATACCGAGCTATCGGATTGAGATTATTGGTTGAAGATTCTTACCAAAAATAGCCACATCACAAGTCCCTTCATGGTATTGATCCTTTAAATGTTGGATAACCTCTAAGGCTTTGGCTCTCTCTTGAATATTGGAATTTACGCCATTGAATTGGTAGATCTTCTTCTCTATGTCTAGTATGAATACATCATCATGATTCAGTGAGGAACGAGCAAAAGGAACCTGGATACATCCCAAAAGAATACCAATGAAAAACATAAACCAAGGTATAACAATACTGCAGAATGGGATCAAGTTGTGTCAGGATATTACTTGTTTCATTCTAACAACTCATTTGCCTTTACATATATAAAGTCATGTTACAAAATTTTCTTCCTCTGGCTGCTTGAACCCAGAAGCAACCCTCCAAAGTAATAACGCAAGGTTTGAAGTAAGATAGAATTTATCAGACTTAAAACCATGTAGTTCCTTGTGCTGGACCGCATGACCTCCATGTGCAACACCAAGCTCAACAGTTTTAATTGTTGTAGTACCAAATTCGTCCTACATATAAATTAAAGTAGAAAAAAAAAAAGGAAAGTGATCCAGTCTCCACCAATAATTATCACTCAGGAATACCTGACTGGTATCTTTTCCGATCCAAAAATGAATATCATACAAGTAAGCTCCTCCTTTTCTAGCGGATATCCACATTCAAGTTACAAATTCATCTGCCATTGTACCAGAAATGCAATAGTCATATGCAGATTTATGTAAAGTGGGAAAAGAAAAAAATAAAGAGTGCAACAACCTTGAAAACTAGGTAGGAAATAATATAATAACAGTCTTTGTAGCATAGGAAAAGGAAGATAATTCTAATTATTACATCAGTGATTGAAAAACTTGCAACTTGAAAGAAGGTAAAAGCAATTTCTTTTACGCCTTTAGAACCAAAATTGGAATTTCCTAGCATCTTATAACTGAAGGTGAGGATGTGAAAAAGAATGACAATTTAGTTTGCAGTCTATATTATAATTAATGGAGACTGTCATTAGGATCAACATCAATTCTTATCCTCCCCAATTACAAGTCAAGAATAACCATGCAAAGGAAAAGTGTAGAAAGAAAAGCAGTAAGCTTGCCTAGGCAAATTAGCTTTCCACAACTGATGAGAAGTCTTTTGATGCTACATTCTCCCTTTTCACAACACATACCATGTATCTCTTTATCCTGACACACAATTACCGGGTATCTCCTTTTTGTGATACACACGGGTATGAGCAACTGATATATAGATGATAACAGTTCTGTTCTGGACGTCCGCTAGGAAAGTCACCTCAGACTCAGAGTATGGTATTTCTATAGGAGGAAGTCTACTCACTAGGTTAAGTGAAAAATAGAACTTCTTTCCTAGGTGTAGCATAGAATTACAATACAAATGTATGGTTCACACTACCTATGAGATTGTGGGTCGAATAACAAATTAGCCCTACACCCATGTTTCCACAGAAGAAAGGTGAATTTTTGTTGCCCTTTTTGGGCTTAACAAGGCCCTAGGGTTTTCTACAATAACCTAAGTAATTTTTTGTTGACTATGGGCTTTGCAAGTCTCTCCATGATAACTTATTGTTATGCTGATAACATTATTTTGTCTAGCAATGACATATATGGCATTCATGCCTTATAATCATATCTAGAGAAGATGTTGCAGCTATATTTTTTCCATTGTTCTTTTCCAACATCTAAAATGGATACTAGTGTATACAACCTTCTTGCCCTATTTTTATGAGAAATAATCGAAAGGCAGGCCAAAATAGCCCTGCAAGAGAAGTTGCATGCCACATGTTATGCAAAGTCGTAGAAGATACATAATGTCTCAAGCTAAACCACAACAGAAATGATCAACTAATGTCTAACATGTAGTGACTCTTCATTGACAGCATAATGTAGGATCAAGCCAAACTAGCATTATGATATGTAAGCTTAATTTTTTGGGAAGAAAGAAATTATATTTGTGCTAAGCTTTCAAATTTTGTATTCCAAGGCCTTCCCATCTTAATAGTATAAAGGTGAGAACCACTTGAGTGTACTATTAAATTAAGCACAGTTTTAGCATCATACCATATCACATCCTTCTCGTGAATATGATCCGAACATGTGACAAACCTTTCTTCCCCACAGATAGACAATTTTCCATCATCCATCAAGTTCCCAATGAATCTCCAACTTGTTGGATCCTAATAAACCAAGTAGAGAAACAATAAGACCTTAGGAACACATTTGTGATGTTTCTCCTTTACTCAAGTGGAATATAAAGGAACAAGATGGAAAAAAACCTCAAAGAAGGGAAGGTTCCACTTTTCTGTCACACTATCAAGTGTTGCACTTGTAGGAATGTACCTGGCCAATCCCTATTAGTACACGAGCATAAGGGTAAGAAGAGAAAGTTGCACAGAGAATAGATAGAATCTAGAGAATAGAAAATAGCAAAAGAACTCCATAACCTAGTCGTCTATGAGATGACTTCAAGCACTGGACAATAGCAAAACCCCAACATATTACATTCTCCATCCAAACATAACAGCTAGGGGACTGAGCTAGTCTTATGTTTTTTCTTGTTATTGGTTTTAGGCTGAGGGCACATCTTCATACCAAGAATGATACAATTTAACCATATGTAATCCTAGCATTAGTGGGACTGACACCTGATGTTCAGAATCAGAGCTACATCATTTAAAAATAGAGATCAAGGGGTAACTAGTGGATTACCATGGTATGAAGATATTCATGCCCATTCTAGTGTCGAAGCATCCACTCTAATGCCATGATAGCCTGAGCCAAATTGTTGGTCAATGATGATGTGAGGGCACACCCAATAAACCAAGAGAAGAAGGTTAGGATAGAGAATAGATATCCAGGCAATTAGCCATTAATATAAGAAAGAATAGCACTCTGATTATATGTGCAACCTCATGTATGGTGCTCATGGGAATTCTAAGTGGGATCATGCCATTTTGTATTTTTTTATCACTTTGCTCGTATAGACATTATGATGATTAGTTTGAACTCATGTCAGATAGATGGGTACCTGATAGTTATTACAATGGTGATACTCCCCTTCTAGCTGGTGAAAATCAAGGTAAGTGAATTGGAGGTTTGCTGCATGAGAATTACATAATGAAGGTTTTTTGAAATTTTGGATAATATTTTTGGTGCCTATACAACTAGAAGTGTTTACCAGGTTGTAATGTGATTATAGACCTGTAGTGTCATAAATTCTTCCTATAAGATCATCACAAGGATTGGCAACCAAGATTACAACATTGATCCAGTTAAGGTGCTTTAGTCCTGGAAAATATACTATTAACATTGTGGATGCCTACAAGATACATCGTACCATTATATCATCATGATAGAGAGATTGGTTATTTAAGATTCACTTACTGTTTTTTTTAATGGTGTAGAGAATGACCTATTTTTGTTGCTCAAAAGATGTGGATCTTGTACAACATTGATTCAGTAGTTCAATTCTTATGTCATTGGATATGCTCAATTCAGATGACTAGTTGATTATTCATCATGAAGTCTACTATATGGAGAGTCATTTCTCCTTGTCTTTTCTTGACTACTACTTAGAATATGACCTAGATAGTGCAAAGTGGTGACATAGTATCTTTGATCTCAAAATCATGATGCGAGATATCGACTTTTCTTCTCCAACCTACAACTGATGTTAGATTGGAGTCTAGCTGACACAACTAACTAATCAAAGTCCAGCTCACACACATAATCTTTTAAATAGTATATGATTGTACTTGTTAAGAAGTAAGCTAAGTAGAAAATGAATGAACTTCAAACATCAGTAGATAACATACAAAACATCATAACCCAGCCATCCATGAGATAACTTCAACTATAGACACATTATTTTTTCCATCCAGCCAAAAATAAAAACACTCCACAAAAAATATTCAGCTACTTCATACCATGTATGTTTAAATCCATAAATCTAGTGATTGTATCAATGAATTGAAGATCAACTGCACTTTACAATACTAGAAACTTAGAAAATTAAGAAAATGATACATTTTATTATCATAAAATATCTTACATCCCAACTCTTTGACAGTGTAAGTAGTTGAAATGCACCTACAGTTCCAGATCAGAACAAGAATGCCCATAACCTGAAAGATTAGATCCAAGACAAGAGTCGAATAGGGTAGCCCAGGGAAACAAGCCATTGGGCAACATTTACCAACACTATGCATGAAATTCAGAGTGGTCTTATGGTTTACCTGAAATTATGCCAAATAAATGGAGGAAGCAACCCCACTACATTGATGACAATAATTGTCCGTGATGTAGGAAGGAAGAGGAGTATACCATGCATGCTATCAGATGATATAGACATGCAAATGCTTGTGGCAGTGTTTGACAGGAGCTAAACCAATTAGTAATGCACATCATGACAACATTGGATTCTGGGTAGATATGAACCTAAGAAAATATTCATCTTAGTATATAAAATTGGTGATCAGCTACAAGTTCATCTGGAAGAGCAGGAACTAGAAAACTTTCAAGCATTTAGAAGTGCTAGTGGACCATCAAGTAAAATTTATCCTCAAAATGGCAAAACCTCATCATATCAGTCCAGTAAGACAAAACCAGAATGCCACTATGGATAGGGACACTGAAGAAAGTTGGAAACTCAATATATCTTCACTACCCAAGATTAAAATGTCAAATCACCATACTTTGCTGCCAACATCTCAGATATAATATCATTCCCAAACTTCCCAATATGAAGAGAATGTTCAAAAGTGAAGGTTAGCTGATTTAGATTTCACAACCTTAGTAGGACCATTAGCTTTTCCCACCCATTGAAACCCTAATAAGAACTGCCACCTTATACATGACTGAAATTTGAACTAGTTTGGTTCCTACTTCCTATAGTCAGCGTAACTGTGATGATTACAAGTTTAAGTCTTTCTAATAAAAATAGTATTCAGCTATATATTCACCTTGTAGAATGAGAAAAGAAATTAGATGAATAGGATACAACAAACAATCATAGAATAGGATAAAGGAAAAATGTGGCGAAGTTCATCATTCATTATGGTATATAGGGAGTAGGCCTTAAGAAAAACTCCTTTATATGAACCTATGATAGCCAAACTATTAGTATTAGGGGCTTGTTCTCCATGTAATAAATCAAACATATTCTAATGGTGGGTTAATTAGATCCAAACTGAGATAATTGGTTTCTAAACAATTTAGTATGATATTATCAGCAACATCCACTAGAGTACTATATTTTCAATAATCTGTAAGCCTCTCATTCTTCCTAGAAGGAGAGATGGAGCAGATGAACATTTCAATTCTTAAGTCGAGTCTCTTTTTATTTTTACTCAAACAGAGTTCAAGCAAGCATAATAAAATGTAGGTATGAAAGTATCAGTGGGAATAACTATTATACATAATTTATGAGGGGCATCAAGGGTTAAGATGACCAAACAATCCAAAATATATGATTTTCTTGTAGCAACTTTTCTCACAGAGACTGCAAAACCTTCAACTTCATTTTGTCTCCTGCATATGAACTGTAACTAGAAAAGTGCAGAGATCCATACGTCAAGGAAAAGAAGGGATATTATCAAAGAACATGTTCCCTACAAAGGATGTATACATTGTAAAATGCATGTATTTAATTAGAAATAAACAAAATATATCATTGAGTGAGATTTTGGAATATATTTCTCCATGAAAGAATATAGTGAGTCTGTTTCAGATTTAATGACGCAGTTGATATCATTAGTCCCCCTAATGCATTTATTATGTAATAATGTATTTGGCATAATTACAGATTAAATATAAAAATGAAACTAGGGGTATTAAACACCAATGTAGAGGCAAATGGGTGGTGGTGTAAGACATACGAACCAAAGGGTTGGTGGAGATGTACAACTTCACCTTTATTTTATGGAAGTTCTAATAGGACCCTGCTATTTGGGCATAACTTCAAACACCCCTTGGGCACCCCCCACCCCCGGCAATGACTCCAGCAGCCAGTTCGCCACCTGATAAGAGGAGGATGGGGTCATGATTGATGACTCATCACCAAGACCATCCGTAGAACCCCAAGTGAGGCAGTCGTCTCCCCCAACACCACCCGACTCATCGCAACTAAATGTCGGGGCCTTAGGGTATGGACCAGGTGTTTGAGGCAAAACTCCAAGAACCTCGCTGGCATCTTCCATCCCCAGGGGCCTCTCCCCATCCCTGATCGACACTGAGAGTGCCTGAAAGGAGCAAACACCTCCAACGCCTTGTCCATCACCTTGCCATCCAGATCCAACCAACAAGGGAGAGGCGACAGAAACACCACCCGCCCCACCTAATGCCAACAAACATCCTCCACCTGCAACTAAAGAAAGGGGAGAAGCATCCCCATCCAGCCAGCCACCATCACCCAGGTCGGTAGGGTACTGATTCCTCGACCCCATCGCACCCTGGGTGGTCTTCCAAGCTAGGAAGCACGTCCAGAAGATCGAGATGGAAGGAGAGTGGTAGGGAGTCGGGGAGAGGAGGTGTTGGAGTATAGGGTCCATGTTTGACCTACTCCCTAAGTTGTCGGCGTTGCGCCGCACCCAAACCAGCAGACTCAGTCGACCAGCGTCGGTCTCCACTCGTCAGGGGAGAGGGGCCCCCTCACAGTATATCCACTGAAGAAGAGCACGATCAGTCCACAAGATAGATGCACCCGCACTCCCTCACTGGACGCCCCCATTCTCCACCAGCACCTAGCTTGGGCGACAATCGGCAAGGACGCTCCACGCGCTGGTCTGAGGAGTGGAGAGCTAAATCAATCAGGAAAGAGCAGAGTGCTAGATCAATTAGACTATCGCTATTTTTGGAGCACGAAGGGGAAAACTTGGAGCGGGAAGTAAATATTGTGTTACCAATTACTTTTCTAATTTGGTATGGCAATTTAATATTGCCACCAATTAAAAATAAAAATACCTTTCATGTTATGTCCTTTCTAGAAACTCTATAATAGGTGGTTTAGAGGCATTTTAATTAAAAATACCTATATATTATAAAGATAGTGGCTTTTTTTATAAAATCCACTAGAATAAATGCCACTATTGGGCAATTTTGCTGTAGTGTCTATAGCCAAATGGTAAGCCCGACAATAAACCACTTTTTATGGGGTCATGCCAATGGGTGTTTTAAATGCTGTCCTATAGGCCCAATGAGAAACATTAAATTGCATGCTCCAACTCATCATATTTCACAATGTGGTCTTTACCAATATCATCTTGATCTTCCTATTGGATACATGTCATGCACGATATTGCATCGACAAATTCCCTATGGGTGAAAACCCTGGAGTTTACCTTATAAAATGTACTATAATCAACACCCATAAGAAGACGGGTCTTATCACAATATACTTAAAAATCAAAGCCAAAGGAGAACATTTTCAAGAATAGGTTGATCAGTTTAACTTGGACTAAAAGGGATTTGATTTATCACAATTCACGAAGGATGCTTCCCCTAGCTGCCGCTGTCGTGGGCGAGAAGGCGACTGGGAAGGCGCCGACAGCCAGTCGGTTGTCTCCTCCAGATCTAACAAAGCGGATTGTGACGGACACGAGTGTGATTCCTACTGATGACTCTACTTCACTCATTGCTGCCTCTTTCACTAATGCATCTACAGTCAATGTTCCACTACAGTGGGAAGCTTTGAAGCCAATCTCTTCTGGGGGTGCATCAGATCTGCGCTGGGTCGACGTCTCTACTGTTGACGGAAAGATCATCTACCCTAGTAAAGAATCGGAAGATAATGCTATTAGATGGGGTAAATGTCTTCGTGGTTATATTCTTGACTTCAGGCCGAATATTCATCTTCTGTCTAACCACTTCTACAACGTCTGGGGTACTCGTGAGTACTTTGAAGTATTTGATAGAGGAGAAGGCTTCTTTCTGGTCCGATTTGATAATGTCGATGACCTAAATGGAGTTCTTAATGGCGATTGGTATGTCCTTGGTAGACCGGTTATCCTTAAGAAATGGAGCCCTGGAGATCAACAGACTAGATCGATTCTTACTAAGGTTCCTGTCTGGGTTGATATCATTAATCTTCCCATGGAGTTATGGGATTCGAGAACATTCAACTGGATTGGGTCCTTCCTGGGTCGTCCTGTAAAGATGGATGAAGCTACTCTAAACATGAAGCGTCTGGATGTGGCTAGGATACAAGTTCTCATGGATAAAGAGGTTGTCTATTCGAAGAGCTTGACTCTGAGGATCTATAAGGGGATTGAGCATATTGTTCTTTTGGCATATGAATGGATTCCACACAGGTGCTGCTTCTATGGTTTTCTAGGACACGGTGACTGTCATAACGCCAACACTAAGAAGAAAATGAGCCCTAAAGTCATAATGAATCCAAAGAAAGTTTGGGAAATAAAAAAAACTAAGGGAGCTCCTCTGTTTGAAGTTATTCCTGCTGCAACACTGGTGGAAAATTCTGATTTCTTCATTGAAGAAATCACTGATGAAGCTGAGATACAACGGGCCGGGTTGGCTGGAAATTCCCAAGGACCTGTTGTGGAAGATGTCCTCCTTTCTATTGTTGTTAATGCTGGGCTTGAGGCGGTTAGTTCTTCCTCTGTTAGCGAAGGGGGTTCTGTTCCATCAACCCCAAGCGTCATACATACTTTTGACATGGCTTCCCCTAATAGTTCTATTATCGGCAAAGTACATATTGATCCAAGTGATAGGAGAAGAAATATTTTCCCTCCTGAACTTCAATCAAACCAGTACTTGGGAATTCAATACAACCCTACAGGTTTCGAGCTATCTCCTATTCTTGTTCAAGTTGAAGAAATTCACATCAATTCTAGCGAAGCTGAGGCTGTCAGCATAACAGCCCATGTTGATAAATGATTCCCCCCCTTTCTATCTCTTCCTGGAACGTTCGTGGTATAAATAACAAGATCCAGGAAGTTCGGGAAGAGATTAAGAGGGATAACAACAACATTGTTATCCTCCTTGAGACTAAGATTAGACCCCGAAAAATCAGTTCCTTTGTTAATAAGTTCTTCTCTGGTTATAGGTGGATTTCGAATCACTCCTCTCATGCTCTTGGTAGAGTTGTTGTTTTATGGAAAGATCTTGATGGTGATATTACTAATATTGATGAAAATGATCAAGTCATTCACATGAAAATTAGTTTTGATCAATCTCACTTCTTTCTTTCTGCTGTTTATGGACACAATCCTAATAATGATAGAGTTAGATTATGGTCTTCCATAAGCTCTTTCAGCTCTATAGTTGATTCTTCTTGGCTCATTATGGGGGATTTTAACTGTGTGCGAAAAGTGGATGAAAGGATTAGCAAAGCTCTACCTACGAGTAAATCAATGGATGATTTTAATGAGTGTGCTTTGAATTCTAACCTTTTTGAAATGAGTCTTCAAGGTCCAGTTTTTACTTGGGATAACAGACAAGAGGGAGATAAATTTGTCATGTCTAAGATTGATAGAGTTCTTCATAATGTTGACTTCATTTATGAGAATCACGATTATTCTGGTCAGGTGATCTCCAGCACCATTAGTGATCATCGGAAGCTTGTTGTTGAGATTGGTAATCCTAGGAAAGTTAAAGCTCCTTTCCAGTTTATCAATGTCTGGGCTGATCATAAGGATTTTTTTACCATTGTTAAAGAAATCTGGGTCACTGATATCCCTGGTTATGCTATGTTCAAGTTGTATAGGAAACTTGGATTACTTAAGAACAGATTTATCAGCTGGAATAGTCTTGTTTTTGGTGATGTCAATGATAATTTCAAGATTGCTAAACTCCAAGCCATTAAAGCTCAAGAAGAGGCCGATGACAATCCCATGAATGAGGATTTGAGAAGGATTGCTAAGAATCTTAGATCTGAAGTGAATAAACAAGGTATTGTCCGAGAATCTTTCTATAGACAGAATTCGAGGGTTCAGTGGCTTAAAGAAGGAGATTCCAACACTTCCTTTTTCTATTCTTCCATGAAGGTTAGAAGGAATTCTAATTCCATTAAGAAGTTGGACATTGATGGTACTGTTTCACATGATTATGATGCTATTAAGTTTGTAATTACTGATTTCTATACAAGGTTATTTAATGACAGCTCCTCCTTGAATGGCTATTGGCGTGGTGAATGGAACGGTAAAACTATCTCTCTTCAGCAGAAAAACTTTCTTATTTCCAGAGTTTCTAGAAAAGAAATTGAGGATATTGTTAAAGATATCAAAGTAGACAAGGCCCCAGGCCCAGATGGTTTTAATGGCCTCTTTTACAGGAAAGCTTGGGACATCATTGGTGATGATGTCTGTGATGCTGTCTTTGAGTTCTTTGAAAATTGCAATATGCTTAAAGAAGCTAACCGTACCTTCTTGACTCTCATTTCTAAGGGTGGTGATTCCACTAATATTAAGAACTGGAGACCCATAGCTTTGTGCAATGTTTTTTTCAAAATTATCTCTAAAATCCTTTCCAATAGACTTCAAAGCGTCCTTCCTTCTATCATAGATATTTCTCAGTGTGCTTTTATCAAAGGTAGGAGCATCCAAGATGCTACCTTGCTCACCAATGAAATTCTTAGCGATTTCAAAAAATCTAACTCTCCTGATAGAATGTGCATTCAAGCTGATATCTCTAAAGCTTATGATTCTCTTAATTGGACCTTTTTGTTCTTTGTTATGTATCGTATGGGCTTTCCTCCTATCTGGATTAATTGGATAAGTGAGATTTTCTCTACTGCTTCTTATCAAGTTCTCATCAATGGTGAACCCTCGAATGTTATCAAACCTTCGAATGGTGTTAGGCAAGGGGATCCTATTGCTCCATACCTTTTTGTCATTGGTATGCAGGGTATTTCTGAGCTCTTCAAAAAGGCTGTTCAAGATGGTATTGTTAGTCCTATTGCTGCTTCTAATGACTTGAGCATTTCTCACCTCATCTTTGCGGATGACCTGATGATTTTCTCTAAAGCTAGTGTCGATGATGCCAAAGCTATTAGATCTATCCTTCATTCTTTTGCTGACGTTTCTGGTCTTCGTGTCAATTATGGGAAGAGTTCTATCTTTTTCAGTAAGAATGTTGATAGAAATCCGATCATTGAGATTACTGGTATAAAGGAAAGATGTTTCCCTTCGAAGTATCTTTGTCTTCCTTTATTCTTTGATAAACTATCTAAAAGGCTTTGTGGTTCGTTGGTGGATAAGATTAAGTTGAGATTGGACTCTTGGAAGTCTAAACTTCTTTCTATGGCTGCTAGACTGGAGCTCATCAAATCTATTCTCTCCAATATGCACCTTTACTGGGTCTTTTCTTTTCCTATTCCGAGCTCTACTTTGGATCAGATTGATAAATTGTGTAGAGATTTTCTCTGGGGTGAAACTAATTCCAAGAGGAATCTTCATCTCCTTAAGTGGGATAAGGTTACTGAACCTAAAAAAGATGGAGGTTTGGGAATAAAGAAACTTAAGGACGTTTCTAAAGCTTTCCTTATCATCAATTCTTGGAATATTGCTTGTAATAAAGACACTCTTTGGGTCAAGTGGATTAATGAAAAATATTTGAAGAAGGCTTCTTATTGGACTATCAATGAATCTTCTAATCATTCATAGATGTTTAACAGTCTTATTCAGGTCAGAGATTATATTCTGAAGTATGTTAGCTTTGATATTGGTGATGGTAGCCTCATTTCTATTTGGCATGATCCCTGGTGCAGATCTAATTTCCTTTCTTATTATGTTGGCAGAGATTGTATTGTTAGGTCTGGTATCCCCTTAAATGCCAAGTTGAATCATATCATTGCTGAGGGGAAATGGGTTATGCCTAGACCCAGTAATAGGGGTCAGGTTGACATTTTTGATGTGGTTAACTCTATCCCTATTAGACATGGACATAAAGACTCTATTTCTTTTGCTAGTCTCAAGTTGGTTAATCTTCATGGTGTTTGGGATACCATCAGAGTTAAGCTGAAAGGTACTCCTAACTTTGATTGTATTTGGAGGATTAAAACTCATAAATGAGCTAGTCTTCATTTATGGAAGGCTAGACACAATAAGATTCCCACCTCATATTATTCTAGGAGAAGGGGCCTCTGCCTTGCTTCCATTTGTTTTCTATGCTCCAATGCTTATGAGGATACCAATCATATCCTCTTTAGTTGTAGTTTTACAAAGCAGATCTGGATTTTGTTCAATACTCCTATGCCTAATAACTGGAATGCAGCTAAAGCTATCTCTGATCCCAAAAAGTCATGCCTGATGAGCCTCATTTTTTATCATTGTTGGGTTGAAAGAAACAGCCGTGTTCATGATGATAAAGCAAGGTCCCCTGATATGATTTCTAGAGTCATTAGTGATGAGCTTATTGCCTTCTTTCCTGCTAGAGACTAAGATGCCTTCTTTCTATTCTGGCTTTATGGTTGGTTTCAATTTTCATCAGTCCTGGGTTCTGCCTTTTCTGCAACTGCATATAGCTGCTGTTGTTTCAGCTGGGTTTTTGGTCCTGATGTGCTGGCTCTATTTTTGGCTCGTCTCTCCTGTGTTGTGCTGGCTGTTGAAGTGTCCTTCTACTGTGTCAATCTTTATCTGCTTGTTACCAAATCTGCTATGCTAGATGTCTTTCTCATGCCTTTTGTTGTGTGATGAAGATGTCTGTTTATGGCTTTTGCTGTTGGCGAGTCATGTTGGTGTTGAATTTCTGCTACACCTATTGAGGGTAGCTTCACCATGGTGATTTTCTGTTTGCTACGATAACAACTGTTTTGGTCTGATCTCTCTGGCCCTCTTCTGGATTTTCTTCTGGATTTCCCTGGATGTGGCTACCTCTGCATTTGGTTCTTAGAATTCAAGTCTATCTTTGCTTCAGGGCCTGCTCTTCTTTTACATTTGTATATGGTGTATAGAAATTTCTTTTTCTTTTCAGTTGGTTCTTATTTGGGACCAGCATGTTCTGTAACTATTACAAACAAAAATACAAAAAAAGCAACAGAAGTTTACCGACAAAAAAAAAAGAATGAAAAACTAAAATAAAATATAAGATTATGAAATGGATGGATACACAAGTGTGAGTGGGTTTCAACATCACTACTTACTTTTACTCTATCACTCCATCACAAACATACATAATTAATGTCATGGAGGCCATGTAAATCCCCATTTTAGAGTTAGGATTAGACCTGGACAGTTTACACCCTAGGCTCATTGTCACGTTACCTAGAGATCATATATTTGTCACACATCAAAAACCCATCCAAGTTCTCATCAAAGTTTTAATACAAACCAATTGATATCCTAGATCTTGGGTTCAAAGGTCTCTACACACAAGATCATGACAAACATGTAAACCTACTAGCTAAACAAGCATAAAAGTGATTGATTCAAATTTAATATAGTGCATACAAGCATGGATGTAATAAAAGAACAAAAGCAAATAGTGGGGCTACTCTCCATGCCCTAGCATAACAAACTACTTGTATGTCATAGAGAGATCAGAATAAACATCAAGGAAAGGCAATTAGATCACCGTTATCTCAACAGGTAGAAGAGATGTAGTGGTAGAATTTGCCTAAGACAATCGTCGAGTGGCCCTTCTTCTTTGTCATCCTCCATGTTTGGATATGGGAAATAGTAGATGAATGGTTGGTGTGGAGGCACCATCGACCTTCCTTTGAGGATAGGAGGGCAAGACTTGGGGTAGTAGTGGTTGTTGGGTGTCAACCAATGGTGATCATCTTCTACAGGTGGAGCCTGGATTTTGGTAGCCTGGCAGCTAGAAAAGATATACCTTCCTAGGAGGCTAGAAGTTTGTACTTAATGGCAGCTGTTAGGGTTTGGAACAATCTAGCCTCCTTGCCTTTGAAATTCCAACGACCATGAAGGTGAAGGGGAAGCGTAGCCAGGAAATTGATTTGTCACATGCCATTTGGAAGTGTCATCAATAGGAGATGAGATAGTATTACTATATGAAGTCAAAAGCTAGCCCGACTACCAGAAGGGAAAGCCTGACAAGCCATCAGAAGATGACACAGAAAAGCCAAAGGACAATGAGAGTAGGAACACCATCAGAGAGGCATGGAGGATCTTTATCAGAAGGTGAAGCTAGAGTACTAACGAATGTACAGTGATAAACTAAGGCCAAGAACATCTTCTCTACCAGACCTCTTCTTGGGAGTACCCCAAAAAAAGAAACCTTTCCTCTCCCTAGCCATTTTGGGTTTCCTTGGGAAGAAGGCCATCAGAAGTTGGTCACAAAAATCCATCTAAATATGTGAGCTGAACAACCATCAGGAGGCGGAATCAAGTTGGTTGTTGGAAGAGGATGCCATACCAAAAATTAGAATATGAGGCTAGAGAACCATCATGTGATCGAGTCATCCATTGGAAGGAAAATTTGGAAAACCATCGGTTGTCAACTGATGGCTGGACAGAGCAACCAAATGGTAGTTGGGAAAACTAATGCAAACCCACTCAGGGGTGGCTATTGTCGTGAGGCCGATGGCTTGCACTAATGGAGTGTCTTCAAAATGAATAACAACCAATAGAAGGGGAGAATAATGGAAACTAATGGCATGGAAAATGTATTGCAAACTGATGGTATCAACACGCGATGAAGGAACGGGTCAATAAAAAATATGGTCCATGTATTCAAAAGATTTCTCTACCCACTAGTCGGTTAGCAGGACATTGTCTCCTTCACTAGTGTGTATATGATAAGGCTCAATCCTACCATGATAACCAAGGTATGAGGTCAAAATCCTATCAACTAGTATGAAATCAAGGAAACCTAAGTGGAAGCTAGTTCTACAGAAAAATGATGGAAATGAATACAAAACTAGATGAAAAAGCAGCTAAAACTAGGGTAAATATGCACTCACAAAATACTTTGAACTTAAACATTTCTCGTCCTCGAGAACATAAAATCTAAAATATTCACCAAATGAATACTTTCAACCCATGAAATTGCCTTACCTTTGCATCATGTTCATTTCCCCACCACCTGATATGGCCAAGAAGCCCAACTTTTTGATACCACAGTGCACATCTATCCATATTATAGTTCCAGTTTTTCTTCCTAGAAACACTTCATCAGTACTATTCTCAGTACCATGCATGTCTAAGAGTATTAATAAGTATTCAAAGAATCCCAAAACAACAAGTATGCAATTAATCTGACATTGCGTGTCCAAAAAGGATATGACATTCATTGTGTCTCTGGGTAGAAAATGGTGAGGAGGGGGCTGCAGAAGAAATATGCAAATATCTCCTCTATTCGACGCAAAATTGCTTTTATTTGTGCAAATACATATATTGCAGAATTTTTTTAACACCTTGGCATCTTTTCTTTGGATGGAACACCCCTATTATGTAAAGAAGGGTATGGAAGAAGCAGATAGAGTAGGGAGGGGGTGTGCACCCCAAACTTTGAGTTTGGCACTTTTAATGGCTTTTTTGTTGATGGAAGCTAAGAAGATGAAAGAAAGAAGTGTGGAAGAGGGTTCAGATCAACATGCAAAGTGATTTAGAATCCAATTCACTAGGTTGTTCTCTTAGTCCCACTATGCTCAATTAATGACAAGATTAGGGAAAAGGTGATGATTTCATGAATTTGTTTGTCTAATCAGTTAGAATAATGATGTGTTTGATCCCTCTTAGTGAGACTTGATAAATAAGAAGAAGAAGAAGAAGAAAAGCTAGAACAAAAAGAATCTGGGAAAGTGAAGGAGAGTGCATTTAAAGCTCAAATTGAATATATTGATCCGAAAAAAGTTATTAGCCAAACTTCCCCACCCTCAAGTTAAGCTTATTACTTAAAGGAAAAGCATTTTAAGGGTAAACCCTCCTCCCTTTACTATTAGGTTCTATGAGTGGATCAAAAGGGACATTACAGAAAATAAATGTCCAGAATCCAAGAATTCCCATCATGAGAGCATCCATAGAAAGAAGGACTGCAACAATGCGAGCAAATTCAAAAAGAAGGAGAAGAAAGAAAGAAATAAGAGGCAAAGATGTAACCCATGTTGTTTGGGAGGAGTTTTCATCTAGTGATTCTAGATTAAATGAAGGGGAATGGAACATGTCCCTCATGGCTAGAACAAGTGAAGAAGTAAGTGAGTTATTCATGATCTCCCATGTCAATATAGAATCTTGGGGGTACTATCTTTGTGCCTCACCTTTGCCCATGGAATAGCCTATTGTGTACATTGAGGACCCATGATGTAATTGTTGATTTGAAGCAAAACTATCTATCTCCATTTGTGTAAGGACCCTGACCTTTGTTTTGGGCTTACCCTGTTTTCTTTGCCTAAACCTTGTGTTTAGATGCTTGTTAATCACCTCAAATGGTGATTAGGGTTTGTTTGTGCTTTGTTGAGAGTTGGAGGTGCAACTTGCAAATAACCCAAGCTTTAGGGTTGATGTGCAAGTTTGACACCTTGAGAGATGTTTCTCTCTCTCCTTGCATCCTCTAGGGTTGAGAGGATGGGTTGGGCTCGTTGTTTGAGTAGCTTTGGGCTTTGTTTTGCCTTGTTGAGCCTTGTTTGGGCATAGCCTTGCTTTGTTGGGCCTTGTGTCGGGCAAGCCCTAGGTGTATCGGCCAAGCTTGAGTGTGACGACCTTGGTGTGTCGGTCATGGTGTATTGGACAGGAGGTTGTGTCGGGCAAGGGTGTGTCACCCATGAGGTGTATCAGCCAAGTGACCTTCTTTGACCTAGCATCGTTTGTGTCACCCCCTTGTGGACACTTGGTGCTTGTTGCTTGCATGTGGAAAAAGCTTTGGACATGTCGTGGTGGCAAGCTAGTAGGTGGCTTTGCCCCATGGACAAGTGTCCCTAGGTTGTGCGACACCTTGACTTAGTTTCCTCTTCACCCTCTTCTATATATGCCTCTCCTTTCTCTTTCTTAGGATCCCTTTAGTTCCTTAGTTGCTTCCCTTCTTCCTTGGTGGATGATACCTCCCCTTGGTAGAGCTTGGTGGCCGATCTCCTTAGTGGAGTCATCTTCTTCTAGTGGTGGCCGAACCCTAGAGTGTGTCTTGCTTCTCTTCTTGTGGTGAGCATCTCCCCCTCTTTCCTTGGCACCTTCTTCTCCTTCTTGCTTGTTCTTTGGCCTTGGTGGTTATAAGCTTTGCTTTTCTTCTTGAGGTGACTGAAGGTGGTGCTTGTATCTTGGAAGCTTGGTGCTAGGAGCTTGGAGCTTGCTTAAGGTGGGTTACATAACTCCTAACCCTAGCTATACTACTTCTTTTTCATGTTGCATGTTTATATGTCATCTTGATCGGCCATGCATCTTATTAGATATGTTTCTTGCCCTAGTATGTACCCTTCTATCTTGTTATATATATAGTGGTCATGTTTTTGATGTGTTTTTAAACCTTGTAGCCGAACCTTGAGTTTAGGGTTCCTTGGGGAAAATCCCTCTCTCCCATTTGGTTTTGAGAAGTGAGTTCGAGCTCTAGTGGTGTAGGCAACATCACTCTCACTTGGTTGTTGAGAGGTGAGTCTATGCTCTAGTTGCTTGGGCAATACCCTTCTCTCACCATGGATTTGAGAGGTGAGCCTTGGTTGGAATCTTGACTGATAAGGGGATGATCCACCTTGTTTCCCGATATGTGATAGAGGTTGTACAAAACCCCTCTCTCTTGGTTGTTGAGAGGTGAGCCAACTCTCTTGATCTATTAGGGTTTGATTATGGTGATCTTGAGGTTGATGATGACCAAACCGATATGGTCCTTGTGCTTTGCATGATACCCCTCTTCTAGGGTTTTGTCTTGGGCAATATGATAAGTTGGGTTCTGTTGAACTTGTTGCCCGATATGACTCCTTCACCATGTTAGTGTTGTTGGGTGATATGCCTTGATCGAGATGTACCTTTGCCTTAGTTGGTGTTGTGCCTTTGGTCGACATGGTGCTTACTAGCTATCTCTATTTTGTGCCTTGGGCGACATGGGTTGGTTTTGATGTTGCCCAATATGGTGCTTGGGCGGTGAAACCCTAGATAGATGCCTTAGTGGTGACTGATATGTAGTGCTTAACTTAGTTGAACGATAGCCCTCCTTGAGCACCATGATGTAGTTGGAAAGAGGTCAGTAGTGTGCTTCTTGGGCGTTATGATCTTGGCCTTGGTTGATATGGCCTTGGGTGTTATGATGATGGTGGTTGCCTGACGTGAACCCTAACCCTAATGGGCGATAGGGTCTTGGCCGTTAGGGTTGGTTGTGCTGCATGACACATCTTTGCTTTGGGTGCATGATACACCCCTTGCACCTTGGTTGTACGACACACCTCTTGGATTAGGTTGCACGACACACATCAGGTCTGGTTTCCCGATATCCCTTGTGCATGGATGCACTCCTTGGTTGGCCGATATGTGTGGCTAAGTGCCCTAGCCGATAGGCTTTTGGTAAGGGATGTGACCCTGCCCGATACCCCTTTGGGTGAGGGATGCGCTGCCTGCCACACCTATAGTGAGGGTAGGCGGTATCTTTGGTAAGGGTTGCACCTAGCTCAGAAACCCTAGTTTTGGTGATTCGTTATCTTGTAATCGCACCTCTGTTGATGATGCATTATGAATGATAGGTTGTAACCAATGATATGTTTGATAACTAAAGTAGGTGCTAAGTAAGATGATAAGATACATGTTTATGTTCATAAGATAAAGGCATAGTGGATGCTCGTGGTTTGATTACAATAATGTAATTGATCTACAGATACAGCTTGTGCTTCATGTAACTATGATCATGGGTGTTGATCCAATCATGTACCTTCAACCCTAATAGAATGATAATCATAAAGATCTATGTTTGGTGATTCAGTTATCTCTCTTGATATGCATACTACCCATGCAGGTGAATCAAATGAATTCATAGCCAGGTAAGAGCTATCAGGTATATGTGTTTTGAATAACATTGAATGATGATAATCCTTGTTGATAAGATAACATGTATCACCTGTATGATGTGAAAGGTCCATTGATCTGATAAAGGCTGAGTGCCTAGTTGATGTGTTATCCTTTTATGGTAAGATAAGGGATTGCTATCCCATGGTGATGATGTAATCCTTGAGAGGTAGTGGCATTCTGTGATGAGGGATTGAGATCCCATGGTAATAATGCAACTCAATGCTGTTTATATTTTACAACTTGGTTGCCTCAACAATCCACTTAAAATATACTAATTAATTATAGTGGAACAAATCATGTTGTTTGCCCTGGACATAGATCCATCATCGTCAGTAGCTGGTGATGGTGAAACAAGTTCTCCTACGGGTTAATCCGGAAGCGAATATTGTTGAATATGTGTGGTTGCTCCTAGCCAAAAATAGGAGGATTAGAGTGCAACTTTGGTTGTAGACTCCAGAGCGCAGTTTTAGGCCTGTGGCTCAATATGAAAGAGCATGGTGAATAGGCCCATGGCTTAGGATGTGTGATAAGAGAATGGTGAACAGGCCCATGGCTCAATGAATATGGAGCACGGTGAATAGGCCCATGGATCATATCACTAGCGCTGATACTTGTACCAAGGTGGGCTAGGAAGAGGGTAGCATGACCCTATGTGGCTGTGTCCACTTAAGCATGAGACTGCGGTCCTTCTTGTTGAGCACTCATGCACTGACCACAAGGTGGTGAGGTCGTGGAGTCCGACTCTTCCATTGACCTTGTATGACACTGGTTTGGGCTTCGCAGTCGATGGTTGGATTTGAGCGGTACAGCTCACTTCCTCAGGGCATGATAATACGTAATCCAGCTGAATAGTATATACTGCTTAGGGCAAAACACAGAACATTGATTGAGGCCTTGATTGTATAGTTGATCTAGCTATACCTTGCAGTTATTTGTACAATCCTCATATTTTGTGATAAGTTCTTCTAAAGCTTATCTTATCAATCATGTTCCATAAAGAATACTTGGTTATATGCCTCCTGGATACCCTGGTAAGATTGTTAATAAGATAAGTTCTACTCAAGATGTTTCTCTTATGATCTGCTGATATCAGTTATCTGCTTTACCTACTTCTTCTGAAGTTTTAAAGTTTCGGCAGGGAGTTATGTTTCTCGCTGGGACTGTGTGTCTCATCCCATTGGTTTACAACCTTTTTAGGTGATCGTGCTAGATGTGGTGGTGGTCGTGAGGTTGCGGCCGAGCAGCAAGAAGAGCAGTAGGAGGCAAGAGATGGATATGGTGTTGTTTTGGTTGTTTTATAGTAGAGTCCTAGAGTCGTCCCTATACTCTCATGTCCTCGTAGGTGTTTTGACGATGTTTTACGATGTATAGCTGATGTAGTTTTGTATATCCTGCTGCTGGCCTGATGTGGCCTGTTATGTATGTATAAATAGGTGATGAACTCCTGTGCTGACAGGACAGCTGGTTCTTATAAGATGTGGACATATATAAAGGCTTGTGAATATTTATATAACGTGTTTCCTTGGAGGATGATGATCTGTATATAATAGTTCTCTTTTACCTGCTTCCCGCAATCGGTTTTAATTAACATGTGTTTTTGGTAATATGTGGTTTATGGTGGTTCCACGCATTTTCGCGTGGCATCTCATTATCTGTTTGATAGTGGGATGTAATGACAATTTGTCATTCAAATGGGTAAATTTTCCTCATTCAGAAAGAACTACGACAAGTTTTTTATCAGTGAGGCTCCCTCCATCGTAATCGAGCATCCAATTTCCATCCAGTTACATCCCTTATCTGCCACCCCAAACATTGGATATGGTCATCCGAGTTTTAATGCTTCCTAGTCTCCTAGCAAATGGACACATCTTCACATCACACCATCGATCCCACTAGAAGGCCACCCCACCCATCCCTATGCATCATCTCATATAAAAGAGAATGATAGGGAACCTTTTCCTCAACTTCCTCCTATATGGAAATAGCTAAGCTGATATCTCCAGAAAAAAGGGGTATTCCATGTAGTGACAAATTTGGGATCTTTCATATTTGCTTCAATAGAGAAGCGCCCATCTCAAATTTCCAGTTAGAATCTCCCAACAAGGATGAGAAATAAGGCATTCATCATTGTCCTTAGTGTAGTAAAAATGAGGGCCCCTTAGAAAATTGGTTTTCCCACTTTCTCCCAAGCCACCCAAGATCCTTTGTAGATCTGTCTCTTGTGCACCATATAAAATCAGCAACTACATATTCTAACCTTCACACTAATTTAATTGGTATTCCAATCGCCTCCATGGAATATAGTGGCATCATCGAGAATGTGTTCTTAATTAGTGTCATTATTCCTACAAAGGGAGGTATTTACATTTCTAGAAGGAATCCTCTACTGGAATTATAAAGGGAGGTATTTACATTTCTATAAGGAATCCTCTACTAGAATCTCTCCATGAAGGTGTCAAAATGAATGGACCTAACACCCCCACTCATAATAGGCACTATTAAGTATTTGAGGACTTCAAAAATCATCGATAAATCTAGAATTCTCCTTATCCTTCCTTGGGTAGTCATTGTGGGCATGTACCATAGAAAAATAGACCTGGATCTATTAATGTTGTCACCAGACCACTTCTCATAAGCTTTGATGGTACTTAGAGCATCCTTGTACATCTTAGTAAATAAAATAACATCATCAGCAAACAAGAGCATTGATGGTGTGTTTGTGTGACCCATCATGGAAAAGACATAGATTCTCCCTTGAAATGTGTCTCTTTTATCATTCTACACAAAGTCTCCTCCATAAGCATTAAGAGGGAGGGTGATAGTGGATTACACTATTTCAACCCTTGCTTCACCTGAAAGAAATTGGAGCTCTCTGCATTGATGATAATCCACATCCATTGCCCAATAAGGAAAGACAAGCACAAAGATATGACCTCCTCCATCATATAGAACTTCCTTAGAACCTCCCCCATGAACTTCCATATGACCCTCTCGTACGCCTTGGTCATATTTAGCATGATAACCATATTTTCTTCCACCCCACTCCCCCTTAATATTATGCACCAATTCATTGGTTAGCTGAATATGATTCAAAATGTTGTGTCCCCAGATGGCACCTTGCTCCTAAAAATTTAGCCTCAGAAGTATCATGGATAGAAGATAATTGATCATGTGAGCCATAAACCTAATCACTAGTTTCTCCATGGTAATTTGTTTGAAATTAGAATAAGGTAAAGTGGTTGTGTTCAGATTTTGAGAAAGGCATAGCTACAACATTTTAGCCTACTCTAGCAGGCTCAAAAGGAAAATTTTGGCTAAGTCAATAACATATTCTTTTATAACTAGTCAAGCCTCCAGAAGTAGGACACTACAAAACCATATTGGAACCAACATGTTGAACCTCTCCATATTTTTTAGTGTTCCACATATCTCATCCTCTCCTGGTGGTATGGAAATGCCAACATTATCCTCTATGCTCATCTGGAATAGTATTGAGAGAGAAGCAATGTTTCATGATGAACCGGGTTGTTCCCCTTATCCCCATATAAACATTCATCGAGATTGAACACCTCTCTATTAATGTAGTCCTATTTTAGAGAAATAATGTCTCAATAGTGACACATTTAATCATTTTCATTTGATGTTTACCTTTTACCACGACATCATAAAATCTATTGTTCCTATACCCATCTTGCAATCATTGAATCTTTGACTTCTTTTTCTACAGTCATCTATTCCTCGTCAAGAATAGTCTTAAGTTCATCTTCTGCTTCCTTCAATAACCTTTTATTAATCTCAGATGGTGAGTCATCAAATTCAATTTGTTGAGTCTGCAGAATATCCAATAGCAAGGTCTTCTTTGTACTGACATCACAAAAAACTTATTTATTCAACATCTTTAGAGTTCTCTTGGATTAGACATCTTAATAAAGAATATGTAAGAAGGGTCACCCCATCCATCCATCTCCCATCTACTTTCAAGTGTTCCCATGCAATCATCATGGGTGAGCCATATTTCTAAGAGAAAAGTAAGGGAGTGGATCGAGAGGATCTTTTCAATAAGAAAAAAAAGAGTGAGCAATAATCAAAAAAGCATGCTTCTCGTAAGGCATTTTATACCAACACATATAGGAAGTGTTGCATAAGCTAGATTAATTATACCCTATCAACTATCTTTGAGTTCATAAGTGTTATGTACTACATAACAACCCATGTCTAGATATTACCTTCAAAAGGAATCTACTCACTATCCATGTCCCTGATCTAAGGATTGAAATTCTTCATGTCCATAAAATTGGGGTACAGGACGCCCCTCTATTCTTGTTGATCTCTTACAATATTTAAATCTCCTACCACAAGCCAAGGATGATTCATGACATATGTAGAAATCTACATCAATCCCCCCAAAGGCATCTCCTTTTCACAGTGAGGCACTAAGTAAAAACCATAGCAATGAAGAAAATCAGTCCATTGTCATCCTTTATCTAAATTATGAGACATTTTAGATGAGATTAAACAATTATTGGTAACAACCTTCCATCATCATAACTGGTCCATCTTTGATTAATCGTCAAAAATCCTTGGTCACTCTAGAGGTCTCAGTCTTCATTTTTTATCATCAGTTACCTATTTTCCATCATCACCATGGTTATTAGAACATCAATCCAGTCTCACAATGTCAATGAGCTCTTCCACCCTCTCAATGTTAGTCAATGTTTATATAATTGCTACAAAATTATATTTGTATCTTCCATACAGCATGCCCAACATTCTCCTTGTTCTTCTATCTTCTACCCCTCCGATGTTTGAAATAAGAAAAATTGTTATTTGACAAAAAAAAAATTTCATTAAATCTCAAATCAAAAAATGCATTTAGAAACTCTTCCCAGCCCTACTAAACCTTCTCCTACCCAGACTCTGAGATTCATATGAACATGACTTCCCTGAAATACTCCTCACCATCAATGCTCCTATCATCCTATGAAGACTGCACTCATTGAAGAAAATCCCCTTTTTGGTGTTGGATCTCCCTTCCTTGAACATAGAAGTCTCTCTCTTCATGCTCCCTATTGTATTGTCTAGAAGATTTTCTATTGGTATCATACTATATTTTATTAGATGTGTTTGAAAAATCCCTAAGATTTCTTTGTTGTAGAACTTATCTCTAAACATCTTGATCGCTCACCAATGTCCTCCTTTAGGAATCATGTCCCTGTGCTTCATCCCACTAATCACCTTTTCAAGTGTAAGGTTGTTGATCTATCATGGTGGGTGGATCACCAGCTCTATCCATATCAAACATATGGATAACATGATGAGTGTTGTGTTGTGATGAGAATGAGCATACCTCCATTTGTATCTGAAGAACTCCTACCAACTTAGTCATCTTGATCGTATCAGCATCCACTTCAAAATATGCCACTTTTGACATCTTCACATAGAACCTCCTTTGATTTAGGGTGTTTGATAAGAGCTGCAACACATCCTCATTAAATGCTTCTACCAAAATCAACACTCCTACCACATCATTTGTTGATCTTTTCCATTTGTACACACCAACAAGTACTTGGAAAGAAGAAACCATCTCTTTGAGCTATCAATAGTTCCAACAAGCTAAAGGTGCATATTTGAGCTAGAACTAGGCTTTCTACATTCCTTTGCTTGGTGTGATATCTATCACAATCTAGATTTTCCAACCTCTCCTTTCATCTTGAGCAATAGATCCTTTCTCCTTAATAGCTTCCAGATCTAGATAAAGAACATCATCATCTTCCTCTTAGCCACTCTCACATTTATGGAAGCATTAGGCCAACTCCCTATCAGCACTCTTCTCATATCTACCCAAGGCATCTTTTGTGTCATTCCACCAACAAAGCTTTGTGAATTCTTTCCATCACATTGGTGTGATCCAGGTCTCCATTTTATAAATCCACATCCGCTCTCTTCATAATATTAAGGCTATGCAACCTCATGTAAGCTCCTCCAAATCCACTTGTATGGCCCCCTAGATTGGAGAAATCATTCCTATTGTGAATGTCTAGGGATGGAAGGAGGATTCATACTGGGCAATGGTCAATCAAGAGATATGTTTGATGACATCTATAGTAAACCGAAATCTATAGTAAACCTTCTCATGCTGGAATTGGGCTTTTGGGTGACCTTGTTTCATACACCTGAAGCACACATTTAAGGGGATATTGTAAAACCATTGTTTCTTTTGACCCGAGGGGTTCTTTTCCTTCTGCAACATGTGATTGTTTCTTTTGACCCGGTGGCTTCCTTTCCTTCTACAGCCTACATCAATTAATCACATGGGTGAATCTGACTGCATCCACCTTGGTGTCAACACTCTCTCACTCTGGCATAGAATTGAGAACCATAAAGCCTACTGTCTATGCCTTGATCACCACTGCATGTTCAAAAAAAAGGATGGAATGATCTCGATGTCGGGTCACCCACCAAAGTTGCCCTTCTTCCATCCATTGTGTTACTTCTGATCTCCATGTTTTGAATCATATTCTCCGACTGCAAGGGGGATGGGAAAATGAAGGGCCACTGTCCAGAATTGATCATAGAACAGACCAGGAACTCAAGGTGGCAGACCACCCAGCAAGGAGTGGGTACTCTAGCAAGTAGAAACCTGAGTCGCCAAGAGTGGACAAGCCAATCACCCTCTTTGTCTATCGCCCAAAATTGCCTCCATCCACTATCACCTCAATCTATCAGCATCCCTGAGCATGTCTCCCTCTGAGTTACTCATTTCAATACATCATGGTTCAGTCTGATTGTTATTAGTATACAAATCAAGTCATTTATTTGGACTAGTATGAAGATATAAGTTTCTAAATGATCTTTTGTAATATTTATGTGACTAAGACTTACATTAATATGAATACGTTATCTTCATGTTGACTAGCTTTAAGGTGTTTACATAATGTTTAAGAGATACTTAGACTTTAAGTTGTGGATAAGATGTTCTTTATGCAACGCTCATAGCTCTCAAAGTTTCTTGCTAACACGATCATGAAATATATCTAACGTTGTTAATTATTATAATTGTCCCCCACTTTCGTTTGATTTTGTACCTGGTTCATATTTTCAAGAATTCTATTTGCAAGATTTCTAAAACCATGGTAGGTTGTCATTGTGTGAGTGTCTTTCTGATTATGAGTTTACCTTCTCATTTCAAATAATGCAAAAGACGAAACGGAAACAAATAAGTTAAATATATAATATCATGGAAGTAGCTCGTGCTTAAAATTTTGGCCAGCTCATGTATATTTGTGGTCATCATTCTTTTGGCTTATCATAGGTGAATTGTTTATAACCAATATATATATTATTCTCAAATTTCTTGGAAGTCGTTGCACATTGTTTATAAGTGTATGTAGTAAGTAGTGCAATACCTATGGTCCCAAAACAATGAAAAAAATTATTTACAGATTAATCCATTGGTATATGTAGTTAGTACAAATGTACCTATCTTATTGCAATTCCACAAGCATTCGAAAGAAACGTGACAAACACAAACGGAGAAACAGATAAATCTCTCTACAATCTAATGTGTGGTTCCTCAATATGACCGTTGAAAAGGAATAAAATAGTTTTTATTCTATAATTGTTAAAAACAATTCAAATAAGTGACAACAAAAGCATGGTTGACACTTTGAAGATGAGAGATCATGGAATAACGTTGAACAAAGGCCGAAGTTAATAGCTCGTTTTGTCAACGGAATTAACATGACAAGCTTTCTCAAACATGACTTGGACTCCTTATTCGATGCTTCCATTAACCTTGTACACTGAAGTATATATTCTTCTGTTTTTCAGCAACGTGGTCAAGACAAATCCAATTTACTTTTCATTAACCATCTTCCTGATTGTGATTATTGCAGTGCACACATCACAACAAGATGCTCAGAACATAAATTAGCATCATCCAGATTGTAGCATCCACTAACTAATTTCTGGTAAGTGCATAACGAACAACATGTATTAACCGTGTCTCTTTTAATCCTTTAACCTTTTGAAATAAGTTGATGGTTACCTCATACACAATAACCTTATTTACCGAAATCGACAATATTTTCCTTGGAATTTTTTTATTATATATTTCCCAACAATTAGTTTGAATATATATTAATACAAAAAATTGAGAACTCTTACAGAAATATCTTTAGCGTGTATATTGTAACTTCTCGGAATTTCTCAAATAGTTATAATAGTTTCTTATGCTGAATTTCAGTATAAGATACAATGATGGCATGTGTAACTCTCAAGGAGTTACTTCGTTGTTTCTGTTCTAAAGTTATCATACATAAACGTGGAAAGAAAAGAAACGTGTATATCAAGTTGTTGTAATTTTTTTCAAGGGATTTCGAAATTCCAATGGGCTGAATGTATCCATAAAAAAAGTTTAAATTTCAAGGGTTTGAAATTTAGTGGTTGCTTGCCAATGGAAGATAAGCTGCGGTAAATTTCTAGGAAAAGCGGTTGTCATTTGACCATCGTTTTCTGATTGAAGATTGGCTAGTTGTTTCCTTCCTCTTTACCACATGCAGCTCCGCCATTGGAATTATTATCTATCTAGCGCGTAAGTTCAGATCTTTGATTTATTTTATCATGTCGTTTTCATCGATCCTTCGCAGAAGTCAATGGACGTCAGATTCAAGTATTCAACAGGTGCGGCACACATCAGTAACAGTATCGTTTATCTTTAGTTCCTGCTGACTTTGTCGACGAGTACGTACATCTTCTCGCCTATATATAGAGATAGAGAGCTAATGCTGCAGAGAAACAACCTAAACTAGTTTGAACTTCTAGAAAATTCCATCTTTGTGTGAAATTTTGAAGTTACTCAAAGGAAGATATCCTAGGAAGCCGGCTACGGTCATCGACAGAAAGAACGGATTTGTGATATTGGTCAATGGCGCCCGCTAAAACAGCAGCGTTCATCTTCATCCTCCTGCTCGTCCTCCCACCCGTTACGCCACAAGCATTTCTCCTATTCCGGGTGCTAGGCGGCATCGCGCGGTACGTGTGGAGATCCAGCGGCAACTTGGTGACCGCGTACGACCTATGGTCGTTGCTGCCTGGAAACAGCACGAAGACGCTGACACTGGCCATAGCCGACTGCATCCAGAAGACATCCAGCTGCACCAGCTGCAACGGCACTCAAGCTGGCCTCGGATTCTGCGATTGTATTGAATCCTCGAACTCGACGGCAGCGGCGCCTGCGGCCGCCCCTGCCGGTGTTGGTGTCGTCGACGAACGGTGCGCCTGCTACCGAACAAACCTAACAATGCTCGCAGGATTCTGCAAGTACGTTCCGTGACTGGATGGGCCCCATATCCTAGTGTGCGCGCACCATGGTCTGGTTGGTTTTTGCATCTTATATTATATAAAAAGGTGTGTAACTTGTTCTATTTTTTTCTAAAATTGTAAACTAAAACGTAAGGCCCTATTTGGTAGGGTGTAATTAGAATAAAGAATGTGATTAATAAAACACTGAGATCAGATGTAAGTGTCTGAAACTACATCGATGCTATTTGGTTAGATGTACTTTGAGTTCTGTGAATTTAATTTTAGTTGTTTGGTTTGATAAAGATTTAAATTTAATTTAGGCATATATGTATCCGTTTATTACCACCAACACTCTTACGTAAAGCCTTTGTTGGCCATTTGCAGCGTGGTCCAGTTCCTGTATACGTGCTGATATGTCTTCTTCTTCTTTTTTAATCAAAAGAGGCTCATTCATCCTGCCTCCGGTTGGGCAAACTATAGCAGAGATCTACATCCTCATACAGAACACTGAGCCAACGAACGTGCTGATATGTCCACGAACAAATGCAGAGTCGTCCGAGAGCACAACATTTTTTAGTTTTTATAATACAAAGTATGATGTGCTTTGGTAATTGTTGTTGATACGGAGCAGGAGACAAGGGTAGAGATAGGGGGCAAGTAGGGGTTATAGTCCCCAAAAAAAATAAAAATATATATATATGCACCTATATATAAATGTATACATCAATAGATTAAAGTTAAAATATATAAAATATCAATTCACAACTATTCACAAACTGTATTTGGTGCAGTGAATTGTTGCTTTGCTCCTGAGTTCAACGGCTTGAGCTCGAATCTTGATGGCCGCGGATTTTACTCTACTTCTCAAAGGCTGCAGTTTTTATTTTACGTGAATAGCGACTTATATATATATATATATATATATATATATATATATATATATATATATAGAGAGAGAGAGAGAGAGAGAGAGAGAGAGAGTCAGGTTAGAATACACTCGAGTGTACGGATCGCACGAATACACTCAAGTGTGTTTGCATATCAAGACTATTTTTTGCAAAATGTAAACTATTGATCTTCACTGTCATACTATAACTAGGCTACATACAAATTTTGAGCCCATTTGGATGAGTGTAAGTCACTCATCCAAGGGAAACAAAATCGACGCGTGAAACTAATTTGAAATGCATAATTTTTGTGATCTTCATAACATGAGCTATACATGTCCAAATGTGCTCAAATTTTGCGTATGAGTTGTTCACAAGATGTTTAAGAAGATCAATGGATTAGATTTTCAAAAAAAATATTGTATCATGAAAAACTACTTGAGTGTATTCAACTCTGGATACACTCGAGTGTATTCTAGCCTGACTCTCTCTCTCTCTCTCTCTCTCTCTCTCTCTCTATATATATATATATATATATATATATAGTACTACTACTACTACTATAAAAAGAGTGAGTTTGATGTTGCACTCTTCTTGATTCACTCTCTTCTCTCATTTTTTCAAGGAATTTTGCTCCTATAAATATTTATTCTCACACTCTCCTATTAACTTTTATTATCTTTAATTCTGTAATTTTCTCTTCATCCCACGGAAACGTTTCTTTGATTATCTCATTTCAAACAACCAACATAAATATCTTTTACCGTAGGGACCCTTTCACGGACGAGTCCCCTCCCCGCACATTTCTAACAGATTTTATATGTCACGTGCATGTGCACGTGTGCGTACACTAGTATATATATATATATATATATATATATATATATATATATATATATATATATATATATATATATATATATATATATATGAGTCAGGCTAGAATACACTCGAGTGTACGGATCGCACGAATACACTCAAGTGTGTTTACATATCAAGACTATTTTTTACAAAATGTAAACCGTTGATCTTCACCGTCATACTATAACTAGGCTAGATACAAATGTTGAGCCCATTTGGATGAGTGTAAGTCACTCATCTAAGGGAAACAAAATCGACGCGTGAAACTAATTTGAAATGCATAATTTTTGCAGTCTTCATAACATGAGCTATACATATCCAAATGTGCTCAAATTTTACGTATGAGTTGTTCACTAGATGTTTAAGAAAATCAACGGATTAGATTTTCAAAAAAAATATTGCATCATAAAAAAACTACTTGAGTGTATTCCGCTCTGGATACACTCTTCGAATGTATTCTAGCCTGACTATATATATATATATATATATATATATATATATATATATATATATATATATATATATATATATATATATATATGTGTGTGTGTGTGTGTGTGTGTGTGTGTGTGTGTGTGTGTGTGTGTGTGTGTGTGAATTTTAACAGTGGCACAATGGAATGCAGTTTTGCTCCTGAGTTCAGCATCCCAAGTTTGAATCTTGGTGGCCGCAGATTTTAATTTCCCTCTAAACAGCCGCAGTTTCTATTTTACATGAATAGTGGCATACTTATTTATATACATATGTTCTTATATTTCTGTATTAGCTGTAACAGTGGTGCAATGGTGTGCGACCTCATACACCCGACTGCTCTGTGAAATGGCGCGATACCAATTTACTAATTTTGAGTCGAAAATTGTAGTTGGATGCAGTTGCAGATCAACATACTTTACTCGACTACATCATACCAAATGAAATTTACTTCCCAACTCATTGTTTTTCAATTTCATAAAAATAAACAACACCCTACCAAACAAGGCCTAAACTGCATTCTTTTTTTACTTCTTAAATTTTATGATATATAAAAAAAATCCATGGATAGATTAAGTTTAATTTTTCTATTATTTTATAATTATAAATTGATCCTAAGAATGTAAACTACACTTTTATCTTTATTTTTTAAAATGGTATACTATATAAGAGGATATGTCTACTGATACTGTTAAGAAAGCATTCGGATAGAAGTAAGAGTAATTTGTTCTATTATTTTTAAAATTACATATTGATATATGTGTTTAAACACATTTTTGTGTTTATTCGTTAAAATTGTATACTATATAATAAGACTCATCTGTACTTTTAAATTATTTTATAAAAATGCAAATGCTCCATGTGTGTGGATTATACTTTTGTCTTCACTTTTCAAAATTATTTATTGTATAAGAAGACTCATCTATGCAATGTATGACATCCCACGAAGGGGGTTAGTGTAAATTTTTCAATTGTTTTCTAAATTTACAAATCTATCTTTGTTTGTGTAGCTATACTTTTACCTTTATTTTTTAAAATTATATATTTTATAAGAAGACTCATCTACATTATATAAATAAGTCTCATGAGGGGCTAACTATAGTTTTTTTTTTTAGATTACAAATTGGTCCATGTACGTGAGTTGGAAGCAATTTTCAAGAATGCGAAAAAAATTGATGAAATATTTATTTTTTTAATCATAAATTTTTCATTTGTGACTTTTATGCTTATCTATACTGTATTTGAATTGGTGTGGAGGAAGTTTAATAAAAAAATCTTTATTTTTCTAGATTACAATATTATTATTTTTTTAATAAAGCAGATGAGCATATCACGGGTTTATGCCTAGTGTTAGATAATCAAGATTTAAAGGTTTTCATCGAAAGACTTTCATAGTGTCGGTTCCTACAAGACGTGCATGTCATGAATTTTGTGATTGCATTGAATCTTCCAACTCAATGGCTGCAATAGCTGCCCCTACTAGTGTCGGTATCATCAATGAACGGTGTGTTTGCTATCGAGAAAACTTGATTGTGCTCATAGGGTTCAACAAGTACATCCCAAAAAGAAAATCCCCCATATTAAAGCATGCATGAATCATTGTTTGGTTTCTCTAAATTCATTTATATTCTCTTTTAAAAGATTTATGTTGCCATTGAAAATTGTTCATAATATTTAAAACCTACGGATTGTATATCAAGCTTGTCAGGTGAATCAAAAATAGCCTTGTAACTTAGAATATCTAGGGATAAATTTTAATTATTAACTATAGTATTTATGAGAAAAAACATGTAGTATAGTATTTTCCAGGTCAAATTCAAAGTTGTGAGGATGACAAAAAGATGGCGACGACTGATAAATGGAGACTATGTATGTGTTATATATTTTTGGCAACTATCTAGTACTGCCAGAGGGTCTGTTGCTCTCATGTGAACATAGTAATATACATCCTTTATCAGATTAATATCACACAACAATTAGATTTAATATAAACCAAAAAAATGCATGGAGCAAATTTGGACTCATCTAGTACTTGTATAATTTAAGTGTTGAGGCAAGGCATATGCCACCCTTGCTGCTATGGCTTGTGTCACACCAATGGTAGAAGACCCCACAGACGGCACATGATCTCTATGTTCAAAATTGAAGTGGAAAAGTGAGGATGCTCGACAAAACTAAAGTTGTGTAATTTAACAGAAGATGATAAGAAGAAGAAGAAGAATTGCAGAGTAATGTCGTGAAACAAAAATTATGTGACAAAGATTACAACTCATACATTTCAGATACAATTTCCACTGAACAGGTTGTCCTTCACTTGAGAATAGAGATTAAGAATACCCAACCAGTATAAAAGCTTCCTCATCCCTTTTTCTCCTATTGACACTATTGTTGTTATTGGGAACCAACCGTTGCAACCACCTAATGGGCCTCCTCTACTTGTAACAAAGTTTTTGACTTAGTTGCCATGTGTGATACTCATTCTAGTTGGCTCCTACATCTAGAATATTGACATATTGTCGCTAAGTAAAAAAATTATATGCTTCAGAGAGCATATGCACATCATCCATTGTTAGGACAAATCATTATCGTTACCGATGAATCATTAATGTATTGTAAACATGTTGCCACACGAAGAGAGATTACTCAAAACAAAACCGTGGAAGAAGTTAAACCAACAGACTACTAGAAAACACTAAAATTAAAACTATTTTCATAAAATTGTCAAGCAGCAAGAACATTTACATATGAGTATTTTCATGCCTCAAAGCACTTATTGTATGTGTCATCAACTTGTTACCAGAGAACCTGTTCCAGAATATTGCATACATATATCCACTATAGTTGTACACAAAAGGGTACACAAGCCAAGAACGTATCGAAAGCACGTCCATAAAACGTCTACAAAACATCCCCAAGGACTCGAGAGTACAGGGATGACTCTAGGACTCTATCAACAAAAGACATCCAGTAGCACTTCCAACCTTGTCGGCTACTGCCTATCTTGCTACTCGTCAACCTCTGTTGCATGATCTCTACCTCCCCGTGCTCGTCCACCTAAAAAGGATGTGGAAAACTCATGGTGTGAGATTCCAAATCTCAACGGGAGATATAGCTCTCCACCAAATCAATAATATCACATATAAGATAAATAGAGAAGCAGAAAAGTTACAACTATAAAAGGAAAATAATCATTATTAACAGAATGAGCAATTACTAATGAATTATGAAATATCTTAACAATTAAAAGGAATATGAAGAACATGTATAATTCCTACTAACAATATTATATAAAGATCAAGCAAGGCCTCATTCAATGTTTTTGTATTTGATCCTATATAAATATACTACACGGTTGATTATGTATTTTATTATGCCCTAAGGATTTGAGTCGTACCACCCAATTCCAATCGACCACTACTAAGTCAAAATCGCTGCCATACAAGGTCTAATGGAAGAGTCGGAATCTACGACCTCACCACCTCATAGTCAGTACACGAGTGAAACACCACAGAGACATATCAGTCAACTGCAACAATGAAATTTAGTCAAACTCAGGGATTGGTTCATGCATGACCATTCATATATATATATATATATATATATATATATATATATATATATATATATATATATATATATATATATATATAATCATGACTAGCCCACCTTATATAGGTACGGTGCTAGAGGAACAGGCTCACGCATGGCCGTTCTAACAAGAAGGAGTGGCTCACGCATGGCCATCCACACGTCACAATGAGATTGACTCATGCATGGTCATCTCACACATCATGTAGTTAAGGATACAAGGAATTACTCGACTTGTACCCCACATATTCAAGAATATGTGCTCTGAGTTAAACTCATTTCACCATTCAGTGAATGCTGACACTGAATGGATCTATGGAACTGGGCAAGCTACTAGATTGAGTTCCACTTGATTAGTTAGGTCATTTAAGCATCTTTTAGCATCAATCAAGTTAATTTGTACAACCTCTCAACAAATTCTTCATAAATAAGGCATCATACATCACCAGAACATAATTGAGCATATAAGGTATGATCTCATCACATTATCACTTGGTGTTTGTCATTCACCATATTTTCCATCGTAAGGACAACATATCTTACGGTAACAACCCCTCCTCTCATCAATGAGGAAATCATCATCTCATATGAGGCAATAAGCCATCATTAGGTCATAAGACCATTTACCTCCTCTTTGAATAATGACAATATCACATATGCCTCACAAGGCCCATTCAAACACATTGTAAGCAACATAGTTCATACCTAGTAATGCTTATCAACTGGTGTTACCTACATGGTTAGAGGCTTATACATGCATGGTTAGAGGCTTATAACAAAAAGAACAATATATCGTCAACATTATTATCTCATAATATTCATGCCATACATTTTACATCATTAGGGATTGAGTTCTTCTTAATAAATTAGGATTTACAAGGTTGGATCAACAACCACCCTTAGATCATTGCTCCCATCATCATTATAAGGTATGTTGTGAAATAGAGATTATAGAGAACAACACTCCTTATTATTCACACAACCACTTCATAGGGTATCACATCATAACATGTAACCCTATCATCAACGTGATGTAACATAACCATTGTCATAAGGTATCGTTTAAGACTATCATACCTAAACATGTCGGGTTAACCACTCACAAGGTGGGATGGGAAACTGTAAGTGTGTCGGGAAACCACACAAAGGATGTATCGGCTTAGATTAGCTTGATATAGCAGTTGATCAACACCTTATCTCTATAGGTACTTTAAGAGAATGACAGCCAACACCTTCCTTGCATAACGGTTTAGCCATCCCATATCGGTTTAGGTGTATCTAGGGCATGACGGACTAACTCCTCAAAGTTTATCAACCATATCGATTTAGGAACCATAAGCCATAATGAGCTAACCTTCTCAACACCTAACGACCAAAGCATATCCAAGGCATGACGACCTAGGCATCTTCAAGTCATGATGACTCCAAGTCATGAAGACTTAGGCATCTCCAAGTCATGATGACTTGCCAAATAGGGTATTAGGCTACAAGCCATGACGACCTATCCTCCACATAATGCATGTTTATGTGTGGACTTGTTGTCTTCAACCTTAGAAAGATCAGCCATTAGTCCATCTACTACTCATAGAAAGAAGGTACAAGACATGAAGAGAAAACCAATGAGATTCCACCATCAAAATAGTTCTAAAGACGTTAGCAACTACCAGCATACAAGAGATGAACGATCTCAAGGTGAAGAACAAACATAAGCATATGAAGAGTGAAAATAACAAAGGAAGTTAAGAGTTATATAACCACAATCATAAGCATATGAAGAGTGAAAATAACAAAGGAAGTTAAGAGGTATATAACCCGTCTCAAGGATCACCACCAAGATCCAAGCTCCAAGGTCAAGCTCCAAGCTCACGAGCTAAAGGTAGAAGATGATCCACCAAACTCGGTCACCATCACACCTCCAAGGAAGAAGATGATACCAAGGCTAGGATGGTTCATGGTGGTTAGAAAGTATCAAGATCCATGGTGGAGAAGAAGAAGAAGAAAAGAGAGCTAGGAAACATGGCTTACCAAGGTAGAATAAGAAGGATGCTCAAGGAACACCACAACTTGGGACTCATCCACCAAGCTCCAAGAGAGATCCTCTAGCTCCTTAAACTTCTCAAGGTTTTCCACCAAGGAAGAAGGAAAACAAAGATGTCTAAAAAGGATTCTCTTGCATGGAGAGAAAGGAGTATATATACAAGAGGGATGAGAGAGAGATCATGGAAGAGGTGTCATCACCTTCGAATCTTAGGTGCCACATGTCAATGAAAAAGATCCACATGTGAAACACCATGTAAGACATAGTGATAAGGTCTAGTCAAGGTCTTTCCCTTTAGGTCTCCCACCAAGGTCATGCCCGATACCACATCTCCACTCACCCACAAACTGATAGGGTGCAACCCTACACACTCACAAACTGATAGGGTGCAACCCTACACACTCTCAAACTGATAGGGTGCAAATCTACACACTCACAAACTGATAGGGTGCAACCCCTCACACTCACAAATCGACAGGCAACCTCTCTAAGACTTTCTAGCCTGGGACAACACATCTAGGGTTAAGGCACACCTCACACATGTGTCCAAAACATCACCATACATGTCACCATACAACTAAGACCCAAACAAGGTGCCCATCTCTCTCTCCTCTATATGGTGCCAAGAGAGAGAAGGAACACTCAAGAGGTGGCAAACTTGCACATCAATCCTTGCTCTGGGTGAATTGCAATTTGCACCAAAACCTCACCACAAAACACAAGCATCAATCAAACAAGCTCAAACCAGAAACTTCAAGCTTCCAACATGCCCTAATTACATCTTAGATGATTAGAGCAAGATGCTAAGCAACATACTTAGGCAAAATAAATAGGGTTATCCCAAAATGTGGTTCAGGGTCCTTACAAATTATAAACCCCTAATAGGATTTCACCCCCAAAACCCTAAGAGAAAAGAGAGGGGTAATTCCTCCTCATCTCTTCCTCAAGCTCCCACAGGGCTTTCTCAATACCACAATGATGACAAAGAACCTTCACAAGCACAAGGTCCTTCCTCTTCAGCTTCTTCACTCAAGGATCAACACTGGACCTTCCACATAGGTCATATCCTCATCCAGTTCTACCTCCTCTGGCTACAGCATAAACTCTGTATCCATATGGCACTTTCTAAGCATACTCACATGAAACACTGGATGCAATCTATGTAGCTCAGGCAGCAACTCCAACCTTAGGCCACCTTCCCAATTCGTTCCATCACTGGGTAAGGTCACGTAAGCCTGGGAGCCAACTTACCCTTCTTTCCAAAACCTCAGGACACCTCTCGAAGGAGAGACCTTCAAATATACCTTGTCTCCCACTTGGAACTCCAAGGGTCTATGACGGTTATCTACATACAAATTTTGTCAATCCTGTGTTTCCTTCAACTTGTACTGGATTACCTTAATCTTCTCTGTTGTCTACTGTACAAGCTCAGGATTAAGAATTTGATACTCACATGTCTCGTATCAACACAATGGCAATCTGTAATGCCTCCTATACAACACCTCATATGGTTCCTGCCAATGCTACTCTGATAGTCTTTGTTGTAGGCGAACTCTATCAAACTGAGGTGTACATCCCAACTTCCTGAAAACTGAAGAACTCATACTCTCAACAAGTCTTCCAAGGTATGAATGGTCCTCTTAGATTGGCCATCTGCCTGTGGGTGGAAAGAAGTGCTAAACTTTAACTGTGTCCCCAAAGCTTTGTGCAATCACTCCCAAAAGCAACTCGTGAACTGGGGACCCCAATCAGACATGATAGTTGCTGGAACACCATGCAAACGCACTATCTCATCCACATAGATATGGGCAAGCTTCTCTGTTATGAACATTGTTTTCATGGGAAGAAAATGTGCTGACTTCGTCAATCTGTCAACGATCACCCAAATGGAATCATGGCCTTTGACTATCCTAGGTAGACCAACCATAAAGTCCATATTCACATGATCCTACTTCCACTATGGTATAAGCAATGGTTGCAACATTCCTGCAAGCTTCTTATGCTCTACTTTAACTTGCTGACACACAACACATCTTGCAACATACTCATCCACGTCCTTCTTCAAGCCTGGCCACTAATACAAATCTTTCAGAATATGATACATCTTGGTGCTATCTGGGTGCATAGCATACATGGATGAATGAGCCTCTTCTAGCACCATCCTCCTTAGGTCATTAGCATCAAGAACCACTATCCTGCCATGGTAACAAATTGTCCCATCATCTGACTTGTGAAAATCATCACACTTCTCACTGTTAAGCTCTAATTGGATCTGTTGTATCACGGTATCCATCTGTTGTGCCTCTTTGATCTATTGTCTCAGTGTAGGCTTCACTTGTAACTGTACCAACAAACCTACTAGAAAGGAGACCTCCAACTTAACATTCATTTAAAGCAACAAGACCAACAAGTCTTACTTGTGACACATCAAAGAAATCAACTGGTCTTTATCCATAGGCATAGATGAAGACTTCCTGCTCAATGCATCTGCCATGACATTTGCCTTTCTCAGATGATAATCAATCATTCAGTCGTAGTCTTTGATCAACTCCATCCAGTGACATTGTCTATATACAACTCCTTTTGTGAAAAGATGTACTTCATGTTCTTGTGATTTGTGAAGATCTGACACTTCTCCCCATATATGTATTGCCTCTAGATCTTCAAAGCATGAACTACAGTAGCTAACTCTAGATCGTTGGTTGGGAAATTCTCCTCATTTTCTTAAGTTGTTGAGAAGTGAAAGAAACCACTTGCTTGTCCTGCATTAGCACACAACCCAAACCATTTTTGGATGCATCACAAAAGACTATGCATCACAAAAGACTATGTATCCTTTTCCTTGCTCAGGAAAGACTAGAACCGATGCACTTGTCAACTTCTCCTTCAATGTATGAAAAGCACGTTGACATCTGTCATCCCAAACAAATGACACATCTTTCCTGGTTAACTTATTTAGGGGTAAGGTGATAGAACTGAAGTCCATGATGAAACTCCTGTAATAGCCTACCAAAGCTAGAAAATTTTGCACTTCTGTCAGCATCTTAGGATGCTCCCATTCTATCACAGACTCCACTTTCTTAGGATCCACATTACAGACTATTATTTGACTCAAATATTAATCAATGTTGCACATAGCACATCTCCTTCCTTCTCATATTGGAAAGTCCTAGTCCATGTGTAACATGGATCGGAGTTCATTTCCTCTCCCAACCCTCCATGTATGTTTTCCATATAAACTATTACTCATCATGAAAAAAATCAAATGAACTCTTCCAAACCAGTGAAGACACATGCTCAAATCCTAATATAAACACTAGTAAACACTTTGTGTTAATCACTAGTGGGTTTGACAAATGCTTCTCTAGTTGTAGTTCTCAAGTTACACATTATTCGGCTTCTAAATTAGTAGTTTTTGTAGTGTTCTTACTTTAAATTAAAAGGTGATCCCCCATCAATAATTTGTGTTGAAGTAAGGATATTTTAGTGCATGAAATGAAACTTGCACTACATAACAATCGTTCAAGAAGTTGAGATTAACTTGGAATTAGTTTGAGTTAAAATTGATGAATATAAACACCATAATAGAAATCAAAAAGGCCATGGTATATTTTGTTTGTAGAATATTCATGAATGGTTTGTCCCTAATGAATGGTTTCTACCTCCTCCAACAGCATTAAGATTTTTCACCAAGTTGGTTCCCAATAGTCGAACACCTTTTATATTATGTTAATACATCTCTTTGGTTTCCTTCCTTTGTGAGGTATCTTGATTTTTCATTATTGAGGAAGATGCACTAGCCTAAAGCAAGTTCTCGCTGATTTCAAATTGGTATTTGGACTCCCTATTGTGGGTGTGGGCACATATCTTCCTAACTTGGTTTTTTATCTTCATCTTAAAACATGACAGATTCCTTTAACTCATGTTTTATTTGGGAAAAACCATATAATAGTATATTATATGTAGTAAATATGAAAGAATGATCCCATGCATAGACCAAAAAAAGTATCCATGTAACTTGATTGAAAAAGACTGACACTGGTATAGAAGAAAAAGTATTTCTAAATTAGATGTCTAGAGTCATATCAGAATGCATAACTAATAGAATATATGAACAAAAGGTAGACGATATAAGTTTCATTGTAGTGGTATATTTTTTCTTTGAGGTTTTAAATTAGTTTTAAGGATATGAAGTAAGTAATTGATGATGCAATCCCTAACCGCAGGGCACCATATGTGAGTATGGGTTGAAAAAGTTTTTGTCTTCTCTTACTCCATGTGGTTAATGTTGTTGCATGCATGCAATTACATTAGTTTTGCTAAGTAAATGTAAGGTTGAATGAGATCAACCTCATACTAAAAGGGGGACCTCTATGCTAGAGAGATCTATGGGGAGAACTCAATGGAAGGTAGTATTACATGAAGGATTTTCATTTCAAAGTTCTTAAAGGGGGGGAATGGAGTAAGAGTAACCCACCTTCATAAATTATGAGAAATATAAGAAATAAGTGAGATTATATGTAATTTATGCTACTCCTAAGTAGATGAGCTAAATCATGTTATACATGATCTATATAATTAATATGAACCCTAGTTATCATGGAGAGGACCAATTCCTCAAGATCGAGAGTATACGTATATGTGTATATAAGAATTGAGTACCTACCGTCTCCATGAGGAAGAGACTATAACAACTCCCTCCTCTTATTATCCCCATAAATGAGGACTGCAAAGGCAAGGATCATTAACATGATGATATGTACACCCATAGATCCAATAATGTGATGATTGTAATGGGGAATCATATACTTGATTTGATAACTATAAAGGTAATTCATATAGGGAAATATGATGATAGATATGGCAGTAAAAACTAAAAAAGTCTTTCCATATTCCCCTTAGATAGTAGATCATATCAACAACTATAGATTGAGAAGGAAGGTTGCAAGGCATATACCTGGTCTTAGAGTAAGTCCAGTGACTATCCTTGTAGTAGTGTGCTTCTTTTACAAGCAGCAACTAGACGATTCTCGGTAGCAGCCTCCTAGTGTAGCACCACGAACGGTGGTTGATGATGTCCTCCAAGTGGGTGGCAAAGGCCTCCATACCTCTACGTAGTCCATGTGGATCATTGAGAACTCCTATTGTTCTTTCGGAACAAACATGAAGGAGTTGTCCCTTCGAACATCAGCATGCTAGTGTTGAGTTTCTCTCCCATGTGATATCTCGCTTTCTATCTCTCCCCTTTATGGGTAAGACTTACTCAGTTTCTCACATTACCACAATAGTGAAAAGACAACAATTGTTAGATCTTATTTTTGTGTCTTCTAAAAGCCTATACTACACCCCTTTATATAGTATGGTCAAGGCTAGGGTTTCAAGATCATCTGTGAGTCGAAGAGATGGATTTTCTTTTGTGAAAGCTAAAAATGATGAAATGGTTAATTCATCAGTGATCCTATTGGTTCACATGTCAAATGGTCGGTTCAACACTTGAACCAGTAAGTTTTTTGTGTTTTCTATTCACAATAAATTGGCTTTTCGTATTCAATTAATGCACACCATGATGTCAGCATCAATCCTTGATCCAGTCTTACTGATCAACCAATCGGTCAGTTCACAGCCTGGACCAATAAATTCACATTTGAACTATTTAGTTCACCTAGTGAACTGATTGTTTCAGATTCATGATAATCAATCTTGTTTCAATTGAAAAGCTAACACTTTAGTAATCAAGTTTAAGCCATATTCATGAGTAATCTCCTATTCTAGATAAATCCTATGTGTTTGACCCTATAGGTTCCAAGTTACATTGGCAGTTAATGTCCATAATTAACTTATGATATCACAAGAAATGAGAGGTATCTAGTAACACATCGTTGTTTCCCAAGTAATTGGAAAGTTGGAGAACAACTTCAACATACAATTCATGATTAGTGTTATAGTGATTGTATAGTTCCTTTGTCTATGATATCTAGGTTGAACTTGAGGCATGGAATTGTCATCCTCTTCAACATTCAATCCATGTTCCTTGACCTAGAGCAGACTGACTAAGATGCATGTGAGCTCATACATCATATATTGATTCACGTGAGCATGTCCATGCATTTATCAATCTCACTTATCAAGTGGTCGGGATGTCAACTTCAGTAGGAGGGAGAAATCTCATCTACATCACTCAGAGTCAATCCTCATCTGATATAATGTGTTCGAGCATCACCTTTATGGTAACCCTTATTCAAGATCACATTGGATGATGTCAAAGTACATCGAATAAAATGTGATGAGTATAGTGATTTCAGGTCTAAGAACCACAATCACCACCATCACTATGAGAGTTGATTCTTACTACCACTCAATGGTTTTCATGCATCAGTCTCAAGGTGGGTCTGTCTGATACACTATCCTCTAACAAGTATCTATGTGTTTGGTTTGATATCACATATCATGACTAATGAGATATTCTCATCAACCAACACACACTCTAGTCTTATGTGTTATTGTTGTCTATCAGCTTCCACAAAAACAACCAACTAGGGACATAACAAATATGTATGTACTCTTATCATACATATTGTGTCATTGTTCAGGTCCTCAACGTGAAGATAAATTTCATCTGGTAACATCATTCTTTAGGCATATATCATGTTATACCATTATCTCATAATTGAACAAACATATAGACAAAGATTGCACTACTACAGAAATAGCTTATAACATCACATTTAGAGACATCAGTTATTACCAAAAACTGACGCCTAAAACCTACAACATCGGCTAATTACAGAGACCGACATCTATATTTGAAGATCGGCCAGACACGGGTATCGCTTTTTATTTAGTGTCGGCTCCCTATCATGAACCGACGCCTAAAATAGCCTGCCAAATCCAATTTTTCGAGCGAAAAAAAATGTTCCCACATCCGGCGTCAGTGTTTTACCTTATAACCTACACCTAACGATGAAAAAAAATTACCTCCAAAGTTTCAATGTGGTCGTTGGTTTTTGTGGAAAAACCGACACTGATAAGGTTTCGCGTGTCGTCCCCGCAAAAATTTTTAGGGTTAAGATTGTCCAATGGACGTCGGTTTTTTCTGGAAACCGATGCTGATGGTTATTAGTTGTCAGTTTCTGAGACAACCAACGCCTTTGTTAACTTAATAGCCCCCGCGAGAAACAGACTTTTCCCCATTCTCTATTTCATTGTGAAATTAGCCCCTGAAGTTGTTGTTCCCCTCTCAACGTCGCCGCGCCTGTGGTCGACGCCCCCGCTACTCCTCACACCGACCGCCGCCGCCGCCGACAGGGACGCTGCTAGCTGCTCTCTTCTTCCTCCACGCCGCTGACAGGTAGGTCGTTGCCGCTGCCCTTGCTTGCTCATTTTGTTCCCGCTGACATGTATGGCCGTCCTATAGGGACGCTGAAGGTGGCTGAAATATGCCACCTCTTCTTCTTTTCTGCTCCCTCCTTACCAAATGGATAAAAGCAAGGCCACGACCATGTGGGCTGGCCACGGCCGTGGCTGTGTTGGCCGACCACGGTCGTGTTGGCCAAATCCCTGCTGGCCAGCACGGCCGTGGTCGGCCAACATAGCCATGGTCGTGGCCAGCCCACACGGTCGTGGCCTTGCTTTTATCTATTTGGTAAGGATGGTGTAGGAAGAATAAGATACATTTGCAATTGAATACTAATGCTTGACCTAATTCTATAAATTTTGATGCATGTTGAAATAAGATATTAAAACCCTAATGTTAAAACCCTAATACACATTTCACCATAATCTTGTATTAACTATATTGCTGGAATCTTGTGATCAATCTATCTAAGATATTAAAACCCTAATGTTAAATCTCTGATTTTGTAGTGAAGTGTCGCCCTAACATCTACATGAATCCCTATTGTATGATGTAGATTGATGATAATGCATGAGCTAGTTTGAACTTTTGAAATCAATTATGAATCTCTCCATCCCTAGGTCATACTAATTTATGTGTAATCTTTATCTTGATGATGAACATGCATGGACACTCGAAATGTTGAAATCAATGTTATAGAATATGATACCTAGATTAAATGATGTTACATGAAACCTAGGATATGAACGATGAAACTAGGATTGTAGGTATTGGAATGACAACATACATGTATTTTTTGGCCTAGAAACCCATCCAAGATATACTCATTAGGAGTAAATCTTGGATAGTCCCCAGTTTGGGACTGTTCTTGAGCACCTAATCTCACTTAGGATGTAAGTGTATAATGTGTATTGGGTTTCAAGAAAATTTTGGTAGCATTTCCCCGTTTGTTCTCTAAGTACATATGTACTTGGAGAACAGTGGGGAAATGCTGCTGAAATTTTCTTGAAAACCCAATACACATTATACACTTCCTAGTGAGATTAGGTGTTTAAGAATGGGATAGGTGGTACACATTTATTATATATAAGAATGACAACACATGTATTTTTTGGCCTAGAAACCCATCCAAGATTTACTCAATAGGAGTAAATCTTGGATAGTCCCTGGTTTCGGACTGTTCTTGAACACCTAATCTCACTTAGGATGCAAGTGTATAATGTGTATTGGGTTTCAAGAAAATTTTGGTAGCATTTCCCCGTTTGTTCTCTAAGTACATATGTACTTGGAGAACAGTGGGGAAATGCTGCCGAAATTTTCTTGAAAACCCAATACACATTATACACTTACTAGTGAGATTAGGTGTTCAAGAATGGGATAGGTGGTACACATTTATTATATATAAGAATGATAACACATGTATTTGTTGGCCTAGAAACTCGTCCAAGATTTACTCAATAGGAGTAAATCTTGGATAGTCCCCGGTTTGGTACTATTCTTGAACACCTAATCTCACTTAGGATGTAAGTGTATAATGTGTATTGGGTTTCAAGAAAATTTTGGTAGCATTTCCCCATTTGTTCTCTAAGTACATATGTACTTGGAGAACAGCGGGGAAATGCTGCCGAAATTTTCTTAAAACCCAATACACATTATACACTTACTAGTGAGATTAGGTGTTTAAGAATGGGATAGGTGGTACACATTTATTATATATAAGAATGACAGCACATGTATTTGTTGGCCTAGAAACCCGTCTAAGATTTACTCAATAGGATTAAATCTTGGATAGTCCCTGATTTGGGACTGTTCTTGAACACCTAATCTCACTTAGGATGTTTAAACCATTAATTATATATAAGACCTTAAACCCTAAAGTTTTAACCATGCTTAAACTCTAATCTGTTAACCCTAGACCCTAATCTTGTTGTAATATATACTTGTTTTCTCTTTGATCATAGAATGGATAGATCATGGATTTCCATTTGCAATCGATGTACCCCAGAGTTTATTTCTGGTCTTGATCAATTTATTAGATTTGTCGAGGAACATAGGAAACAACCTAGAGATAGGCTCTATTGTCCATGTAGGCATTGTGGTAACAACTTGAAAGTCAGCACTGGTGACGAAATCAAAAGTCATGTCATGTGCAACAGGATTGTACAAGGCTATACAGAATGGCACTGGCATGGAGAGATTTCAAACCCGAAATCAGTGGATTTCGATAGTAGTGCTTGTGTGGAAGAAGTTATTGCCTCTGATGATGTAGATGTGAACGAACCAGTTCCAGTAGACATCGTTGATGCGATGCTGGATAGTTGTGGGGTAGATCACACTGAAACTAATCCACCTCCCATGATTAGAAACATTGTGCATGATGCTGAGATATCATTATACACTGGTTGTACTAAGTCTATGAAGCTTAGCATTGTGTTGAGATTGTATAAGATGAAAGCTAACAATAGATGGAGCGACAAAAGCTTCACGTCATTGTTGTCTTTGTTGAAAGAAATGCTTCCTGAAGGAAACGAGTTGCCAATCTCAACATACCAGGTAAAGAAATTGTTGTGCCCAATGGGAATGGAGGCCAAGAAGATACACGCATGCCCGAATGATTGTGTATTATTTTAAAAGGACTATGTGGATTTGAAAGATTGTCCAAAATGTGGTGTGTCACGGTATAAATTGATGACTTTGGGGGAATCCAAAACTCATTCCCCTACCAAGGTGATGTGGTATCTGACTGGCCTAAATCGCGCATCCTAAAATTGGAGGCGGACTTGAGGTAGTCGAGCTTTTACATTTATAAACCTGAATCCTTCTAGGCCCCCGCAACTTTGCTTACGGGGTCGAACACAACGACAAGGGGGGTAGTGTTGACAACCCAGAATCGACACGCTACACTCCGGCAGGTATAAAGAGATGATAAATTCCCTAGGAGGGAATCATAAAGATGTCACGAACAAAACAGGAAAACTATCTCCAAGTGGAGTTACTAGAAAGATTTAAGGTTTTAAGCATTTAGCAGTTTTTAGGGGTTTTCATGCACCAGAAACAGAAGGATATACTTGGAGCTAAGGCAAGGTACGAAGGATAGAACTGCGGTAAAACAAGCAGCTGTAGAACCAGTCATGTACCCCTCCTCTCGAAGAGGGCACCTCTAACAAGGCATCGGTTCCACTCTCGGGGTCACCGGACTCAAATTAGAGTGGAAAGGTCACTAAAGCAACTCCGTTCTGGGCACTCTCTGTAACACCCCTGACCTGGGTTATGAACTAACCCTAGAAGTTTTGCCTAAATATGTAATTATTATACTTGCGAACACTCCCTGGCATGAAATTAAGTTCCTCAGGAACATTTACTTTCGATTTTTTGCTCCTTTTTGTATAAAGATGTAGCATTGTGTTGTATGCAGGGACCTATGTGCAAATTAACCAGTTTAAGGGTTGAACTTGCAATTTCACAAGATAAGATGTTCTTTTGATGTTAAGACATCATGAATATGTCTATGATAAAGTTTGAGGGATTTCCCAAGCTTGAGCACCAAGGTGCAGCTGTGGAAGCAATCCCCATGCTCAAAAACCCTAATTTGGGGTAAAGTGCAATTTACCCAAATTGAGGGGTCCAACTTGTAATTTTCACCATCTAGAACATATTTTATGACTCTTGTCATCATTTAGAGTAGAAATGATGAAGGAGATACATCATTCACTAATCAGATGAGAAAAATGATCTTTGTGATAGAAATCACCTAAAATGGGTACAAAACCCTTTCATGTATGTACCCTAGTTGAAGGTTGGATTCCTTTACCCTTAGATCTTGAGTTTTCTTGAGATTTGCATAAGATTAGATGGGCCTGGACGTGCCCTTGAGCAAGGAGGGACCTAGATGTGAATTTTGAGTTTGAAAGAAGAAATAGGCTAAAGCTATAAAAGCTCTTTCCCTTGCAAACGAGCAAACGACCTTGCTCCTGTTTCATTCACTCCCTCTCATTCTCAAACGGCCAAGCCTTGCTCTGGAGCTCAGGAGAAACGACCAAGGGTGCAAGGTAGGTTTGGATTCCCCTTCTTGCCCAAATTCCATGGTTAGAATTCGGATTCAAGGGCAAATTCATGGCTAGCTTACTTAATTCTATCTTTTTAGCCATCTTTTCTCAACCTTCCTTGGAGGATTAACCTTGGCCGACCTGTGGAGCTTCTAGGACGCCATTAAAGGCTTGGAGCTCAAAAGCTTGGAGCTCAAGGAGCAAGCTTTAGGCGGGTTTTATAACTCTAAACTTTATGCTTTGATTATACATCTTTTCTATGCATATAGTTGATAGATCTTCTTCTTCCCTATCTTCCCTTGCATCCTTGCAAGCAAAAACGTGAAGAACTGCTACTGTTCTTAAGGTGGAAGATAAGGGCGTTAATTCCTATGCTTATCCACAGATTTTCACTTTATCAAACGACCTCCACCTATTGCTCAAAACGGTTTCAAACCGTTTGGTGGGCAAACGGTTTCAGGGTCGTTTGAGGGAAAACGGTCTTCAAGACCGTTTGGTCCCGTTGACCAAGTGAAGACCGTTTGGGAATCTTGTTCATAATTATGTAGGTTAATCACCCACAAAATTTGAGAGGTTAACTCCAAAGGAATCGTGAGATATGAGCAAATCAATTAGCAAAACGAATTGAATTAAATTCTGATTTGCAATCTGTTTAATTTGCCCTTTTTGGGCAAACGGTCTCAAGACCATTTAAGATGGTTGACTAAACGTTGACCGTTTGGGATTACTGTTCATAATGATGTTAATTAACGACTCACCAAATTTTATGGATTAATTCCAAACGAGTCATGAGTTGAAGGATGATTAATAGGGCAAACCCTAATTGAAATTAGTGCTGAATCTCCAATGAGTTAAGTTGAGATTTTGGGTTGATTAGCCCAAACGGTTTCAAGACCATTTGGGAATCACCCAAACGGTCTCAAGACCGTTTGGGGGTCACCCCAAGACCGTTTGGAGGTCTGGGGTCAAGTATAGTTGATCAATTGAAGGTCCAAAGGCACCAAATCATATTGCAATTAAGTATTGATGTGATGATCAACTCAATAGATCAAACCTTGATGAATTTTCACTAGAGTCCAAAGGATGGATGGGAAAACGGTCTCAAGACCGTTTGGAACTCATCCAAACGGTCTCAAGACCGTTTGGTGTCAACCCAAGACCGTTTGGAGGTCTAGGGTTAAGGTAATTTGATCAATTGAGGCCCAATTACAATGGGTTATTGAAACAATCAAATTGCTGTTTTCTAAATATAGATCTTGTTGAGTTTTGGGTTGAAGGACCCAAACGGTCTCAAGACCGTTTGGGGTTCCTCCAAACGGTCCTAAGATCGTTTGGGCACAACCCAAGACCGTTTGAAGGTCTAGGGTTGAGTTAATATAATGGTTTGAGGGTCCAATTGTAGGAAATTGATGCATTGTTGAAAATTGCTGATTTTGACCTAATTGGACTTCAACCTTAGTCAAAACGACTTGGATTTTGGTCAAACTTTGGGCAAACGGTCTCAAGACCGTTTGGATGATGTCCAAACGACCTCAAGACCGTTTGGGCCAAGTTTGAGCCCAATTGGAGGTCAATTGATAGGTTCAACCTTGAATTGTTTCACATTGTTGAACATTGATGACCAATCAACTTGAAACCCTAATTGAGAACGATTGAACCCTAATTGGTTTACAATGGAGGGTCAATTTGATGTCTAAGTGGTTAAGGCTAACCTTAATTGGCTCAATTTATAAGTGGTTAGCATACCTTTAGCCAATTGAGGGCTTCAACATACATATCCTTGAACTTTGGTGACCTTTGAACCCTTTTGGAGGTCCAAACGGTTTGAGCCCATTTGGACCAAACGGTCTCAAGACCGTTTGGGTCCAAACGGTCTCAAGACCGTTTGAGACCAAACGGTCTCAAGACCGTTTGGGCTCAAACGACCTCAAGACCGTTTGAGCTCAAACGACATCAAGGTCGATTGGTCCAAACGACCTTAAACCGATTGAAGTTCCAAACGGTTTGGAAGTCAACCCTTCCAAACGGTCTTCACCTCCAAACGGTCTCAAGACCGTTTGGATCCAAACGGTCCCAAGACTGTTTGGGGTCAAACGGTCTCAAGACCGTTTGAGTGGTTGAAACCGTTTGAAGGTTGAAACCGTTTGAAGATTGGTGATGGTTTGTACTTAACCATTTGATGATGTAATCAGTTCAATGGTGATCCAATCTAAACCCTAATGGTAACCTAGATCATTAAGGGACTATGTGATTAGTGAGTTAACCCATGATGGTGATCATGTGGCAAATTACCAAAATACCCTTGAGGGGTCTAAAGGGATAAAGCCTTGTACTAATCAAACCCTAATCACATGATGTTGATGTTTTTGCTTATGTTAGTCAAGGAGACTTATCTCAACCTGATCTAGAGTGGTGTTGCCACCATTTACTAGTAAGAGGAGAGAGAAAGTATTTTCTAGAGAGAGAAAGTATCCTAGAAAGAGAAAGTACCCTTTTTAAGGTGGAAACTCTGGTGAGATACTTCAATTACTTATGAGTGTGCATGTTTAGGGAATGACCCACCTATGTGAGGTCATGGGAACCCTATTTATAATATCTAATGGATCTTAATCCTAATTAAGAGCCTTAATGATGATGTTTCTCTTACATAATGATGTAATGAGTACAATTCACCATGGAGTGAATAGTAAACCCTAAGTTTAGGGTGAAGACATGAAAGATGAATAGTAAACCCTAATTCAATTGAATAAAACCCTAATTGATGACTAGTTGAGGGTGATTCCATGTGAATCCCTAGTTGAGGGTGACTCCATGTGAATCCCTAGTTGAGTGTGACTCCATGTGAATCCCTAGTTGAGGGTGATTCCATGTGAATCCCTAGTTAAGGGTGACTCCATGTGAATCCCTAGTTGAGTGTGATTCCATGTGAATCCCTAGTTGAGGGTAATTTCATGTGAAACCATAATTGAGAATGCACCCTTAATGGTTGAATTGTTTACTATTATCTGTTGAATGAACCATGCAGGTTGTTATGAGATGATAGGCATAACCAGGTAGGGAATGCCATGTTATACTAATGAACTTTGCAGATTGTTATAAGATAATGGGCATATCCAGGTATGGAATGCCATGATATATTCATTGAAAGCATGTCTTAAGCTTTATGAATAGTAACCCTTGTTGATGCACTGTGAGTGACATCTTTTGTAATTTATGGGCTGTAAGAGCCATAAATGTTATCAAAGTCATGCTTGACAGATGACTTGAGATGAAATAACTGATGATTGTGAAAAGTTAGGTCTGCTACATTTTAAGTATTCTCATATATAGCTGTGTTATTGTAAGATGATAAGAATACTGAATGTACCTAACTGATTTAGAGAAATAGTGAGAGGAATTGATGTAGATTCTTGTAGTCCGTCATTCCTTCACTAAAAGAGAAATGGTGAGAGGAATTGATGTAGATTCATGTAGTCCATCATTCCCCACCACACAGTCGAAGAGGTGAGATACATCCCTGCACTCCCTTAAAAACATAATCAACAGCGTAGTATATCTGTTAGAGTTATCTACGAGTTATTTGATTGATATTACTTTGAATAGCATAGAGGTTCTCATATTTTGATATTGATTGAACTCTGCTTATCATTAAACTGCTAGTGAATACCTTGAAGGCTTTTATTGCTTAGTTATTCCCTGCTTTGCTTATAAAGCTTCTAGTGGAGAGTTATAACTCTCGCTGGGGCAATTATGTATAATTGTCTCACCCCGTAGACTTCTACTTTTTAGGTGGTCGTCGAAGACAGAGGAACAAGAACTCAGGTGACCAATCCCAGCAGCATCAGGAGCAGTAGTTATCTCAGGTGGAGATCTAGCCTGCTTCATGGTGTAGTATAGAGTCAGTCTTATGTGTCCTCTGTACTCTCAGGTCCTGGAGTGTTTTGAGTATGAATTCTTGAGAAGTTTTGTATCATGTTGTATATAATTACTCAAGAAGTAATTGTCAGTGATGTAAACAGTAAAATCCTTTTTCTATGGAAAAGGTTTGAGGTTTCAAGCGCTTGTCTCAAAAAGTTTTAATTTCTCGTGATTTTTGGTCTTCCGCTGTTTACCGAATGCTTCCGCACATGTTTAAATCGAGATTAATTCGTGGTTTGGAGATCGGAGCCCACAATTAAGTGGTATCAGAGCTCTAGGTTCGCCGAGTCTACAGAGGCATAGGACATAAGAAGTCGAGTCTATCTTTAGTATTCCTTCCTTATCTAATAGAGTCTTCTACTCCTCAGGAGAAGAAGATACTTAAGATGTCAGAGCCACATAATGAGTATGTGGAAGGAAATAGTGCCAGTGCACCTCAAGGCGGTGCAAGAGTACCAGAGGTGGAACAGCCTGTACCAGGACAACTTAGAGAGCCACCCCAGTTTGACCCAGCTGATATGGGTAATCCAGCAGTCCCGACTGTGTTTGGGCAGTTTATGACTGCCATAACACATATAACCGACAGGTTGCCTATGCCTGCACCTAGGGCACCTGTCCAACCAGAGAGCCAAAGTATTGGGAAGACGTTCGAGCGACTACGTCGTGTCGGAGCTACCGAATACCATGGGACTGCTGACCCCGCAGATGCTGATCTGTGGTTGACAGAGCTGGAGAAGGCTTTCAGGATCCTGAACATCCCTGAAACTGAGAAGGTTAGACATGCTGTCTATCTTCTCAAAGGAAGTGCTGGTCACTGATGGACCATGGAAGAGCAGAAGAGACTTGGAATAGAAATCTCATGGGAAGACTTTCGATGGGAATTTGTCCAAAGATATTTCCCGAAGACCTTCCTAGATGAGAAAAAATCTCAGTTTGAGAGACTGAGACAGGGTATGATGAACATTAGCGAGTATGAAGCTAAGTTCATGGAGCTATTGCGGTTTTGTCCGCACATGGCTGCCACAGAAGAAGAGAGAATCAGGAGATTCGAGAGGGGTTTGAATGCTGACATGTCTACCCCAGTGTCTGCCTTAGAGAACCGAGACAGATTCTCTACCTTCGTTGAATCAGTCCGAAGGATAGAGAGATCTGTGGTTGAGAAGAAGCAAACCCAGAAAAGATATCCACAATTCCAGGGTTCTTCATCTATGGACTTTAAGAAGTCTAGGTCATCTACACCTAACCCTCCACCATCCAGAACTAGTTCTCAGACTGAGTGGTCTCCAAGTAGGGATGGGGATCTTAGTTATATTCCAAATAAGGCCTCCATCATAGCATCAACATCGGTGTCTGGACCTCACCGACCTTATGCTATACCTAGAATCTGTTATCAATGCAGACAACCAGGACATCTGGTAAAAGATTGTCCAGATGGGAATCCAATGATGACCCAACCTCAGGGGCAGAGTCAGCAAGGATCACAAAGGAGGCAGTTTTCTAGTGACAATAGAGGACGTGGATAGACGTCCCGAGCAGGTCAGAGGAAATAAAGCCATTCTGATATTTCATTTTCATGTTTCTATGTGATTAAAAACGTGAAAATAGTTGTTTTTGAAATTATTTTGACTAGTTTTATAAGGACACAAAAGAGATGAGAACTTATATCTCACTCAATGTTCCTTAAAATGTTTAATAATCTCTCTTATCTGTATGTCAAAAGATGAGATTTATAAGTGATGCCCGGAGGAAATATAGAAATGGAAAATCTTGTGTGCATAAAGATATAAAAAGTGAGGAATGAGACAGTATGTAAGTGCATACTACTTGATCTCAGTATTTGTAAACCCTGGCCAGGTATACAGATATTGATGATAAAGTGAGTATGGAAACTCCTAGATGGATATCTTTTTGATTGCCCTGATCAAGCAATCATTCTGATACAATCTAATGAGTATCATGAAGAAAGAAATATGATTTAATCCAAAGGGAAGAGCTATGTGTCATTCCCAAACAACCAAAAGGAAGAGCTATGTGTCATTCCCAAAGGGAAGAGCTATGTGTCATTCCCAAACAAACAAAAAGGGAAGAGCTATGTGTCATTCCCAAAGGGGAAAGCTATGTGTCATCCCCAACAAAAAGGGAAAAGCTATGTGTCATTCCCAATCAAAAAGGGGAAAGCTATGTGTCATCCCCAACAAAAAGGGAAGAGCTATGTGTCATTCCCAAACCAACAAAAAGGGAAGAGCTATGTGTCATTCCCAATTAAAAATGGAAGAGCTATGTGTCATTCCCAATTAAAAATGGAAGAGCTATGTGTCATTCCCAATCAAAAAGGGAAAAGCTATGTGGCATTCCCAATTAATAAGAAGAACTATGTGAACTATCCCAATTACATAGAGTTGTAAAGGATTACTGAGTAGATTATCCTTGTATGATATATATGTTGTTCCTTTTGATAAATATTCTTGGGTAATGATAGAAGTATGTTCTTTTATGCTTCTTCTTCCCAATAATATGGACATCATATGTTAGGGGTTTATGCTCTGCATAAACATTGGTAAGGTTGAATTAGTGAAAAGAGCCTTGTGTGGAATGAAAGAATTCATGATACCTCCATAATATTAAGATAATATGTGGAGACTTGAGGGCATGATTAATGAATACTCTGTTCCTCCTTTTGTCTAAGATTTCGGGGACGAAATCCTTGTTAGGGGTTTATGATTTGTAACACCCCTGACCTGGGTTATGAACTAACCCTAGAAGTTTTGCCTAAATATGTAATTATTATACTTGCGAACACTCCCTGGCATGAAATTAAGTTCCTCAGGAACATTTACGTTCGATTTTTTGCTCCTTTTTGTATAAAGATGTAGCATTGTGTTGTATGCAGGGACCTATGTGCAAATTAACCAGTTTAAGGGTTGAACTTGCAATTTCACAAGATAAGATGTTCTTTTGATGTTAAGACATCATGAATATGTCTATGATAAAGTTTGAGGGATTTCCCAAGCTTGAGCACCAAGGTGCAGCTGTGGAAGCAATCCCCATGCTCAGAAACCCTAATTTGGGGTAAAGTGCAATTTACCCAAATTGAGGGGTCCAACTTGTAATTTTCACCATCTAGAACATATTTTATGACTCTTGTCATCATTTAGAGTAGAAATGATGAAGGAGATACATCATTCACTAATCAGATGAGAAAAATGATCTTTGTGATAGAAATCACCTAAAATGGGTACAAAACCCTTTCATGTATGTACCCTAGTTGAAGGTTGGATTCCTTTACCCTTAGATCTTGAGTTTTCTTGAGATTTGCATAAGATTAGATGGGCCTGGACGTGCCCTTGAGCAAGGAGGGACCTAGATGTGAATTTTGAGTTTGAAAGAAGAAATAGGCTAAAGCTATAAAAGCTCTTTCCCTTGCAAACGAGCAAACGACCTTGCTCCTGTTTCATTCACTCCCTCTCATTCTCAAACGGCCAAGCCTTGCTCTGGAGCTCAGGAGAAACGAACAAGGGTGCAAGGTAGGTTTGGATTCCCCTTCTTGCCCAAATTCCATGGTTAGAATTCAGATTCAAGGGAAAATTCATGGCTAGCTTACTTAATTCTATCTTTTTAGCCATCTTTTCTCAACCTTCCTTGGAGGATTAACCTTGGCCGACCTGTGGAGCTTCTAGGATGCCATTAAAGGCTTGGAGCTCGAAAGCTTGGAGCTCAAGGAGCAAGCTTTAGGCGGGTTTTATAACTCTAAACTTTATGCTTTGATTATACATCTTTTCTATGCATATAGTTGATAGATCTTCTTCTTCCCTATCTTCCCTTGCATCCTTGCAAGCAAAAACGTGAAGAACTGCTACTGTTCTTAAGGTGGAAGATAAGGGCGTTAATTCCTATGCTTATCCACAGATTTTCACTTTATCAAACGACCTCCACCTATTGCTCAAAACGGTTTCAAACCGTTTGGTGGGCAAACGGTTTCAGGGTCGTTTGAGGGCAAACGGTCTTCAAGACCGTTTGGTCCCGTTGACCAAGTGAAGACCGTTTGGGAATCTTGTTCATAATTATGTAGGTTAATCACCCACAAACTTTGAGAGGTTAACTCCAAAGGAATCGTGAGATATGAGCAAATCAATTAGCAAAACGAATTGAATTAAATTCTGATTTGCAATCTGTTTAATTTGCCCTTTTTGGGCAAACGGTCTCAAGACCATTTAAGATGGTTGACTAAACGTTGACCGTTTGGGATTACTGTTCATAATGATGTTAATTAACGACTCACCAAATTTTATGGATTAATTCCAAACGATTCATGAGTTGAAGGATGATTAATAGGGAAAACCCTAATTGAAATTAGTGTTGAATCTCCAATGAGTTAAGTTGAGATTTTGGGTTGATTAGCCCAAACGGTTTCAAGACCGTTTGGGAATCACCCAAACGGTCTCAAGACCGTTTGGGGGTCACCCCAAGACCGTTTGGAGGTCTGGGGTCAAGTATAGTTGATCAATTGAAGGTCCAAAGGCACCAAATCATATTGCAATTAAGTATTGATGTGATGATCAACTCAATAGATCAAACCTTGATGAATTTTCACTAGAGTCCAAAGGATGGATGGGCAAACGGTCTCAAGACCGTTTGGAACTCATCCAAACGGTCTCAAGACCGTTTGGTGTCAACCCAAGACCGTTTGGAGGTCTAGGGTTAAGGTAATTTGATCAATTGAGGCCCAATTACAATGGGTTATTGAAACAATCAAATTGCTGTTTTCTAAATATAGATCTTGTTGAGTTTTGGGTTGAAGGACCCAAACGGTCTCAAGACCGTTTGGGGTTCCTCCAAACGGTCCTAAGATCGTTTGGGCACAACCCAAGACCGTTTGAAGGTCTAGGGTTGAGTTAATCTAATGGTTTGAGGGTCCAATTGTAGGAAATTGATGCATTGTTGAAAATTGCTGATTTTGACCTAATTGGACTTCAACCTTAGTCAAAACGACTTGGATTTTGGTCAAACTTTGGGAAAACGGTCTCAAGACCGTTTGGATGATGTCCAAACGACCTCAAGACCGTTTGGGCCAAGTTTGAGCCCAATTGGAGGTCAATTGATAGGTTCAACCTTGAATTGTTTCACATTGTTGAACATTGATGACCAATCAACTTGAAACCCTAATTGAGAACGATTGAACCCTAATTGGTTTACAATGGAGGGTCAATTTGATGTCTAAGTGGTTAAGGCTAACCTTAATTGGCTCAATTTATAAGTGGTTAGCATACCTTTAGCCAATTGAGGGCTTCAACATACATATCCTTGAACTTTGGTGACCTTTGAACCCTTTTGGAGGTCCAAACGGTTTGAGCCCATTTGGACCAAACGGTCTCAAGACCGTTTGGGTCCAAACGGTCTCAAGACCGTTTGAGACCAAACGGTCTCAAGACCGTTTGGGCTCAAACGACCTCAAGACCGTTTGAGCTCAAACGACCTCAAGGTCGATTGGTCCAAACGACCTTAAACCGATTGAAGTTCCAAACGGTTTGGAAGTCAACCCTTCCAAACGGTCTTCACCTCCAAACGGTCTCAAGACCGTTTGGATCCAAACGGTCCCAAGACCGTTTGGGGTCAAATGGTCTCAAGACCGTTTGAGTGGTTGAAACCGTTTGAAGGTTGAAACCGTTTGAAGATTGGTGATGGTTTGTACTTAACCATTTGATGATGTAATCAGTTCAATGGTGATCCAATCTAAACCCTAATGGTAACCTAGATCATTAAGGGACTATGTGATTAGTGAGTTAACCCATGATGGTGATCATGTGGCAAATTACCAAAATACCCTTGAGGGGTCTAAAGGGATAAAGCCTTGTACTAATCAAACCCTAATCACATGATGTTGATGTTTTTGCTTATGTTAGTCAAGGAGACTTATCTCAACCTGATCTAGAGTGGTGTTGCCACCATTTACTAGTAAGAGGAGAGAGAAAGTATTTTCTAGAGAGAGAAAGTATCCTAGAAAGAGAAAGTACCCTTTTTAAGGTGGAAACTCTGGTGAGATACTTCAATTACTTATGAGTGTGCATGTTTAGGGAATGACCCACCTATGTGAGGTCATGGGAACCCTATTTATAATATCTAATGGATCTTAATCCTAATTAAGAGCCTTAATGATGATGTTTCTCTTACATAATGATGTAATGAGTACAATTCACCATGGAGTGAATAGTAAACCCTAAGTTTAGGGTGAAGACATGAAAGATGAATAGTAAACCCTAATTCAATTGAATAAAACCCTAATTGATGACTAGTTGAGGGTGATTCCATGTGAATCCCTAGTTGAGGGTGACTCCATGTGAATCCCTAGTTGAGTGTGACTCCATGTGAATCCCTAGTTGAGGGTGATTCCATGTGAATCCCTAGTTAAGGGTGACTCCATGTGAATCCCTAGTTGAGTGTGATTTCATGTGAATCCCTAGTTGAGGGTAATTTCATGTGAAACCATAATTGAGAATGCACCCTTAATGGTTGAATTGTTTACTATTATCTGTTGAATGAACCATGCAGGTTGTTATGAGATGATAGGCATAACCAGGTAGGGAATGCCATGTTATACTAATGAACTTTGCATATTGTTATAAGATAATGGGCATATCCAGGTATGGAATGCCATGATATATTCATTGAAAGCATGTCTTAAGCTTTATGAATAGTAACCCTTGTTGATGCACTGTGAGTGACATCTTTTGTAATTTATGGGCTGTAAGAGCCATAAATGTTATCAAAGTCATGCTTGACAGATGACTTGAGATGAAATAACTGATGATTGTGAAAAGTTAGGTCTGCTACATTTTAAGTATTCTCATATATAGCTGTGTTATTGTAAGATGATAAGAATACTGAATGTACCTAACTGATTTAGAGAAATAGTGAGAGGAATTGATGTAGATTCTTGTAGTCCGTCATTCCTTCACTAAAAGAGAAATGGTGAGAGGAATTGATGTAGATTCATGTAGTCCATCATTCCCCACCACATAGTCGAAGAGGTGAGATACATCCCTGCACTCCCTTAAAAACATAATCAACAGCGTAGTATATCTGTTAGAGTTATCTACGAGTTATTTGATTGATATTACTTTGAATAGCATAGAGGTTCTCATATTTTGATATTGATTGAACTCTGCTTATCATTAAACTGCTAGTGAATACCTTGAAGGCTTTTATTGCTTAGTTATTCCCTGCTTTGCTTATAAAGCTTCTAGTGGAGAGTTATAACTCTCGCTGGGGCAATTATGTATAATTGTCTCACCCCGTAGACTTCTACTTTTTAGGTGGTCGTCGAAGACGGAGGAACAAGAACTCATGTGACCAATCCCAGCAGTATCAGGAGCAGTAGTTATCTCAGGTGGAGATCTAGCCTGCTTCATGGTGTAGTATAGAGTCAGTCTTATGTGTCCTCTGTACTCTCAGGTCCTGGAGTGTTTTGAGTATGAATTCTTGAGAAGTTTTGTATCATGTTGTATATAATTACTCAAGAAGTAATTGTCAGTGATGTAAACAGTAAAATCCTTTTTCTATGGAAAAGGTTTGAGGTTTCAAGCGCTTGTCTCAAAAAGTTTTAATTTCTCGTGATTTTTGGTCTTCCGCTGTTTACCGAATGCTTCCGCACATGTTTAAATAGAGATTAATTCGTGGTTTGGAGATCAAAGCCCACACTCTCGTACTCCAGAATCGGACCAAACACTAGAGCCACAACACAACTCTCGAAGTTGTTGCGATGGGAAAATACAATTTGGTAGCTAAGCAAAACACGATCCAAAACATGCAAGCTAGAGTTCGGATATCAAACATAGCAGTCATCCAACATATTGCACCAAGCATAAAGCAGCAAGCAATTAAGCATTTCCATTCCTTTAAGCATTCAGAAGTCTTAATTGCAATGCATAAGTAAAAGGAATTAAATAATAGAAATAAAGATATGTGTCGCCTTCTTGATGTAGAAGGACGACAGGCTACAGTAACCGTCCCGCCCGATATCGGATAGGGGCCTAGCCCGATACAGCCGTGTCGGGCGGCACACCCTCTCGAGCGGCGCGCTATGATGGGAGACTGCATCGCTCAAGGACCTGGTCGATACGCTCAAGTCGGGCGGCACACCCTCTCGGGCGGCACGCATGACGGGCGGAGCGTATCGGGTTCGATATCGTGTCGGGCATGGAGCTGCTTATTTTACTGTCGGGCACTCATGTCGCACATCTACATCGGCCGATACCGGCTCTCAATGTCGCCCGGTACAGTCCTAGGTGAACCAGTCCCCTCCCTCTCGGGATGAGGAAGAGCTCACCTAGTGTCACCCGGTACGACACTGGAGCACGATACGCCTGCTCTCGCAGCTTCCTCCGAAGATCACCCGACTCTTGGACTACCCAAGCTTGTCTGAACTCTCCGAACTGTCTAAGCTGTCTTTTCGGCTCCCTGTAGCTGCTATTTATAGGCAGCTGGTCGGGAGAAGATATGGTGCTCGAAGCGCCACGTGTCCTCCTTTCCGCCGTTCAATCGGTGGTCGGCTGATGCGGGTATCGCGCGGTATCGCGCGACACAAATAGGTCGGTTGTCGGGCGTCGTGGCGAGATGCGCCTGCCGGTGGGTGGCGGATATCGCGCGCGCACTTGGCTCCCTATCGGGTAAAGAGGCGTGTCGCCCATCGGTACCTTCTCGTGCGGCATCCTTGCGTCGCACGTCGTCGTACCGCGTAGCCTTGCCGTTCAGCGTGATATCGGGCGTCAGGGGGTCGAGATAGTCCTGGACTTATTTGCGGGCCGGAACGGCCTTATTGTGCTAAATGGGCTAAAATGGGAGGAAACCTTGTAAAAGATGGAAATATTGGACTGAGAGCATTGCTTGGCTAATTATTGCGGAAATGCATATAAAAGAGAGGAAAATGGCAGAAAAGGGCAGTTTTGATAACAGAATGAAGGCCAAAAACATCACAAAATTTGGTGTTATCAACTCCCCCAAACTTAGCATTTTGATTGTCCTCAATCAATATTTAAACTTTATTTAGCGATGCTTCTTCTTGCGTAGTATGCTTCTAAGGCCAAGATGTAAAATAAGTATCGTAATGCCTTTAGAGATAATGCTGCTTTATTACGAACAGAAGACTTTGTCTTTCTTGCCTTATTGTTTAAGTAAGATTATTTTCTACAGCTTCGGCGAGACGTTGTTGTATGATTCCGAAATTAGCTTCCACACCAAACAACTTTATATTCGGGGTAGAAAGTTGTGTATAGGATAGGCTAAGGCTTTTTGGGTTTTCTTCTTGTTTCCCATCGGTCCATCCAGGTAAGGGTCCGTTAACGAGCAAGTGGTCCCTGCAGTCCAAGCCAGTTGGCTTTAGAGCAGTGATTTCACATCCTACGTACCACTGCCCCGGATCTACCATGCCTAAAGATTGGTACTTTTGGAAAACAAGTGTGTGTATACTTTTTTTTCTTTTTCTTTTATTAGGCACAACTCTCATTCTTTTATTCATGCTCATAAGGCTTCTCTCTCTTTTGGGGATTTTTGTTGGGTGAGGGAACAAAGCGATTCTTGCTGTTTGGGCAGCTTTTTCCTTCTCCATACTCGTCTCTTAGCTGTTTGCGAGATTATTATATTTTTGAAAATTTTTGACATAGCAAAACATATTCTTTTGTTCATTTGAAGCAGCATTATCAAAAAGATATAACAGGACTTGCGTAACATTTAGCACAAAGAAAATAAACTTGGCAAGCAGTTGCATCAGGTTTTTATTATTATTTCAGCAACTTTGTACATATACATAGGGACAGAAATTTGAAAGGGGTAGATTTTTGAAAAAAAAATTATATGGCATACATGCGTAGATCAGATATACAGAAAGCTATAAGAGCACATCAGATAAAATGGGACCCTAAGCGTAGAAAGCTTGAAGAGTTAAAAATTTTATACCTCCCTCACTGACACACAGATACCCCCCCAAACTTACTCCACACTCTGTCCCAGAGTGGTGAAGAAGGCATGGTAAGGTAGTGTTTAGCCAGTGAGGGTTAGCTCGCTGATGTGCTGCATCCTATGAAGTTGCAGCATGCCATTGGGAGGTTGTCTAACGGGTTTGCTGCGGCCAATGAGAGGTTGAGCAGGAGCGTAGACCCTCAAAATTCACTTCTGGCCCACCTTTTCTCCAGATCTCCGTTGTGAACATGAACAAAAGGACTGATTATCAGTCCCAGTTCAGTCCCAGGAGTGTGTAGTCAGGGTGGGCCCTCTCCCTTAGGAGGACGGAACTGGAATGCCCCGAACTTGTTCGGAGGCCTTGGTCGTTGTACTCGTGCTGTCTCTGGAGATGGTCCTAAACCACCGCAGAGACAGGCTGATAACAAGGTGACCCTCCATTTGAGATATCACATGAAGAAGAATCCATCCCTTTCTTGTTGGTGCCGTTTCTGTCCGACAGTTGTTGCTGATCCCCACGCTGTGCTTGCTGGCGCGGCCGGTGGTTTGCTCCGTACGAGCCATACTTATTATTCAAATTTAAAATTTATTTACTCGTTATGCAGATAAAAAGAAAAACTGTTAAAACTTGTCTCGCGGTATAACCCCAGATAGATCCAGGGTGATACGAGATCGGACGATACGAGGTCGACGCGCGATACGACTTGCCGCGCGACACTGGTGTATCAGGCGACAAGCATGTCGGGCGATAAGGACATATGAAACAAAACCCGATAGCAAGACGTGAAAAGCATTCTGCCCGATATGGGTATATCGGTCGGTGAGGTCGCCAAAGAGCAACTGCACGACAGGACGTCACGAAAGAAAAATGGGTCGCCCGACATGGCGTATCGGGCAAACACCATCGGTCGTTATGTCGTGCTTTAACCACGTCGGACGATACAAAATTCGACGACGCGTGATAGGAAAAACCCGTGTCGGACGATAAGCCTGTCGGTCGATAAGACTGTCGAGTGATAAGTATGTCGGTCGAGAGGTCTTCTGGTCGATAAGCTTATCGGGCTATACCTTTGCTCATAGGAGCCATCGCCCCATACCACGGTGAAGGCAACTGGCCGACACGGGAGCAAAAAGGGCGAACTACTGCATGTGTTACAGGTGGCTAAAATGAGCAAAGTGTGACACCGCGACACGGTAAAACCACCGTTCTTATTTATAGCCAGCTCGGCCGGGGGCGAAACAGGCATCTCCGGGGCACGCGTCAGCCAACGGGTCAGGCTGTTCCCGAGACGATAGTCGCATCAGTCTCATTAAGGGCATTTATTCTCATGCACGATAGGGTGCACGCCGCCCAGGAACGCCAACCATTGCGGCCGTTGCGACGCCCTAGAGACCAAAGCCTGGTATGGGCGGTCTTGCGCGCCTGCTGAGTGGCTGCCTGATACGGTTAAAACAGGCGGCCGATAAACCGATGCTAGATGAAGGAAAAACATCATTGGTTTAGGGTTAAGCCATCCACCTTAGAAAAAAATACTACAGCGGTGGCTCATAAAACAGGAGAGTCGGTGCGCTCGGTGGGTGCACCAACTCGGACCTTATTACATGCCATAATGTTTGTTTTTGGAAAGAATAGGGTGCATCCTACTCTATGAAAGAAAGAAAAACTCGGGTTGCCTCCCGAAGAGCGCTGAAGTTTGCATCGCCAGCTCGACCGGTGTTGGATCATCTTGTTCAACCCTGGACTATGCCCATATCTTGCAGGTCAATCTCTGCTCTTCTGACAAAGGCCTCATCCTTTTAGAATCTTTTCACTCTGTGCCCATTCACTTGAAATACTTTGGTCAGATCGTCCTTGTCGTAAAGCTCCATCATTCCGGATGGGTATATTTTTGACACGGTAAACGGTCCTGACCATCTCATTTGTAACTTCCCAGGGAAGAGACGAATAGAGGACTTGTATAACAAGACTTTGTCCCCCTCGTTTACATCTTTTCTCCTGAGGTGGGCATCATGCCACAACTTTGTCCTCTGTTTGTAGATTTTTGCATTTTCGTAGACGTTCAATCTCAGCTCTTCGAGCTCTTGAAGCTGCAAAAATCTCTTTTCTCCTGCTTTGTCGAGGTCCATATTTAGGAACTTGATTGCCCAAAGGGCCTTATGTTCATTTCCAACGGTAGGTGGCAGGATTTTCCGTAGATGAGACAGTAGGGGTGGTTCCAATGGGCATTTTGTAAGCAGTTCGGTAGGCCCAAAGCGCGTCGTCAAGCTTCATGGACCAGTCTTTCCTTGTTCGGCTGATAGTTTTCTCCAAGATCTGCTTGATTTTCCTGTTGGAAACCTCTACCTGCCCTGACGTCTGTGGGTGGTAGGGTGTAGCGATCTTGTGCTTCACTCCGTACTTGCGCAGGAGTGCTTCAAACTGTCTTTCTCCAAAGTGTGATCCTCCGTCGCTAATAACTGTGCGCGGGACGCCGAAGCGAGGGAAGATGTTCTTCTCGAAGAGCTTGATAACCGACTTGGCGTCGCAGGTTTGGGTGGCTACCGCTTCCACCCACTTCGATACATAATCCACAGCCACGAGTATGTACTGATACCCCCGAGATGGGGGAAACGGTCCCATATAGTCGATCCCCCACACGTCAAATATTTCCACTTCAATCCAGCTTGCCATTGGCATCTCATTCCTCCTCCCTATGTTCCTCGTAAACTTACACTCCTTGCAAATCTTCACAAATTGTGCGGCATCTTTAAATAACGAGGGCCAGTAGAAACCTGACTGTAGCACCTTTTCTGCTGTTCTTTCGCTACCCAGGTGCCCTCCATAGGGGGAGGTGTGGCATTGCTTCAGGATGTCCGCGGTTTCTTCTTCTGGGATGCACCTCCTATATAAGTTATCAGCGCACCTTCGGAACAGGAGAGGATCATCCCAGTAATAGTTCTTGGCATCCGCGAATAGCTTCTTTTTCTAGTTGTACGTGATGTCAGGAGGCAATTCCCCACAAGCAAGATAATTGCAGATGTCCGCAAACTAGGGTAGACTTTCTTCTTGAGCTTCGACCAACTTAAGGGCCTCGTCGGCGTAGTCGGCGTTGATAGGTGGCTCTCCCAGTCTCTCAGTCACGATCCTTGATAGGTGGTCGACGACCACATTTTCTGTGCCCTTCTTGTCGATAATTTCATGGTCGAACCCTTGGAGCAATAGGGCCCACCTCAACAGCTTGGGCTTCGTGTCTTTCTTTTGCATCAAGTATTTTATTGCCCCATGATCTGTGTATATATTGACCTTTGCTCCGACGAGATACGACCTGAACTTATCGAACGCGAAGACAATTGCCAGCATCTTTTTTTTCTGTGGTTGTATAGTTTACCTGAGCTTTGTCCAACGTGCGACTAGCGTAGCAAATCACATGGTGCCTTTTGTCTTTCTTCTGCCCCAGGACTACTCCTACCGCGTAGTCGCTGGCGTCACACATAAGCTCCAACGGTAAACTCCAATCCGGCGCTTGTAGGATGGGTGGTGATATGAGCGTGTCCTTTAAAGCCTGAAAATCCGTCAAACATTCATTAGAGAAAACAAATTCAACATCCCTTACCAGCAGATTGGACAAAGGTTTGGAAATCTTCGAGAAGTCCTTTATGAATCTGCGGTAGTAGCCGGCGTGCCCGAGGAAGCTTCTTACTCCCGTCACGGATTTTGGTGGAGGAAGTTTAGATATTGCTTTGACCTTGCTTACATCCACCTCGATCCCACGCCTTGATATCTTATGCCCTAGAACGATGCCCTCCCGCACCATGAAGTGACATTTTTCCCAGTTCAGGACCAAGCTATTCTCCTCGCACCTTTGAAGGACCAGTGACAGATTCTTCAGACATCTATCGAAGTCTTTTCCATAGACGGAAAAATCGTCCATGAAAACTTCTATGATGTCCTCTAGAAAATCTGAGAACATCGATATCATGCATCTTTGAAAGGTGGCGGGGGCGTTGCAGAGTCCGAAGGGCATCCTTCGGAAGGCATAAGTCCCGTAAAGACAGGTGAATATTGTTTTCTCTTGATCGTCGGGCAAGATGGGGACCTGGTAAAAACCTGAAAAGCCATCAAGAAAACAAAATAAATCGTGATGCGCTAACCTTTCGAGAACTTGATCAATAAAAGGTAGCGGAAAATGATCCTTCTTTGTAGCCTGATTCAGCTTTCGGTAATCAATACACATCCGTCATCCGGTGACGGTTCTTACCGCCACCTCATCGCCTTCTCGTCCCTAACCACTGTCATTCCGCCTTTCTTGGGTACTACGTGGATATGACTTACCCAATTGCTATCGCTGATTGGGTAAATAATCCCCGCATCCCTAAGCCTTATTACCTCTTTCTTGACGACCTCCTTGAGCATCTGGTTCAGCTTCCTCTGGGGTTGAGCCAGAGGCTTGGCTTATTCATCTAAGCTGATGCGGTGCATGCACAGGGCAGGGCTAAGGCCCTTGATATCCTCTACTGAATATCCTATAGCCCCCCTGTGGAGCCTTAACTCCTCAAGGAGTCGATCCAGCTGATTGCTCGACAGATTGGCGTTTACAATGACAGGGTTCCTCTACTCTTCGTCCAAGAACTCGTACTTCAGGCCTTCAGGCAACGCTTTCAACTCTGGCTTTAGTCTAGGTACCTCCTCTTGAGGCTCCCCCTCGAGAGAGGCGTACTTTGCAGACTCCACCACCTCATCTTCTATTTGCAAATCTTCGTCAGAAAGGTCGAAAAGGTCGAGGTACTTTGCAACTTCGGGACTTTCGAAGTCAGAATCCTGGCAGCTTATGGCCCTCGCGAGGGGGTCCACTGTCCAGATATCCTCCTCCATTTCCTCGCAGAATTTATTGTAACTATCTGCGAAACATGCTGATTCAGATAGGGAAGGGCTTCTCATGATATCCTTCAACTTGAAGTCAATATGGTCATTTCCGACCCTTAAGGTGATCATCCCTTCAGAGACATCAATCAATGCTCTTCCTGTTACCAAGAAAGGGCGTCCAAAGATGACCGGGCAATGGGGGTCTTCAGCCGTGTCGATGACGACTATGTCACAAGGGATGAAGAAGTTTCCAACCCTGATCGGCACATCTTCGACAATGCCGACGGGTCTCTTAAGGGTGTGGTCTACCAGTTGAATTCGCATGTTGGTTCGGACTATGTCGGTCAAACCCACTCTTTGTGCAAAACTGAGGGGCATGAGGCTAATGCTCGCTCCCAAGTCTGCTAGACCCTTCCGTTCGACATTGTATCAGATGGCAAACGGGATTGTGAAAGCTCCGGGATCCCTCCTCTTATTAGGCAAGTTGGGCTTTACGAAGGCAGAGGAAGTAGACGTTAGATGCACCGTCTCGATCCTTCCTCCCCTTCTTTTCTTGGTGATAAGGTTCTTGAGGAACTTGGCGTATGTGGGCATCTCCTCCAAAGCATCCAGGAAGGGGACTTCAAGATGCAGTTTCCTGATCGAGTCCATGAACCTCTCATGGCGCTTCTTCAGATTTGCCTTTATCAGCTTATACGGGAACGGCGGCCTTGGGGTGTAAGGATTCCTCCCACCAGGTAGCTCGTCTGAAGGCTTCTGTGCAGGCTCTTGAGCTTCTGCTTGTCCACCTTCGCCCTCTGCTGGGATGGTGCCCTCAGACCTCGGTTCAGGTTCTGGTTCGGCTTCAGCTGCGCGCTCCACCGTCTTCCCAGACCTTAGTAACGCCATTCTGGCAGTTTCCGGGTAGGAGAGTGTCTTTCCCACAGGGTTCTTCATCAATGCAGCCATCTGGGCCAATCGTTGATTGACTTCCAATTTGCGCATCTGCAGGCCCACCATCTGGTGTTGCATGGAATTTTGAGCTCCAGGGCCGGGAAGCGTACCCTGTACCAGCCTGCTGATGATGGTGTCCTGTCTTTTTATGTAGGCGGAAAGCTGACCAACCAAACTGGGCTGGCTCACCCTCTCGCCTCGGCCCTAACATTCACCTTCAGGAAGAGACTGCTCACAGCGAGATATGATATCAAAACTCGGTGGAGCGGGTTAGCTTTCAGGGTACCTGCAAGAGCATATAAAAATCAAGTCAAAAAATTGAATTATTTAGCTTAGGCTAAGAATAAATAGCTTCAAAAAGGAAAGAAAAGAAAAAGAAAAAGGGGTGCTGTCAAACTTGTTTCCAAGCTTGAAGCACGGGAGTGTAGTTAGTGGATTCGGATTCGTCAACAGTACCGTTTTTGCCTTGAACCCGGCAACGGCGCCAAAAAGTTGACCGGCCTAAATCGCGCGTCCTAAAATTGGAGGCGGACTTGAGGTAGTCAAGCTTTTACATTTATAAACCTGAATCCTTCTAGGCCCCAGCAACTTTGCTTACGGGGTCGAACACAGGGACAAGGGGGTAGTGTCGACAACCCAGAATCGACACGCTACACTCCGGCAGGTATAAAGAGATGATAAATTCCCTAGGAGGGAATCATAAAGATGTCACGAACAAAACAGGAAAACTATCTCCAAGTGGAGTTACTAGAAAGATTTAAGGTTTTAAGCATTTAGCAGTTTTTAGGGGTTTTCATGCAACAGAAACAAAAGGATATACTTGGAGCTAAGGCAAGGTACAAAGGATAGAACTGCGATAAAACAAGCGGCCATAGAACCAGTCATGTACCCCTCCTCTCGAAGTGGGCACCTCTAACAAGGCATCGGTTCCACTCTCGGGGTCACCGGACTCAAATTAGAGTGGAAAGGTCACTAAAGCAACTCCGTTCCGGGCACTCTCGTACTCCAGAATCAGACCAAACACTAGAGCCACAACACAACTCTCGAAGTTGTTGTGACGGGAAAACACGATTCGGTAGCTAAGCAAAACGCGATCCAAAACATGCAAGCTAGAGTTCGGATATCAAACATAGCAGTCATCCAACATATTGCACCAAGCATAAAGCAGCAAGCAATTAAGCATTTCCATTCCTTTAAGCATTCAGAGGTCTTAATTACAATGCATAAGTAAAAGGAATTAAATAACAGAAATAAAGATATGTGTCTCCTTCTTGATGTAGAAGGACGACAGGCTACAGTAACCGTCCTGCCCGATATCGGATAGGGGCCTAGCCCGATATAGCCGTGTCGGGTGGCACACCCTCTCGGGTGGCGCGCTGCGACAGGAGACTGCATCACTCAAGGACATGGCCGATACGCTCAAGTCAGGCGGCACGCATGACGGGCGGAGTGTATCGGGTTCGATATCGTGTCGGGCATGGAGCTGCTTATTTTACTGTCGGGCACTCGTGTCGCGCATCTACATCGGCCGATACCGGCTCTCAGTGTCGCCCGGTACAGTCCTAGGTGAACCAGTCCCCTCCCTCTCGGGATGAGGAAGAGCTCACCTAGTGTCGCCCGGTATGACACTGGAGCACGATACGCCTGCTCTCGTAGCTTCCTCCGAAGATCACCCGACTCTTGGACTGCCCAAGCTTGTCCGAACTCTCCGAACTGTCTAAGCTGTCTTTTCGGCTCCCTATAGCTGCTATTTCTAGGCAGCTGGTCGGGAGAAGATATGGTGCTCGAAGCACCACGTGTCCTCCTTTCCGCCGTTCAATTGGTGGTCGGCTGACGCGGGTATCGCGCGACACAAACAGGTCGGCTGTTGGGCGTCGTGGCGAGATGCGCCTGCCGGTGGGTGGCTGATATCACACGCGCGCTTGGCTCCCTATCGGGTAAAGAGGCGTGTCACCCATCGGTACCTTCTCGCGCGGCATCCTTGCGTCGCGCGTCGTCGTACCGTGTAGCCTTGCCGTTCAGCGTGATATCGGGCGTCAGGGGGTCGAGACAGTCCTGGACTTATTTGCAAGCCGGAACGGCCTTATTGTGCTAAATGGGCCAAAATGGGAGGAAACTCTGCAAAAGATGGAAATATTGGACTGAGAGCATTGCTTGGCTAATTATTGCGGAAATGCATATAAAAGAGAGGAAAATGGCAGAAAAGGGCAGTTTTGATAACAGAATAAAGGCCAAAAACATCACAAAATTTGGTGTTATCAGTATCTACCTATAATATCACAGTTTCAATGCTTATTTTCCAATCTGATAGATGCGAAGAATTTGAGGTGGCATGCAGATGTTAAGAAAAATAATGATGGAATTCTACGACATGTGTTTGATTCCCCACAGTGGAAGAAGATTGATCTATTGTACCCTAAATTTGGTGAAAAAGTCAAGAATCTAAGACTTGGGCTTTGTACATATGGGATGAATCTGTGCGGGACATTGAGCAGACAACATAGCACTCGTCCAGTCATGCTTGTTATATACAATCTTCCTCCCTGGTTGTGTATAAAAAATAAGTACGTTTTGATGTTGTTGTTGATATCGGGCCCTAAACAACCTGGAAATGATATCGATGTTTATCTTGAACCTCTGATTGATGACTTAAAGAAACTCTGGGGTGAAGGTGTGATGACCTATGATGCTTCATGAAGAGAGACATTTTGTTTGCACGCTATGTTGTTTTGCACTATTAATGACTTTCCAGCATATGGGAATTTGTCTGGATATACTGTCAAGGGAGCTAAAGTGTGTCCTATATGTGAAGATAACACTAATTCAACAAGACCAAAACATGGCGGAAAGATTGTATATCTTGGTCATCGAAGGTTTCTTCCAAAATTCCATATGTATCATAGGAAGCGCAAAGCATTCAATGGATGGAATGAGGAATGGAGTGAACCTAAACCTATACCAGGGGAGGTTGTTTATGAAAGAGTAAAAGACTTTGTCAATGAATTTGGTAAGAGATCACAATGTACTATGGCCACATAGAGTGACAAAGGATAAGAGTCCACGTGAAGCTAAGATGTCATATTACGGTGTCATTGAAGACATATGGGAGTTTGACTACATAGATTTCAGAATTCCTCTCTTCAAATGTAATTGGGTTGATAACACCAAAAGAGTTATAGTGGATGAATTGGGTTTCACTTTAGTGAACTTTGAAAAGATTAGCGAGAAGGGTGAACCATTCATATTGGCATCATAGGCGAAACAAGTATTTTATATCGATGATCCTGTAAATGATAAATGGTCGGTTGTTCTTCATGGTAAAATACAGGTCATTGAAGATCTTATAGATGAAGAAGAGTACTATGATAAGTATGATGACTCCAGTCCATTCTTAGTTGGGTTGCCAACACCACCAAATATTGAAGCTAATGATGACTTGTATGTGTGCGGAGATCATAATGAAGGATTGTTAATTGATAAATGATTGCAATATTAGAGGTATGCATGTTTATATTTTTTATATGTTTCATTTTTCAATGTTTCATTTGTATATGTGAACTATACAATGTTTCATTTTTCATTGTTTCATTATCTTCTAGTTATGTCAAATGCTAAATGTTTGATTTTTTAATGAAATTTTCAGATGGCTGAGCAAGGGCATGATGACCATGATGTCCATGATGAGCATGGTGAGGATACCAATGTGCTGCCTCACAATGTAAGTTTTAAAAATATATCATATATTTCTGTCTGTATGTCCATTTATAGCTATATCCTGTAAGTGTATTTATTTTGTCAAATTTTAGGTTGATGATGCACATGTACCCTCTAAAGCACTTGACGCACTTGATGAGCAGTACCAAAAAGTTGACAAGAGAAGGGGCATCACTATGATGAAGAAGTTAACAGCGCTAAGAGGCAATGGACCCAAACTGGTTGTGGATTTTGATAATGCAGGAAATGCAATTGGAGTGAACTGCAATTCGTTTGTTTCATATCTTGGGTTTGTTACTCGTAGCCATTGTGGTTGTAAGATAGATTCTTGGAATAAAGTTCTTAAGGGGAAGAAAGACTTAATATGGAAGGATTTATGTGTGAGTTATTAATATTTGCAATTCTATTTTGTAGATTACTAATTTTTTGGATACTAGTTAATAGCAATTCTATTTTGCAGAGTATATTTGTGTTGGATGAAAAGTTGCATCGTATATGCATGATGCAATGTTATGGGAGGGTACTAAGGAACTATAGGACAAATCTCACCCTAAAATACATAAAAGATGGTGAGAAGAGGAAGAAGTCAGCCGCTGAACAGTGGAACTTCCTGGACCCAGAAGAATGGGACGCGTTTGTTGCTTTAAGAAAAACTAATGAATTCAAGGTATTAGGTGTTACTCCCTATTTAATTAATATACGTTGTATTCACCTATTCAATAGTAACATTTAGTATTACTAACCAAATTAATGTGTATACTAACTAGGCTATCAGTGAGGCGCAAAGAGCAAGGCGTGCACTGAATGTGCATGACCACACAATGGGTCCAAAGGGCTATGCAGACATTCGCCAAAGACTACAGGCTGAGTGTACTACTCAGTCTACTACTACTCAGGAGTCCCCTACTATAGGTACCGCACCTCTGCCTCACCATGATTTCTGGATAGCTGGGAGGCAAAACAAGAAGTGATAAATAAAGAAGCCCGCAACTGCTGAGGCGGATGCAAAAATGGTAAAATACAACTCTTATAGTAATCGTTTGAATATTGATTATTTGTGGTGTTTACTTACTAATTTCTATTGATGGCGATTAGCGGGAGCTACATGAGCTGAGGAAACAAGGCAAGTTCATCCTTGAGGGCACAAGGGATGAATTGATAGTTGCTTCAGGTAACCCATAGCATCCTGGACGTGTTAGGGGTGTAGGCACTGGTGTGGGCATCAAAGCGTTCTTTGGGCCATCTCAGCGCAAACATGTCCCAAAAGCGGGAATTTCACAAGAAGAGGTAACCTATTCTTTTTTTAGAATGTTACTATAAAAGGGAATTTAATAATCAGAACCTAATGTTTCTTTTATCCATGTATAGGTAGATAAGATAGTTGGTAGGAGAGTCGATGAAGTAGTTGATAAGAGAATCAAGGAAGTAGTTGATAAGACACTCCATGAAGCAATGAGCAAGTGACAGGAATCTCTGACTGCCACTTAGACAGTACATATGGTGTCCCGCTCTACTCTTACTGCAGAGGTTGGGAGTAATCTTGTAGACCCACCACTTAGCACATCCATTGTAAGTATTTTTATGACATAGTAGCTAGTCTTTTCAAGATGATATGTTTTCAAGATGATATGTATATATGTATATAACATTCTTTATGTAAATTTGTAGGGGTTGAAGCCATGTCGTCTAAAAAGTAAAGAATATGTCATTATAGAGGCGTCGGCTTACCCATCCCTTCCAGGGAAAATGTTTCATGGGTCTCCATTACTAGATGGTTGGGTTCATGTGAGCCCACTACATATATTTCCCAATTGGATAGATCTTCTATTGCCATATGCCCACCCAGATTATGAAATGCTTGGTGAGGCAGAAGGCAGAGTGATATTGTGCCCGAAAGCGGATGTCGTCTATACTAAAATTGTATGGTAAATTTACATTATGTTAAATTGTTAGTGTATATATATGATGTCAATTGATCTGAAATTATATATACAGGTTAAAATGAAGACATCCAGAGCATCTAGGCCTCCACCTCCACCTCTTACATTATCAAGTTAGGTTCCACAGGACCTACCTGCCCCGTTAGGTCCTAATTGTAGGGGTATTGTAGTATGGTTAGGTGAACATGATATAAATTTCCCTATAACTGTTTGTATAGATGCGGATGCTGGAGGTCAATCATACGAAAACAAACTATTTATACAAGATATTTTGGAGTTGTTTGGCTATGATTGGCTAAATACATCTATGATAGAGCTATGGATAAGGTGAGATCTTGTTTATACATCTATATACCTTGTGTAGGATCCGGTGATCTAGTTTCTTATATATTAATGCATATGTAATACATATTTTGCATCTACTTAGACAAGATATGTGCAGATTTTTCATTTGAACATGTAAGATTTTTTATTCCATCTTTGATTAGTCTAGTAGCTAAAGACCCTTCGTCAGTTCAACAATACTGTTGTGATGCTTTTACAAATTTTGGTCAAAATAAGAAGAGGTGATAATAGCTCCATTCAATGTGGAGTAAGTTTACTTTGCTTATAATTTGGACTTAAGAAAATTACATTATTATTGTGGATTTCGAGTTATTAATTTTTAACTTTTTTACCTCTCGAGGTACACATTGGGAGTTACTAGTTATTGTCCCCGGGACATTCACTACCTATTATCTAGATCCTAAGGGGACTAAATTGAATCCAACATACGGACACGTAATGAAAATGGCATTATTCCGGTGAGAAATATTTCATTTTTATATTTGTTAACATATGTTATTACATTACTATTTAATTATGAAATTTATTATGTTACATTAACATGTAGGGGTTTACATGAGTTCAAAAAGTCTGGAGGAAAGGTCCCCAGGAAAAAGAACCAGCCAATAATTTGGGAGAACGTGGAAGTAAGTTCCCGAATCCAATGTATATATTATTTATGTGAACTGTGCTTAGTTGTATTTTTTAATATTTTGTATATTTCAATTTATTGTGTGTTACACAAGACAACGGTTGGGCATGTGCATACTATGTGATGAGATTTATGCACATGAGTATCAAACATGCCGCAGTGGACATCGATACCATACATGAGGTATTATATATAGTCTCATTAGATAATATGAAATATATCAATCTTATTTATATATTATTAATTATATATATACATCATTCTCTTTGTAGGTGTTTAAAACTGACCCCACTATAGGTAAGGCCTTATTAGATGTACATGCTCCCTATACGGTGGAAGAATTAAATGATGTAAGAGAAGAATGGGAAAAAGCCATACAAGTAGTGGGGGTTTTAAAATATAATTGGGATGTTATTAGCGATAATGACTAAAGAATGTTTATACATGTGTGAATGTGAAAATGAATGGAACTGCAAGTTGATACATGAATGATTCTACATGTGTCTAAATGTTTTTACATGTGTGAATGTGAAAATGAAAGAAACTATAGGTTGCTACATGAATGTTTCTACATGTGTGAATGTGAAAATTGAATGGAACTGTAGGTTGCTAAATGTGTGAAAATGAATCTTGTTAATTTTGCAGGTTTATGGCATGTTGTTGGCTGATATCAATGGATGTTGTAAACCTACAGTTCAGAACCGAACTGCAGGTTCTGCATCCTGTGACCAGCCATACAACAGGCCTGCAAACTGATAAGAAAAAAAATCAAAACATAGGCGTCGGTTATTAGTCGAAACCGACAACAAAGAATTACAACATCGGTTAATAGAAACAAATTGCCACCTGATGTGGACAGACAACACGGTGATATGGCGTTGGTTATTACTAAGAAACTGACACCTATGGTGTCCTAGATGGCACCCTTTTTGTGGCACTAAGGGTTTGGGCGTTGGTTTCCCTACTAATAACTGACGCCTATAGTGCCCCTACTGGTGCCCTTTTTGTGGTGCGAAGGGTTATGGAATCGGTTTCCCCACTAATAACCAATGCCTATAGTGCCCCTGTTGGCACGTTTTGGGTGGCGTGAAGGGTTCTGGCGTCAGTTTTCAAACCGACGCCTAAGGGTTCACCTTTTAGCGTCGCCCACATATGTGTCGCTTTTTAACCGTCGCCAAAGGCCTTAAATAATTGACACCAAAGGTCGCATCTATACTAGTGTTGCCTTTATTATAAATCAAATTTCTTACAAGATATGTCATTACAATCATCATATGATTGGATCTATGGATATACATACCAACAGACTCTCACTTGCACTTAGAGACATTCACCGGTAAACTTAATCCTAAATGATCTAACATGACCTTCATGCTTCTGTTGTGAAAGTGCTTTTTTCAAGGGGTCATCAACATTGTTTCAGTTGGTACTCTACAAATCTTCACATCCCCTCATTGTATGATCTCTCATATGAGATGGAACCATCATTTTATGTGCTTGGAATGTTGATGTGATATGGGTTCCTTAGCTTGTGCAATAGCTTTATTATTATCATAATATATCTCTATTGCATCACTGATGCTTGGAACCACCCCAAGTTCATAAATGAACTTCTTGGTCCAAACAACCTCCTTTGTTGCATTGGATGCAGCAATATACTCAACCTCTATTGTACAATCAACACCTGTCTCTTGGTTGGAACTATTCTAGCTTAGAGCTCAGTTGTTTAAGCAAATACAAATCTAGATTATGAGCTATAGTCATATTTGTCAGTTTGGAAGCTTGCATCATTGTAATCATTTACCACCAACTCTTCTTTACCACTGTAGACAAGGAACTGGTCTTTAGTTCTTCTCAAGTAGTTAAGGGTATTCTTTATGGCAGTCTAGTGACTTTCATTCATATCTAATTGATACCTATTAGTCATACTCAAGGCATATGAGACATTAGGATGAATACATAACATTGCGTACATAATAGATCCAATTCTAGATGCATATGGAATCTTACTCATGTGTTCCCATTCTTCACAAGAACTAGGACATTGAGCTCTAGAGATACTAACACCATGAGACATGGGTAAGTTCCCTCTCTTTGAGTTCTCCATGTTGAACATTTTCAACACTTTTTTAATGTATGTGCTCTGGATTAGGCCAATAAGCCTTCTATATGTATCTCTATAGATCTTTATTCCTAAGATATAGGATGTTTATCCTAAGTTTTTCATAGAGAATGTATTTTCTAGCCAATTCTTTACCATCTATAAAGTGGGGATGTCATTCCTCATTAATAGTATGTCATCTACAAAAAATATGAAGAATACAATCATGCTCCCGCTAACCTTCCTGTAAACACATAGTTCGTCTTCATTTTTACTAAAGCTAAACTCTTTGAAAATTTCATCAAATTGAAGATTCTAGCTCCAAGATGCTTGCTTCAATCCATAAATTGACCTTTGTAGCTTATAGACCTTACTTTCATCCTTTGGATTTATAAAACACTCAGGTTGTGACATGTACACATCCTCAAGAAAATTCCTATTTAGGAAAGAAATTTTAACATCCATCATCCAAATCTCATAGTCATAATAAGCCATAATGGCAAGAATGATCCTGATGGACTTAACCATGGCAACTGGAGAAAAGGTTTCATCATACTCAACATGTAAGGCCCCTAAACTTGATTAATGAGTTGAATGGTCTTAATTATCATATTGAATTCTTATAACCCTAATATAACCTTGTGATATTCTTTAAAATCATAAGACAAGCTTAAGTTTCAAATTTGGTCCAATTTGGATATTGTTTGAGCAAGTTATGCAATTTTATGCACATTTTGGACTTTTCTACAATTTACCCAATTGAGAGGTTTTCTTTGCAATTTATCACATGCATTATGTTCCTTGGATATTCTATCATCATTATTGAGCATGTTGAGACATGGAGCACCTATTTAAACCTTGGTTTGAAGGTGTTTTCTCCAAGGGTATTTTTGGGTTTACCCCTTCATGGATGAGCTACCTTTAGTAGCTATCAACTAATGAGTTATTTGTTTTGCTTGGAAATTTAAGAAATGAGGGATAAGAATGTCTCTATGGATGGTGGGGGAGCTTCTTGTGTGTGTGCTTGTATATTCTTAATGGTTTAAGGCCATGGACACTTGGAAAGATACTAGAACTTCAACTTTTTCTTTTTCTTTATCTTAAAGTTTCATATACTTATCCCCAAGCACAAAAATAATCCATTTTCTCTCCACCACTTCCCTCCTTCTCCCAACATCATTCTCCCTCTGTGCTGCTGTGAATTTTCCTATCCAAGGAATAAGAAAGTGGGGACCTTCTTGGAAAAAGGATCTAGGGTTGTAATTGACTTCCTTTTAGGGTTTGAAAAGCTTCCTTCTAGTAGGCTACTCTTCTGGAGATGACGGCATGAGGGGTGAGAGGGGGAGCAGAGGGGTGTGATGATGGCTCCAGTGTCTCATCCGTCAGAAAAGGCGGTGACATAACAGAAGGGTGAGGGGGTGACAATGGAAGAGATGCATATATAGGGGCAGAAGGAGTAAGGAGAAAGAAAAGAGAAAAGAGAGGGAGAGCGAAGATCAAGCGGAAGGGGTTAGGGTTTTGATCCTGTTTGTGGGAATATACTTTCAATTCGTAGGAATGAGGGGGGATCAAAACCCTAACCAGCAATTGTAGGCAGAAACTCAGATGATTCCTAACGGCGATGAAGATCGTTTGAGCAACTCCACGATCTACGGCCATCAAAACTCTTTTGAAACCCCCCAGGTTGGGGCCAACAGGGTGGTTGCGGACCAAAACTAGAAACCTTCGTTCAGCAAGGTGGTGGGGAGAACACTCGCTTGGGAGAAAGCGCATCAAAATGATGAATCTTCATTCCTGGAAAAACTTTACGAGGGGAACTTGGACCACAGTGCCATCGTGCTGAAGGAGGTAGAAGGACGCCCGGCAATCTATATCGATCCAGAAGAGGAGGAAGATCTACATAAGCCATGGCAATATGTTGTAGTTATCAGACTATTGGGGACCGATGTGGGGTTCATGACAATGCGAGATAAAATCAAGCTTATGTGGAACCCAAAGGGCATATTCAATATGTACGAACTGGATCTGGGACACTACGTCATACAGCTTTTGTGCAAAGACGACTACGAGTTGGCCATAACTGGAGGACCCTGGAAACTTTTTGGTTGTTGTCTTGCAGTGTCGGATTGGTACCCAACTTTCAAGCCATCCAAGGACCTACCGAAATTCTTGGTTACATGGGTTCATCTTATGGATCTACCGTTACACCTATATGTGCCAAACATGTTCGAAGTCATAGGGACGGTGCTAGGGAGGCTTATTAAAGTGGATAGCCACACAGCCTTCAGAACAAGAAGTAATTTCGTGAGACTTGCCATTGAGATAGATACAGATCAGCCACTCTCTAAATCTATCCTTATCAATGATGTCGAGTATAGGGTAGAATATGAGGTTGCTCTGGAAAAATGCTCCTATTGTTGGAAAGTCAGACACAACCACAATTACTACCTATCAGAACCTACGAACCAAACAAGGAGGGATGAACATGAAGGAGGAGATAGCAGGAACAATGATGGCCACAATAATAATGACACCTGGTAACAGCAGAAAGGAAGAGGAAATCTGCAGAGAAGAGGATTTAGAGTTAATAGATAGTTAGAGAAGCCACCGAACTTACCCCCGCACAATAATAGGTTTGTTAACCTACTTTTTGAGGAGGAGACCAATGAGCAGCCGCATGAGACAGAGAGAGCACAGTTTGTGGGAACACAAGAAAACCAAGTTGTCAGACCCCCAAAAGTTTGGAGACCAAAATGGAAAGGCATTGATACGGGAAAGGAGACGAAAAACCTAAGAAGCTCTGGGGAGGAACAAGGGACAGGAGCTAGCAAGTACATAGAAGGACATACCAAGGGAAAAGGGGTCCATGAACATATGGTCATCAACCCAGGGGTAGACGAGGTGATACAGGAGATGGAATTGGTCACAGAAGGCAGGAGAGATGCTATCATTGTGGAGGATGATGTGAGGCAACAAGACAATGTAGAAGAACTAGGATGGAATGACGAGGAACCCGCGTCGAATAGAAAGGCTGGGGGAGGTGACACATATTCAGAAGATTTGCGACAAAGATCGAACTCCGTCATAAAGGTGATGGCCACCAAGACATCAGAACAAGGCGGAAGCACTGATAAAATGAAGTCTAACGCCAACGCTAGAAAGGTGATTCCTTCCCCATCTGCTAGGAAACTGAAAGGGACCAGAACCAAGATGAAGAAACCCCATACTCCTCACCCTTACGAACAGATGAGAAAGAGTCTAAGGCTGAAAACTCAAGCTACAGGGGGATATGTGGTGGAGAGGAACGATGGTGAAGATGTAGTGATGAATGGGACAACTGAAGGTCGGAAGGCCTAAACTTCTCTCTAAGTACCTCATGATTTATATCCTATGTTGGAACACGAGAGGCATTGGCAGTAGAGAGAGATGTCCAGTGCTAAAAGAATTAATGAATATCCATAAACCAAATATAGTAACTGTGCTGAAGCCAAGAATTAGCAAGGATAATGCAAGGCAGACGATTCAAAAACTTGGGTTCCCCAATTCTTACCGACACTAGAACAGAACTCGTTTTGTATGAGGGTTGACCATTCGAATGTGCTAGGGGCATACCCCTGATTGCGGATGTAAAAGGGTCAGAACCCTTGCACACGTGGATATTGTGAATTTTATAAAAAGAACCCATTTATAAGCTTATGGTCCAGATCATTTTGCCTACCTGGACGGTCAAGATTGTCAGCCAAAAAGTGCAAAAACCCTTCCGGTCTGGTCCCTTCATCCGTCTCTCGCAACTCCCGTCTCTCCGGTATGCGCGGCGCAAGTCTTCGGAAGGGTTTTCCTTCGCATACGACAGCTCCGGCGTGGTTGCCTCTCGACCCTGTAGCTGTGATGATGCCGGAAGCCACTAGTTCCATGACATCCATGTCAGTGTCCTTTCCCTCCTCCCAGGTTACATATCATTTCCCTCCCCTTCATGTTTTTCTTTGTGAATCCTCGTCCCCTCTTCTGATTCTGCAACATCGCGATCTTCCTTTGCTTCGCTTCAGGAACACCGCTAGCTCTTTCGATTCGGCAACGAAAGACAAACTCTGCAGAAACTAGGGCACAACACGGTCCTTGACATCTTGTTCATCTTGTTCGGCGACAGCCAAAGGACTCCCTCTGCTCCTTCCTCGAATGGTGTCCTTCCCTCTCTCCGTGTGGTGAAGCCTGGCTCCTTCTTGACCTGAAATTCGCACCTTGCTACTCCCGAGGTGTATTAATCTACCAGTCTCTTGATTCCAGGGCCCCTGCTTCATCACTGACCACATGCTCTAGTTTTTCAGTAAGGTCTCGGTCATCACGGCCTTAGTTTGCACTCATCAATGATGCCATGGTCTAATGGGAACATGGGTTGTTCGTATTTCTGCCTATTTCCTCAGAATTCATTACAAATTTTCAGAAACGGCCATAATTGTGTTGATGAGGTTTAGGGATGCCATGTAAATGCATAATAAAGCTTGCCAATGGTTGATCTTCTCATTCTGCCATGTGATTCAATCTCACACATTATTGCACTGGACTTCATTTTCTGGATTTTGCAGAGAGCCCTTCTTGTAGAAGATGATATATAGGTCAGACCATAGAGTTATGTTGTCTGCATTTTTTCAATCATCTTCTTTATTTTCTTTTACTTGTCTCCCTTTTGCCTCCTTTCATTCTATTATGATTGCCTATTTATATATCTTTTTGTGATTTTATATTAAGCCACAAGTCAGATTTCAGAAATTAGATGTTGCTTAATGAGCCAAAATGCATACATTTGAGAAAAATTTGTGTTTTACTACCATAAACATACTAGTATTTTTTAACAATAGTTCAAACACAATATTCCTTTTAGATCATATTGGCTATTATATAACGATGACATGTATACAAATTCAAAAGATGAAATCTAATGTCTCCTATAAATAGATTGTGATAATCTGGATTCTTCTCTCATTCAAATAATGTCCTTCTTGACCCTTTGGAATGCTTAATGTACTCAATAACCTTCGTCACTCTTAGTTTGATGACATTGAGTCACTTCATACTCAACGAATAAGTTAAATTTGATTTAGATATAACTTTGTACCTATGTGTGACTCTAAATTGAGTTTTGAAACAAGTGTCATGCTTTTCATATATCCTCATCTTGCATTCATTTTTGATCCCTTGTTATGAACTCTTCTTGTTGTGATATATATATATCATGTTGTAGAGGATGTTCCCCCAATTATGATACTTCTTTTCTTGCTCAAATTAGCATTTTAATGAGCAAGTTATGCCCTTTTAAGAGACCTTGATATCTAGCTAGCTTTGGATCCTTTCTACCCAAATCTCATTCACGGGCCGCCCATGTTGAGCCAAAAATCTGAGTGATCCACACCACACCTTCCCCTTCTCCTTTCCACGTGACCCACCTACCCGAGCCATATGGACCGTCAGATCATCATGAGCCACATATCGCTGCTTGATAGGACGGCTATCTGTCGTCCTCCTCCTTGGGGGTATTGTACCCACCTGAGTAGCAGCAGGGGCTGCTTTTCCTCTGACTAATAGCCCCTCTCTGTGGCCCTTTTGTGCAATTGAAACCCTAAACACAGCCACCCAGTTTCCCCCTCTCATTTCCCCATCTTTCCCTCACTTTTGGCGAGCCCTAGCGCTTCCTACTCCGTTCCTCTCTTCCTTCCTCTCTGACGGTGTCGCCGGGGGTTCTTTTCTGGGCGTCCACGACATAGCCCCTTTCGGGTGGTAATGAGGTAGCCATAGGCTTCGTCGAGCCAAGCCGAGAGTGAACGACCTTGTCCCAGTCACTCTGAGGCCTAGGCAACCCACCCAGCATTTCCGGTGGATAATGTCGTCGTTGGCCGATCAACGACACACCAGGCGACGTGCTTCGTGGGGGAAGATGAAATCCCCACCATTAGTTCTCTTTGATCCCATGATGGATCTCTTTTGGGAGGCCACAATGCATCCACGTCTAGCCTGTGGCATGCCTGGGTCCTGCCTGCATGTTCTCTTTCCCCTTGTTCTCGCTTCTCACCCCCCACCATGCATGCCACGCTGACACATCTCGACGAGTGGCGTTGCGCCACGAGCACTCTGGGCCCGTGCCATCGTGGCTGAGTGGCAGCGTGCAGAGGTTCTGGGAGCGGACCGGCCCAGCGTGAGTGCGACCACATGATCTTCTCTCAACGGTCGAAATTCATCATCGCATGATAAATGTAACACTCTATGTCCCAAACTATATAGTTACTATTGCAAATGTTCCAAAAATCGTATCTTGTAAATTCTTTGGCCAAATGGGGCACTTTATATATGATTTTTTATCCTTTTGATTTGATCTATCCAATGGAACTAGTTTCAGAATCTACTTCTTCTTCATTTTCCCCTGATATCCTAAAAAGTCTATCATTTGTATGGTTCATGATGTATCTTGATTCCTTTTGTCATTGTTGCTTCTAAACCCCCCTCAAATCTTTGATCAGTAACTTTTGATGCAAGATTGAAATAAGTTTTGATTTTTGTCCGTGATAGCATCCTAATTTTTTTTGTGCCTTGAACCTTGAAGCAGACCTTACATGGATACTTTGATGATAAATCTTGCACCTTGCTCATATATTATCTAATGCTAGTTGAATCCTTTATGTGAACCCCCAAATCAGTAACCTCAAATGCCTTGTATCCCTATATGACTTCAAATCAGTAAATTATCATGCTATATCTCTACCAACCTAACTTGATCTACCACAGTCTCTTAATACTCCTATGACTTGGATTTATGACAATCTTGCATGAATTGGATCTAATGTGGCTAGTTATGATCTTGCTTGTCTACCCTTGATGGTATTCTTAATATCATGATAACCCCTATTGCTAAACCAGATCCTATATTTATCTTGTAGTACTCATAATGTGGATGATACACCTAGACCTAGGGTTGTATGTTGATCTTTGAACTAAGCTGGTTAATGATATGCATGTTGAAAGTTTGGAACTATGTTGAACTGCTTGAAACCTAAGTCTAGGGGAACATCCACACATATCATATGATGATTTGATTATCAAAACTTAGTGATCTAAGACACCATGCTATATCTTTTCCTTGTGAGGTACCCTTAGTTTGGATAATATCTAGGATCTGACTCATGGATCATAACTCGAAAGGTATGCTTATTCTCTTGATCTTACTATGTTATTGGCTTGCTTGTATGTACGCTCGTATGAACGCTTGGCTAGATAAATACTTGTTTGAGCTACTTTGTTCCCTATGATTAGTATCTTCATTTTTCTTGTATATGTTGAACAAACCTTGAACATAAGTAAACAAATCCATTATATACCTTGTGTACCTACCTGAATTCTCGGGGTAAGGGCACAAGGCACGAAAGAAACAGGGTTCGCTCATTGACTTTGGTCTTGAGGTCCCTCACGTTGATAAAAGGGTAGCTAATCTTGGGCACCCTTACAGACCCTTACTTTGAAGAAGTCGGTCATAGGCCTATGTTGATATAATGGATAAATGCACCTAAAATATGATTTGTATAAAACATTGTCGTTAAGTTTGCTCGCCTCGTTTCTTATTCTTTTTTATTACCTTGTTCTAGCCAAGCAATGTTTACTTATATTCTTAAGCTGTTTACATGCCTTTCATAGCGTATTGAATGCACTCGCATTGATATATTTTGTTTATCAATTTTATAGCTGCCAAAGATCCATTGCACTCTGGACTTGAATGAAACACGAACGAGTATGCTTGAATCTAGAAATGGGTACATATCCCTTATCTCCATGTTTAGTATCTTGTTGTCTTGTTGTTATTGCTTTTACATATATACTGCATGTGTGAAATATGTTATGAGATCCATTCTAGGGATGAACGCCTTGGTCCACTCGCCTTTGGCTATGTATCCATTAGGAGTTTGGATTAGGGTAATTAATAGATATGTGACATAGATATTCACATTTCCCTACTTTTCATTAATGTCACGTCTCTCTTATAAAAATATGAATCCCTCTAATCTTATAGGTTTTTAGTTATTATGATAAAATTGGGGTTTTATCAGTAGTATAGAACTATCTCTTGAAATAATGTGTGGACATTTTGTAGAGAAATCACCTATTAGTTTATACATTTTGACATTTTTAGAGAAATCACATGTTAGTTTATACATTTTGTAGAGAAATCCCTCTAATCACAGTGAATTGATTAGGTGGACATTAAGTAAATGTCTCATTTTATACATTTTGACATTCTTGCTAGGTAAACCACCTGTTACTTTTACTTTCCTCTCATTGGTAAGTTGTTGTATGGCAAGAATATGTATAGTTGGAGGTTTTCTTGTGTGTTGCTACACAAAATTTAGCATTAATGAGGGCTATTATGCTATCATGTACATTTTAAGATTTAATGTTGTTGAGATGATTACATATTTTATTTATGGGGTTAATGTGACTTTGATTTATCTTTTATCCACTAAATGAAGATGTACTTGGTATTACAACATCCAAGATGCTTAGATAGGTAGGGCTACCCTCTTTCTTGGAACCATCATATTGGTGATATTACAATATCTGTATTATTCTCTAGTTCCTCATGACAACCAGGCTCTTCCTTACTACATACAAAACCTCTTAGTGAGAAAATCTCTTTCACCTATGAGATCATGAAATATATTCTAAGATAATTTATTAGACGAAGGTTATGGGAGCTCATTCATCCCATTCCTAGGTTGGTAAGAAACGAGCTATCACAAATGAATGTAGTGCCAACCTATCAAAAGATTGAGGACTCGGAACTCATAAGATCTGGTTTTCAAAACTAATGAGTTGTGTTGGAAATAAGAAACTCTTCTAAAGAAGCATTTCTAAATATTATAAGAGAGATACCACCGCCTAGGTATTCCACCACCCTACGAGTACAAGCCCCTATTGCTTCTACCATAAAAATATGAGATATTGCCTTTGTTGTGTGCAAATACAAGGCTCCTCCACCACCTCCATGCGTCATGCCACCTCCCACACAATATGAGTCTCCCCCTCCATACAAGTATGAGTCATCACCACCTTTGTTGTGTAAGTCGTCACCTCCTTCCTACAAATGAAAATCTCTAACGTCATACATTAGAAGTTGTTGCCACCTTCATAATATGTTTAACAAGTAGCCTCCTCTATGAATCTCCACAACTACCTCTGTACCTCTAGAAATCTCTCCCACCTCCACCATAAAAGTATGAAATTCCTTTTCCTCCAACAAAAAAGCATGACTCAACCTTCCTCCATGATCCTAGAGTCATACAAGTATTACGTTAGGGCTCTAAACCCTTCCTAGGTTTGTATAGTTAGAAAATTAAATGGACGCAAATAGTTATTCCAAAATACTTAAGGTATATTAGTCATCCTCTTACCTCATCCTTACCTCTTCTCTCTCCTAATAGTCATCCTCGTCACATGATCTTTTCTCCATTCAACTTCTATCAACTTACTACATACAACGACGATTGACTTTGAGGCTTTCTGGGCCAATTGGGGAAACAATCAATCTTGCAGCAACTCCCCTCTCTTTCACCACCTTTAGAAACCTTGTGAGCATGTTTATATGTGAGTAAAATCATTTCTTTCTTATGAAGCCATATTAAAACACCCGTCATTGGCCTCAGTGCCCGAAGAAGTGGCTCTCCGTGTTCGGCTGGGTCTCAGTAACATGTTGGGAGAAACCTACAAGTATGAATGTCCACAAATATCCTATACATCTCTAAATCTGTCCCGCTGCCACCCTACAATTATGAATCTCATTTTCCTCTACCAAGCATGCATGAGTCATCCCTCCATATTCCTACAATCATACAAGTATTAGCCTCCACCTCCTCTTTACGTCTAGAAGTTTCTCCCTACTCCAACATGCAAACATGAGTCTACATCACCTCCTCCTTATGTCTACAAGTCTCTCATGCTCCATCTTACAAATACAAGTCTCATCTTCCGTCATACAAGTATGAGTTATCGACTCTTCTACTAGACACATGCATATTTGATGTTCGCTTAGACAATTTATCAACTTAGGTTTAGCGGGTGCATATAAGAGTGATGTCTCTAACCTACCTAATGAGAAACGAATAACCATGTAATTAACACAATTGATTATTCCTTTGATTGAGCTCAAAAGTATTGTTTGATTAATGTTCTCCACTCGAATAACTACGAACTTAATCAACATTCAACAAGATTAAGTACTTATAGCTTTCTTTATGGTTGATGGATGGAGTCTACATGATTAGTAAAACTTCTATTTAACTTGTCAGTCTCTCTTCAACTAAAGCTTCAACTGAACTAGAGACCCATGACCCAGGAGCTTTGTCGGGTCGACCTCTGGGTCGGATATTAAAACCTTGCGTTTACCCTTGGCAACTACACACACTATGCTTATTTCATGCCTCTTTGCTCTACATCGTATCTTTTTTCACTCTTAACTATATGCCATCAACAACAATCGTTCTGTGATCTCTATTTTGGTGTAGAAACAAATGTACAAGATGTATTAATTACAACAACCTTTTAGTTTTCTCTTTTGCAATGTCAACCTCTAGTGGAATGACTTGAATATGTTGGAGTTCAAAAAATCTATCATCTTTATTATATAAAGAGAAAAATAATGATTAATTATTTGTTATTTCTTATCCATGCATGTGATTCAACTCTTTTTTTTTCTCATTTGTCTAACTAAACTACATAAATGTTATCTAGGGAGATTTAAAGGCATTCCCCTTGTTTAAAAAATTTAAAATGAAAACATCTTTGTTGTCCTATTTTGGCACTATCATACAGTCCTATCATGGTCCCATTAGCATCTATAGCATGTACATTGGTGCCCATGATGGATTGATGGTTCTAGGGGTGAGCAAATCTCGGTCCAGACCGCTAGACCGGACCGGACTGTACATTCGGTCCGGTCAACGGTCCTTAAAATTTGTAATTTCGATCTTCGGTCCGGTCCGGTCCAAAATTGAAAAAACTGTAAACCAGACCATGGACCGATTGGATGAGTGTTTTTTTACCAATTTTGTTAGACCGGCCCGGGTAATGACCCGTCTAGTATCCCTGATTCCGTCTCCCTGTGGCTGTGACCCGAAGCGACAAAGCCAAGGCGACTAGGGCACCGAAGCGGCGAAGTAACCGGCGGTCCTCTTCTATGGCAGGGTACGCGGTGCATGGCTCTTGGCATGCGGCGCACGACGGAACTCGAAAGGCTAGTCTAGTAGCTACCAACTGCAATCGTGCGAGTCCATTACTGCTCCCAACTCAACCAATCAGAGTGGTTCACACAGTTAGGTTCCTCCTTCTGACCTCCACTACGATATCGAGGACACACTATTGAGCTGCTATGTTTCTTGCACATTCCCTTGTGGTCAACGCCATGGGGTGTTGATCATGGCCACGTGGTTCATACTGAGCTACAAAGAATGACTCAAATGTTAAATTTCATGAATTCCACCACTACTTTTCTAGCATTAGACATCATCGGATAATTGACATTGATTGTTAGAATTGTCATCATGCACCATATGATGAGTTTCCTATATTTGGAGCAGACTGTGCATGTAGGTGAACGTTATGCACAATAGGATATAGATAGGCATTTGGTTCTTTTAAAGTATAATTTTTTAGTGTGTTTCGATTAATGCTGCCTACTTCCATAATTTAGCAGCTATTGCTTCAGCTACCTTGATAGTATTTTTTCCCATTAAGCTCAAAATTTTACCAGCTACTAATTGTTTACTTTGTTGCTTTGCTGGGGAAGTTGATGAATGATATATATTACTGCAAAATTGACCATCATTTGACTAACCTGAGTTTACATTTTGTATTAATCACGGTTGATCACCTGTATAGGGGGATAAAGCAAAGGATAGACAAAGAAATTGATTCTCACGAAAGAAGAACAACCCAGTAGGTTTTTCTATATGCATTGGTTGTCTTTGTTGATCAAGGAAGAGCTCCACTCACTACTGCAACAAGCTTACTTTCATGGAAAATGATATAAACAAAACGATATACAGTTTTGGTTAGCTTCTGCTTGTAGAAAGTTACTATTTTGTAAACCTTCAAGGGGCAAGGGATATGTCCTCCTCCGTGTAAGCAAAGTTTTCATATGAATAAAGATCAAAATTGGGTTATCAATGAATGCAAAATTTGTACGTATACAAAATATATTTATGAGATTTAATATAGTTAATCAGATGGGTTACATTGTGTGTTTGCGACAATGATCATAAGAACAGGTTCATGTACAGAGTCGTGGTTGATATAATATTTTATTTATCCATTGCTTTTGTGCAAGGGTCATCACTATAGCACAATGGTTCAGGTACAGAGTCGTGGTTGATATAATATTTTATTATCCATGCTTTTGTGCAAGGGTCATCACCATAGCACAATGGTTTGGGAGACCCCTTTTTAGATAAGACTGTTTGTGTAAGGGTTCCCCAATCTGTAAGGGTTCTCACGCTTACACATGGTGATACTGTAAGGGTTATAACCAAAACAAAATGTCAGTTTTGTAGTAGTGCGAGTGGAAGTCAGGGGTTTCGCTAGTGGAATTTGGGACTGCTGGGATGGGACACAGTGCAAAGTCAAAATCATAAGGAGCCATAGATAGTTTGTAGCTTGCAAGGTGAACAATGAATGTTTCATCACATTTTTCTACGCAAGCCCGTAGTTAAGCACACGAAGATTTTTGTGGAAGCATATATTGCATATGGGATAACTATTTAAAGCCCCTTAGATCATGGTAGGGGACTTTAATACAGTTATCGAACCTAGCGAGAAAAGAGGGAGCAGCAGGTTCAACATAGCTGAAGCGAACTTGTTCCAGAGTACGTTGATGGAGGCTGGCCTGAGCGACCTAGGGTTCTCTGGTTCAAAGTTCACTTACCGGCATGGTCTTCTGCATGAGCGATTCGATATGGTAGTTGCAAACTCAACTTTCATTAACACCTTCCTTGATGTGGCATTTGATCACCTACCCAGATTAGGGTCGGACCATAGCCCCATTCTGATAAAGTTTCATTAGAGGATCTCCTTGCCTAGTCAGTTTGTCACTAAGGCCTCATGGCAAACTTGCCCTGAGTTCCACCCTATGCTAGACAACGTGTGGGGTCAGGAACTTGATTTCATGGACGCGCTGAGTGGAGCCCGAAGCCACACATCACAGTGGGCCAAAGAGTAAGCAAAGAATAAAAGGAAATGTAAGGACAGGATGATGAATAACATCAGGAGGTTACAGGCTGAGTTAGTTGTTCAGTATAGTGAAATATCAGATGCCCTCTGCTCGGTTTTCATCTCTGAGTTAGACGAGATTCTCAAATCTGAGGAGGTTGATTTGGTCCACAGCAGCCACATAAATTGGATCAGGAATAGAGACAACAACACCAAATTCTACCACAACTTCATAAATCAAAGAAGACAAAGAAATAGGATCTCTAAACTCAAGGACCAACATGGTATTTGGGTGGATGAGGACGGAGCCTTGATGGAGCTAGTGACCAGTCACTTTGAGCATGTGCTCACGGCACCGACCGGAGGCAGATCTGCTCCCAATACTAATATTCCTGGTCGATTTGAGACACCGAGCGAGCTTGTTTCAGCAGCGATTAGCAAATGTTCGGAGGTGGAGGAGATACACACCATCGTTAAGTCACTGGACCCGGTGAAGGCACTTGGACCGAACGGCGTCAGTGCACATTTCATTCAAAAGAACTAGACTGTGGTGGGGGCGAGTATCAGTAGGACAGTGAGGGACAGTATATGTAGAGGCACCCTCCCAAACACCTTGTGTGATTCCACCATCGTGCTTATACCCAAAAATGCCCAACCAGAAAAGTGTGAGGATCTAAGACCTATATCGTTGAATAATGTAGTGCTCAAAATAGCTTCAAAGTTGGTTGTTGAAAGACTTAAGCCAATAATGCCCAATTGGATCTCCATGGCACAAAGTAGCCTTGTTCCAGGGCGTCGAATAACAGATAATATCATCTTGGTACAGGAGGTTTTCCATACCATGAAACGTAGAAGAGGGGCCAAAACGATGGCGATCAAAGTGGACTTAATGAAATCATATGACCAAATGGCATGGGAGTTCATTGAAGACACGCTGAATTGCACTCGCATACCGGAAAACATAAGAAAGTACATCATGGGTTCAATTATAGGAGGAGAAGATGCTATATGATGGAACGAGAAGATGTCTAGACCTATTAAAGCGAGTAGAGGCCTCCGTTAGGGGAGATCCTATGTCACTGTACTTGTTTGTTTTATGCCTAGAGAGGTTAAGCCATCTCATCGAGGATGAGGTCAGTAAGGGGAACTAGAAGTTGGTAAAGCTGGGGAAAGGGGGCCCTAGAATCTCACATGTATGTTTCGTTAACGACCTCATCGTTTTCGCCCAAGCTAATTGCAATCAGATGAGAACCATTATGAAGATGTTCAAAATAGCCTTCAGACAGATGGTGTCCATGAACAAGACTAGACTTTACTTTTCAAGGAGCGTGGAAGGGGACTTAAGAAGAAGGATCAAGAAGATAAGCAAATACCAAACAACCAAGGATATTGGCAGATATTTGGGGTGCCCATACTGCATAATCGGGTGAACAGGATGACATATAATGATATAGGGCACGTTTGTTTTCATATATTTGACGGGAGTGGATTAGATTGTTTGATCCAGCTAGAGAAATTTTAGGTTTGTTTTGCAGGAGTCAGAAAAGGCACGAAATGCAGGACTTTCGGTCATAACAGAATTCTAGGATTAATGATTCCATCTCAAAAGTAAGGGACGTTGCAATCCAGCACGTCTCTCTATTCGTATCGCGTCCGCCTGACGTCTCTTCCACCGTGACGAACAGATAGGTGCTTACCGATGGATAAAATGACAGTGTAGCTGTGCATCATAACACATTCACCCAACAATCTCTCTCCCACCATTTTGGCCATATCACACAGCCGCCCTGTGACACACCTCTTCCAAAAACACAGCCACCCTCTAACACACCTCTTCCCAAAACACAACCGCTCTCATCTAGCTCCTCATCGGAAACACATCACCAGGCCAGAGCTCTGCACCTGCTCAGTCCAGGGACTGCAACCTTCGTCTTCCTTTCCCTATTTGACCAGGTGGAAGAAACTTCATCTGCCACGTGAATGAAGCCTGACAGCAGCTAGCTTGTGTATATTCCACGTTCTCACACAACAGGTCCATGGTTGTTCCTCGAGAGAAACAACTTGACAACGACGGGAAAACTTCCTATTGACTTTCAAGGATTGCATGATTGTAGCGTCTCTAATGATAGAATTGAAATACACTAATTTCCACAAGCAGCTTTTTGTTTGTGTTACAAGGTACAATCATTGTGGTGGGACAGAGTAGGAATGCAGTTGATCTGTTTGAAGGAAGTCTGCAATGTGCCAAGTAGCCTCCTCTCTCCACCCCGTTGATCTGTTTCTTGATTAAAATAGGTGAACCAAACATAAACTCTAATTTTGCTGCATTTGTCAAAGTCAAGAAATTCATACCCTTGGATTTAGTGAATCCCCGATTACTCTAAATCCAAGTGAATCCTTCAAAACAAACGTGCCCATAGTGGAGAAGATAAACTGCAAAGTAAATGCTTGGGCAGTGAGAAGTTTATCCTTAGCCGAAAGAATCTATCTCGCCAAATTAGTGTTGTCCACACTGCCCACATACGTCATGCAATCGGCGCTACTCCCTGTCCAGCTATGTGATAGAATTGACAGTACTATCAGGAAGTTCGTCTGGGGGGGCTACAAAAACCCACCCGACGTCTCTTATAGCCTAGGACAAAGTCTGTAGCGCAAAGGAGGGTGGCCTTGGCCTGAAAAGAATGAGGGAATGGAACCACGCATTGATTTATAAATATGCCTGGGAGGTTAGCACAAATCGAGAAAACACCTGGTGTTCTTTCTTCAGAAGCAGATTTGGAAATCTTGAGAGGGGGCAGAAGCAAAACCTGTCAAGGGCTTGCCCTGCTACTATAGTCGGGATTGACTTCATTGAAGCAAACTCCTATATCACACTGATGAACGACAGCAGTGTCAACTTCTGGACAGATAGGTGGTGGAATATTGGCCCAGTCCTGAAAGATTTAGCTCTGAAGCCGATCCCACCTGATCTTCTCGACCTGAAAGTGGAGTCCCTAGTAAATCTGTAAGGAGGGTGGGACGAGGAGTTTCTCAAGGAATGGTTGCCATAAAGCACAGCAGAAGACATTCTCAGACTTAACACCCTGCATGAGGACGACGGGGAGGATATTAGGGTGTGGGCACATATGAAGGATGGACGATACTCGACCAAATCTACATACCATGTTCTCAGCCAAGGCAAAGACATTCATTCACCAAGTGATTGGCGCGCAATCTGGGATACAAAGATGGTTGCTCGAGTTCAGTTGTTCATGTGGTTGCTGGCCCACGAGGCTTTACTTATGAATGTCATGAGAACCCAAAGAGGTATGGGCACTTCAAATTACTTCCCCAGGTGCCCCGAAGACGATGAGACTACGCTACACGCCATCCAGGACTGCAAATACGCCAAAGAGGTGTGGCAAACCCTACACACCGAGAGCCAGAACAATGCACAATTCTTCGGCAGCACCAATGCAAAGGACTGGATCATGGAGCAGATGGAAACTAGCAAAGAAGCCTCGGTTGAATTTTGCACGTCGGATTATCTGGCTCAGTAGAAATAAGCATGTTTTCAAGGGTGAGATAGAACACCCATCTCAAATCATCAGGAATGTCAAAAAGGAGGTGCGGGATCAACAAGAATCCTATTGTAGGGAGAACGACGAACCCCCTCTGGACAGTACGAACAGTTGGGAGGCTCCACACTACGGTGAGCTGAAGATCAACTACAACAATGCAGTTAAACGGGCTCACGCTAGCTGTATGATAGTCATCAGGGATCATAGAGGGAAATGGGCAGGAGGCGCAGCAACTAAATTACTAACCACTGAAGTCGTCGAAGTCAAGCTAGAGAGTATCCTGCTCGCGATGGAGATCGCAGCTCTTAATAACCTTACGAATGTTATGATCGAGTCTGATTCTCAAACTGCGGTCCAAATGGCGGCAGGGATAGCCCAGATCATGCCCAAGCATGCGAAGCAGATCATGAAGATAAGTAGGATGCAGAGACTGAAAAGGAATGTGAGGTTTATTCATAAGGGAGGGAATGCAGTTGCTGATGGGCTTGCTAAAATCCATAAAAATGGCATGGAAAGGTACGGGTGCTACACCCGTCCGCCGAAGGAGCTCCATGAGCTTATAGGTAATGATATCAGTAAGGGTAGTAGTACTACCTTATTTCCTTCATCTTGTTTAATTAGTGATTGTAAGGTATCGTTGAATTTGCTCGCACGGGGAGGGTGGGATGAATAAGAGTGCCTCCCGACTTACTTTAAAAAAAAAGCTTCCTTCTAGTGATCTTGACCTAAAAGAGTAAGAATCCCCTTCTTTCCTCCATTTATTTCTTTGTTATCCTTCCTCCTAGATTTCTCCAGGTCAGAACTTTGATGTTTCATGGTAGAAATTGCTCTAAAGCTCTAAAACCCTACCTTTCTTGCTCCTTATGCTTAGGGTTTGCTCATTTGATGAAGAAAGGTGCTAGATGGACGAGCTCATAGCTTGTGCTTGGATTTTCTACCCTAACTGCTTGAGTTTTCTTCTGTTTGGGGTTGCATCTTCACATTAGAGGCAAGTTTTATATCTTTCTCCACGTTTATTTCTTACCAAAATCTTTCTAGATCAATAAATCATGTTCTTACTTGAAAATGATGATCCATGCACTAAAAAGCTATGTTTGACTTGGATTTCAATTTTTATAATGTTCCCTATTCTGATTTCAGTTCTAGATGAACCTGGAATCATGTGTAAGTTATTCCTAAGGTATAATATGACTTGGATCAGGTTGGTTTGACAACCTATGGTGCTAAGCACCTATCAACCAATGGTCAATTTTATGGTTTTAAGCTGATTTCTTCTATAAACACATGGCCCATTGGTGGTACCATTGCAACAAACGATGGTGTTGTCTTCATGACAACTGATTATGGTGACCAAGGGTTTCAACTGACGTTCACCCTTTAGGTTAGGTTTTGGATCAATTAGAATTTTAATGATCAACCATTAAGCACCCTACTGATGTTATCAATCAATAATGGCATTAGCTTAATATTTGATGTTGATTAATAGATATAGTGTTGATCAAAAATCCTATGGTGATTTGATGGTTACTAATCATGGTGGATTAGGTCTCCACAACCTATGGTGAGTTAAGCATTGTAGTTGTAGCATCAATTAAGCCTTATACCAAAGGTTTCTTGGGTCACTTGATGCAATGGTCAAACCTATACTATTATTGATGGTTTTAAGATATGAACTTGACCCAATGGTCAAGATCTAATGTTTATTCCTCCAATAAGGTGGAATGATGGCTAATGTAATATTTTGGTCCTAATAATGTGATTTATATGGTTTCCTTTATATGATCAACTTGAGAGGCTTACTTGTTGACAATGGATGGCTTGTTTTAACTGAACAACCGACTATGAGTTTTACCCTACTCTCAATGGAACTTTTTGTGTTGTTAATCAAGGGATGTCTAGGGTTAGATGGTGACTCTTTCTGGAGCACAAATCAAGGACTTCATAGGTGGTTTATCCTAGGTGTTTACTTATGTTAACAATCAATGGTCTTACCTTTTTAACATCCAATGGTTCTGGGTGACAATGTGATATGGTGATATGGGTTGAATGATGATAGAACAAATGGAGGGTTACCCTTAATAAGATAGTCTTACCTATTCACTCATATGAATAGAAGGTATGATAACCATATTGTGTTGATATGTAACCCTAATGAGGTATAGCTTGTTATACCTAGCTTTAATATAACAAAATGATGGTAATTGGGTATGAATAGTTTTTGAATGACTAATACAATCATGGAGTACTCTGTCACTATTGTTGAAACTCTAGTATGCTATAACTTGATGGTTATACCCTGATTTATGTGTGGGTTAATACTTGAGAATAGTATGGAATGTGATGGTGATGTTTCACCTTATGCATCCATGATCCAATGGGGATGTTGTGAGTTAGGGTTTGGGTATAAGTGTTGATTAGTAACATTGATATAATTTATCATGTTGAACCTAACTCTAATGCAAATAGATAAAGATGAGTATTCATGTTTAACATTCTTATATGATGGAATGATGGTGGAATAACCTCCTTAATTTGATCATAACCTTAATATGTTAATTCGTGGTTATCATAGCCACATGGTTGATACTTTCTTATGCTAAACATGTGCATTATGAATATGATGAGGGTTAATCATATCTAGATTCCTTGCATGTTGATGAAATAAAGGAATGTTCTTAATGTTAATATAACCCTACTATGATTGTTTATGAATATCTCCTAGCTCATTAATGCAATATTGTATTGATCCACTGTATTATATGTAAGTGATGTTGTTGAGCCTTGTTATAAGGCATGCAAAGATAATGATGATCTTGCAGGGAATAACAGGATGGTCTTAATGATCTTTGGGCATGGTTGAGCCCTGAATGAGGTGTAATCCTCTTATGGTGGTAAGGGTTGATACCCTGTGATATGGTGAAAAGGATTTATATCTTGTGATAGTATGATGACTAGTGTGGTCTCATGAATGGCAAGTGAATAGTACCATGTGATGATGAGATGAGAAATTATGGTTCACACATTTTATATCTTTTAAAAAGTTGTGATATTTATATTCTTGCTAGAAGTGAATTAGGGTTTGTGTGTCCACTTGTTTGATGCAGCCTTAATTCACCCAATTAGCATAACTAATCAAGTGCAACTCTAATCATGTAGTGCCATGTGCTATAGAACCATCTTCAGTGTCAGAACTTGCTGGATGGTGAAATGAGTATTCCTACGGGAAACTCGGAGCGCATATTGTTGAGTATGTGGGGGTGGAAGGTTGAGGATATTTCCTTTTCATCCACAATGCAGATTGTGGAGGTTGGTTATGGTCATGCCTCATATATATGATGTGATTGAGAACAGTTGCGGTCGTGTCTCAGTGATTATAACATGATGTGATTGAGGACAACTACGGTTGTACTTTAGATTAGAGGGTTTTGTATACCCTGGTTTCTAGTGTCGTGACCTGTACCAAGGGCAGACTAGTGGTTATCAGCTTGACTATATGTTGTTGTGGTGGCAGTTTTGACTGATATGTCACTATCTTTTTACTCATATTGACTGAGGAGAAGAGATCTTAGAATACTAGAACTCCTAGATCTTGTACGGAACTGAATAGCCCTTCGTTGGGGTCAGTTGGACTTTGAATGGTACGATTTGAATTCCCTAGGGTGTAATAAAAGATGTAATATAGTCGTGTAGCATATTTGTTTAGGGTTATACATGACGTTTCACATTGGATGATAACCCTTGTTTGTTATCTTTACATAAAGATGATGCTTTAGTGAAATTAAAAGATAGTAGATATACTTATGTTGTGGATATGCTTAATATTGTAGATGCGTACATACAGTAGTCATGCTTATGCTGATAACTATACTGCTACTGCTGATTATAATCATGATGCTAGCTATATCATGTTTTTAATTATGTTTAATACTGCTAGCCATGCCTTTGTAACTAGAGATGCATATACTGCTAATCATGCTTATCTAGATAGTTGTGCTTATGTTGTTAGATCTTCATATGATGTTGATATGTTCAACCAATTAGACATGCTCATGTTGTTAGCTATGCTTATGTGGCTAGACTTGTTCATAATGATAGAGATTCTATGTGACTAGACTTGCTCATGAAGCTAGATATGCATATGCTACTGAATTGCTTATATTGTTAACAAGATAAAGGATGATAGTCTGGCTAATGATGATAGTTATTATATGCTCCTTTATGTATTCTGTTAATCATCAGTGATGATGATCTTATTTGTTATATCTGATTAAACTATGTAACTATTTAATTACTTAATAATGTTGTAATCAATAATCATTGTTGGAGGTCATATCTCTTACTGGGACATGGGTCTCACCCCACATCTTTTTAGGTAATCTGAAGTGACAAAAACAAACATGTGGCAGCAAAGAGGAGCTATAGTAATGAATCTATGAGAAAGTTGAATAGATGTTTGGTGTGTCCTAGAGTCATCCATGTACTCTCAGGTTTGGGTAGGAAAAGTTTGTATATGGTGTTTCAAATGAATCAAAAAAAATTTAGCATGTTAATGTTTATTGTGTAGCATATACAAATATTGTTCTCCTGTGTATATATGTTGTGGCTAAGGCAATAGAACAATTTATATCATATTCTTGGCATATTATGGATATAAGAAAGATGTTGGGCTCTTATTCAAATGTTTCTGAGAGGGTGTTGACGTTGAAATCGGTTTTAATTTACCCATATTTTTGGGTATGTGATTAATTAGTGATCTATTGTGCTTTATGTTTTGAGTAATCTCATTTAGTGTAACGGGTTCTCATAAGTTGATATCGGAGCTTTAGGTTCACTGTGTCTACAGGGACACTAGGACTTAAGACTAGGATGATGTCTAAGTTAGGAATGTGACACACACAAACAAATCATGGTGCATACTGCCTAATATCAGTACTTGGATGCCCTGGCTAGGTATTCAATTATTGAAGAAAGGTAAGTATGGAACTCTTAGATTTTTATCTTTCTGATTACTCTAATCAAGTAGTCATTTTGAGGCACTCTAAAGAACATAATGAATAAGAAATCGTGGTGTGAATATATCAATCCTACCCTAAAGAAGATGAGAATTGCATCATTATCTATCAAAACTTGAATGTTTGGTAAATATAAGAGAAAGATACAACACCATGAAATCTAAATATGAATACAAATAAGGAAAAGAGGAGTTCTTGAAGATGTGATTCAAGAAGATAACAAAGTAAAAGACAGATAAGTCTATGCTTATAAAGTGAATCAAGGTATGAAATCCACATAAGATGGAAAGAGCTCCTGTAACAAGTACAAAATGAGAAGATAAATGGGAACAATGACAAAGGAATAAGGTGGAACCTGAGTTAATCTCAGACCAACCTATGTGTGTAAGACAGTGTTAATGAAAAATCAGCATGGCATGTGAGAAATTAAGGGAGATGTTCCATGTTTAATGAAGAAAATGAAGAATATGATGATTTACTTGTTGATAAGTGGTTGAAAAACATAATAAAATAAGAGAACATACACTAGTGGGATAAATAGTCATCAAGGAAGGAGTAGTGAGATATGTTAATCATGATGATTCCTATGTTAATGTTAAGGAACCCAAAATGAAAAAGGTAAAATGATACATAAGAAGATGTAACCTGCATAATGAAAATAGAATTGGTTACCTTTTTCTAGTGACCCTTGAAAAATACTACTGTGGTATGGAAAGTGTGTTTCACTTTGTGTCTTTCCTTTCTAGGGAATAGCTTTCAAGTGGATCATTGCCAGTTGGTATGTGTGGATTTATTGTAAACATGAGGGTGGATAGCTTATTATAGCATAAGGTTGTTTGGACTATGGTTCCAAGATCATAAAGTTTGTGATTATTTTACTTTTAAGCCTTCCAATAATTAGGAAGACTCCTCTTATATGTCTTGATATTTGTTATGTTGGTAAAAGTAGATGATATAAGGATGTGAGTTCCTTATAGCACATGATGTGGATACCAAGGTAATGAATCCTAGTATCAATAATATGAGAAATATGTGAAGGTTGGAGATGTTTATTAAATGAACATTCCAAGTAGTCCTCTCCCATAGAGAGAGAGAGAGAGTTGATGGTGATCCTATAAATGTTGTTTGGAAGGAAAAACAAAAGTGATTCTATAATTTTGTGTATGGTTCAGTGATAGTTGGGCAAGACCACTATCGAGGATAGATGGTTGTTGGTCAATAGATATGTGATATTGTGTTCCTTTAAGATAAACCTATGATCAAATATCAATGCATAAGAACTAGACTGGATGACATAATTCACATGACCATGATGAGTTTAGAGTTATGTCCTTTAGACTAACCAATATACAAATAGAATTTATGAATAGGAGGAACAGAGTGTTCCAGTCATGTCATACAAGTTATATCAAGCTTTGAATGATGACATGTCAAAGTATTTCAAATATGGTCAAAAATATGATCAATATTTCTTCAAAAACCTTAGGGTTGCCAAAGAATCAATAGCTATGATACAAGTTAAACAAGAGTGATATGGGGTTGATTAAGTGTCTTTATGGGATCATGATATGTCTTCTAGGTAGGTTGTGTAAATCCTAGTAAGGTGAAGATAGTGTTGTTGTTTCACCCCAAATAAGGTTGACTAGGAATGATGTTTCCTTGTTTGTAATGATAGTTTCCAGTGTCAGCATTTCTTTTGATGTTGAAAAAGAACTGACAAGAGTTCTAGTATCAGTGTATTAAAAAAAAGGATGGATACATTGCTTTTTTCTATGCTTCAAGGAATGGTGTGGGACACATGCCATGATTGGTAAAAAGCTAGCAAGTATGACTCTTGAGTAATGTTTTGATACAATAGATATAATTTTAGGATGATAGCTAGAATTTAAAGTTGAACGTTACTACTAGAGTTGTACAGATGACACAAGAAGTTTCTACATTCCATATTGAGAATGTCTTCTTAGGTGGGGGTTTTGTATTGACCTAAGATGAAATATGTATGAATGATGTGACATCACCATGATATGTAAGTAACAATGTGAAGTTAATAGGATGTGGTGCAAAGGAAGTACCCATCTTTGTTTGCCTTGGATTTCAGGGACGAAATCCCTGTTAGGGGTTTATAGTTGTAAGGACCCTAAACTTACTTAATGAGTTGAATGAGCTTAATTATCATAATTTAATTCTTATAACCCTAATATAACCTTGTGATACGCTTTGAAATCATAAGACACTCTTAAGTTTCAAATTTTAATCAATTTGGACATTGTTTGAGCAAGTTATGCAATTTTATGCACATTTTGGACTTTTCTGCAATTTACTCGATTGAGTGGTTTTCTTTGCAATTAATCACTTGAATTATGTTCCTTGGAATCATCATTATTGAGATTTTTGATACATGGGGCACCTATTTAAACCTTGGTTTGAAGGTGTTTTCTCCAAGGGTATTTTAGGGTTTACCCCTTCATGGATGAGCTACCTTTAGTAGCTATCAACTAATGAGTTATTTGTTTTCTTGGAAATTCAAGAAACTAGGGATAATCATGTCTCTATGTATGTTGGGGGATCTTCTTGTGTGTGTGCTTGTATATTCTTACTGGTTTAAGGCCATGGACACTTGGAAACATACTAGAACTTCAACTTTTTCTTTTTCTTTATCTTAAAGTTTCATATACTTATCCCCAAGCACCAAAACGAGCCATTTTCTTTCCACCACTTCCCTTATTATCCCAACCTTGTTCTCCCTCTGTGCTTCTTCGAATTTTCCTGTCCAATGAAGAAGAAAGTGGGGACCTTCTTGGAAAAAGGATCTAGGGTTACAATTGACTTCCTTTTAGGGTTTGAAAAGCTTCCATCTAGTGATCTTAACCTAAAAGAGTAAGAATCTCCTTTCTTCCTCCGTTTATTTATTTTTTATACTTCCTCCTAGCTTTCTCCAGGTTGGAACCTTACTGTTCCATGATATAAATTGCTCTAAAGCTCTAAAACCCTACCTTTCTTGATCCTTATGCTTAGGGTTTTCTCATTTGATGAAGAAAGGTGCTAGATGGATGAGTTCATAGCTTATGATTGGATTTTGTACCCTACCTTCTCGAGTTTTCTTCTATTTGGGGTTTTATATTCTCATTATAGGCAAGTTTTATAACTTTCTCCACGTTTATTGCTTACCATAAGCTTTCTAGATCATGTTCTTGCTTGAAAATGATGATCCATGCACTAAAAAGCTATGCTTGACTTGGATTTCGATTTTTATAATGTTCCCTATTCTGATTTTAGTTCTAGAAGAACTTGTGATCATTTGTACATTATTCCTAAGGTATAATATGACTTGGATCAGGTTGGTTTGACAACCCATGGTGCTAAGCACCTATCAACCAATGGTCAAATTTAGGGTTTTAAGTTGATTTCTTCTATAAACACATGACCCATTAGTGGTACCATTGCAACAAATGATCATGTTGTCTTCATGACAACTGATTATGGTGACCAAGGGTGTCAATTAACGTTCACCCCTTAGGTCAGGTTTTGGATCAATTAGAAGTTTAATGATCAACGATTAAGTACCCTACTGATGTTATCAATCAATGATGACATTAGCTTAATAATTGATGTTGATTAATGAATATAGTGTTGATCTAACAACCTATGGTGATTTAATGTTCACTAATGATGGTGGATCATGTCTATACAACCTATAGTGAGTTAAGCATTGTAGTTCTAGCTTCAATTAAGCCGTATACCAATGGTTCCTTGGGTCACTTGATGCAATGGTCAGACCTATACTATTATTGATGGTTTTAACATATGAACTTGACCCAATGGTCAAGATCTAATGTTTATTCCTCCAATAAGGTGGAATTATGGCTAATGTAATATGTTTGTCATAATAATGTGATTTATTTGTTTTCCTTTATATGATCAACTTGAGAAGCTTACTTGTTGTCAATGGATGGCTTGTTTTAACTGAACTGTTGATTGTGGGTTTTACCCTACTCTCAATGGAACTTTTTGTGTTGTTAATCAAGGGATGTCTAGGGTTAGATGGTAAATTTTTCTAGAGAACAAATCAAGGACTTCATAGGTGGTTTTTCCAAGGTGTTTACTTATGTAAACAATCAATGGTCTTACCTTTTTAACATCCAATGGTTCTTGGTGACATTGTGGTATGGTGATATGGGTTGAATGATGATGAAACAAATGGAGAGTTACCCTTAATGAGGTTGTCTTACTTGTTCACTCATATGAATAGAAGGGATGATAACCATATTGTGTTGAAATGTAACCCTAACGAGGTATAGCTTGTTATACCTAGCTTTAATATAACTAAATGATGGTAATTGGGTATGAATAGTTCTTGAATGACTAATACAATCTTGGAGTACTCTGTTACTGTTGTTGAAACCCTAGTATGCTATAACCCGATGGTTACACCTTGATTTATGTGTGGGTTAATACTTGAGAATCGTATGGAATATGATGTTGATTCTTCACCTTATGCATCCATGATCCAATGGGGATGTTGTGAGTTAGGGTCTGGCTATAAGTGTTGATTAGTAACATTGGTATAATTTATTATGTTGAACCTAACTATAATGCAAATAGATAAAGATGAGTATTCATGTTTAACATTCTTATATCATGGAATGATGGTGGAATAACCTCCTCAATATGATCATAACCTTAATATGTTAATTGGTGGTTATCATAGCCACATGGTTGATACTTTCTTATGCTAAACATGTGCATTATGAATATGATGAGGGTTAATCATAGCTAGATTCCTTGCATGTTGATTTAATAAAGGAATGTTCTTAATGTTAATATAACCCTGCTATGATTGTTTATGAATATCTCCTAAATCATTAATGTAATATTGTGTTGATCCATTGTATTATATGTAAGTGATGTTGTTGAGCCTTGTTATAAGGCATGTAAAGATAATGATGATCTTATAGGGAATAATAGGATGGTCTTAATGACCTTTGGGCATGGTTGAGCCATAAATGAGGTGCAATCCTCTTATGTTGGTAAGGGTTGATACCATGTGATATTGTGAAAAGGATTTATATCTTATGATAGTATGATGACTAGTGTGGTCTCATGAATGGCAAGTAAATAGTACCATGTGATGATGAGATGAGAAATTATGTGTCACGCATTTTATATCTTTTAAAAAGTTGTGATATTTTTATGCTTGCTAGAAGTGAATTAGGGTTTGTATGTCCACTTGTTTGATGCAGCCTTAATTCACCCAATTGGCATAACTAATCAAGTACAACTCTACTCATGTAGTGTCCTATGTCGTAGAACCATCTTCAGTGTTAGAACTTGTTGGATGGTGAAATGAGTATTCTTAAGGGAAACTCAGAGCGCATACTATTGAGTATATGGGGGTGGCAGGTTGAGGATATATCCTTTTCATCTATAATGCAGATTGTGGAGGTTGGCTATGGTCATGCCTCATACATCTGATGTGATAGAGAATGGTTGTGGTCGTGTCTCTGTGATTATAACATGATGTGATTGAGGACAACTATGGTTGTACCTCGGATTAGAGGGTTTTGTATACCCTGGTTTCTAGTGTCGTGACCTGTACCAAGGGCATACTAGTGGTTATCAATTGTACTATATGTCACTGTGGTGGTAGCTTTGACTGATATGTCACTGCCTTTTTACTCATACTGACCGAGGGGAAGAGATCTTAGGATACCGACACTCCTAGATCTTATACGGAACCAAATAGCCCTTCACTGGGGTCAGTTGGACTTTGAATGGTACAATTCAAATTCCCCAGGGTGTAATAAAAGATGTAATACAATCATGTAGCATATTTATTTAGGGTTATACATGACATTTCACATTGGATGGTAACCCTTGTTTGTTATCTTTACATAAAGATGATGCTTAGTGAAATTAAGAGATAGTAGATATACTTATGTTGTAGATATGCTTAAGATTGTAGATGCGTACATATAGTAGCCATGCTTATGTTGATAACTATACTACTACTGCTGATTATAATCATGATGATAGCTATTTCACGTTGTTAGTTATGTTTAATACTGCTAGCCATGCCTTTGTAACTAGAGATGCATATACTGCTAATCATGCTTATCCAGATAGTTGTGCTTATGTTGTTAGCTCTTCTTATGATGTTTATATCTTCAACAAATTAGACATGATCATGTTGTTAGTTATGCTTATGTGGATAGACTTATTCATAATGATAGAGATTCTATGTGACTAGACATGCTCATGATGCTAGATATGCATATGCTACTAAATTGCTTATATTGCCAATAAGATAAAGGATGATAGTCTGGCTAATGATGATAGTTATTATCTGCTCCTTTATGTATTTTGTTAATCATCAGTGTTGTTGATCTTATTTGTTATATCTTATTAAACTGCTTAACTGTTTAATTACTTAAAAATGTTGTAATCAATAATCATTGTTGGAGGTTATATCTCTTACTGGGACATGGGTCTCACCCTTATGGTTCACCACATCTTTTTAGGTAATCTGAAGTGACAAAAACAAACTTGTGGTAGCAAAGAGGAGCTATAGTAATGAATCTATGAGAAAGTTGATTATATGTCTAGTGTGTCCTAGAGTCATCCATGTACTCTCAGGTCTGAGCAGGAAAATTTTGTATTTTGTGTTTCAAATGAATCAAAATTTTGTTAGCATATTAATATTTGTTGTGTGGCATATACAAATATTGTTCTCCTATGTATATATGTTGTGGCTAAGGTGATATAACAATTTGTATCATATTCTTGGCATAGTATGGATATAAGAAAGATGTTGGACTCTTATGCAAATGTTTCTGAGCGGGTGCTGACTTTGAAATTGTTTTTAATTTACCCATATTTTTGGGTATGTGATTAATTAGTGATCGATTGTGTTTTATGTTTTGAGTAATCTCATTTAGTGTAACGGGTTCTTACACAACACCTTGAACTTTTTTGAAAACCTTTATAACCTAAGTGTCTATGTAAGTTTGTACATTACCATCCATGTCATTCTTGTTCTTGAAGACCCACTTGAGCCCTATGGGTTTTACCCCTTCAGGTTCCACCAAGGTCCATACCTTGTTGGTGGACATGTATTCCATCTCAGATATCATGGCCTCAAGTCATTTCTCAAATTCTGGTCCCTTAACAACTTCTAGGTTGGTTTTTGGATGATCATCAATGACCAACTCATTGTCTTCTTGAGTCACAAGATAACCAAATATTTCAGGCTCAAGGTGTGTTCTACTAGATCTGTGTGGTTCTTGTGTTACATGAGGAATTTGAGATTCCACAATGGTTTGTGACTCTCTATTTTCCTCTTGTACCTGTACAGGTTTATTGTTTTCTTGTTGGCCTTGAAACTCTTTGAGTTCTACTTTTCTCCCAGAGATTCATTTGGAAATTTAATTCTTTTCTAGGAATACAACATCCCTATCAAAAAACACTTTGTTGTTAGATCGAGTATAAAAGTAGTGTCCTATGGTTATTCCTAGTATATCCAACAACAAAAAATGTATCCAATTTGAGTCCAACATTTTCATGATACTACTTTCTCACATAAGCTTCACATCTCCAAATATTCATAAACGACACATTAGGATGCTTTCCATACCATACCTCATATGGTGCCTTTTGGACTGATTTAAATGGTACACAGTTTCGTATAAATGTTGTGGTTTATAGAGCATAACCTAAAAAGGAAGTCAGGAGATCAACGAAACTCGTCATTTATCGCACCATATCTAGCAATGTGCGATTCTTTTTTTCTAACACACCATTATGTTGTGGTGATCTAGGTGGAGTCTATTGTGATACGATATCACAGTCTTTCAGAAGGTCCGCAAACTCTTAGCTTAAGTATTCTCCACCTCGATCAGAATTAAGTGCCTTAATACTTTTACCAAGTTGGTTTTGTACTTCATTCATGAAATCCATGAACTTTTAAAGAGTTTATGACTTATGTTTCATCAAGTAAACATAACCATACCTGTTGAAGTCACAAGTAAAGGTAATGAAGTACTAATAATCACCTCTAGCATTTGTTATAAAAGGGACACACACATCAGTATGTATGTGTCCTATAGTCCTTTCATTGTTACCAGTGAAGGGAGTCTTTGTCATCTTGCCCAACAAACAAGAGTCACGTGTATCTATTGATTCGAATTCAAAAGAGTCTAGATATCCATCTTAATGGAGTCTTGAAATGTGTTTCTCATTTACGTACCCTAGAAGGCAATGCCAAAGGAATGTTCTGTTATTGAGTTTTAAATTTCAGTATTTACATTATATATATGTGTCTCTATATCTATCATATAAAGACCATCGGACATTGTAGCATTGCCATAAAAGATCTCATATTTTGAAATTGAACATTGACCATTCTTTACATGAAATTCATATCCACTCTTGTCCATAAAATATACAGAAATAATGTTTCTATTAATGGAAGGTACAAAGTAGAAATTCTCTAACTCTATTACAATCCTCGTGGGTAGAGATAAATGATAGGTTCCAACTATAGTAGTAGCAACTCTAGCTCCATTTGCAATGCAGATTTCAACCCCGCCCTTTCTTAAAGGTGTACTTCTTTTTCAGATCATGCATATTCGAACATATGTGATGTCCACATCCGTTATCTATACCCAAGATGAAGAAGTAGACATATTTATCTTAATAATGTATATACTTGAAGTGGAGATCTCTATCCCCTCCTTCCTTGGTTCCTCTAGGTAGAGAGGGCAATTCCTTTTCCAGTGTCCAAGTTGGTGATAGTGGTGACAATTGCCTCCCTTGGTCACCCCTTCCTTTTCTTTGAGTGCAGAAGACTTAGGTTTCTAGCCAGCTTTAGAACTCTTCTTAGATTTGACTTTTACCATGGACTTCCCTTTGCATTTGTTGATCATCATCACAGTTTGGGCTTATGTTTCTTCATATGTGCATCAGTTGTTCTCAACATGTCAAGAAATCCTGATAATGACTTGTCAAAAACATTCATGTGGTAGTTCATGACAAATTGGTTGTATGATTTTGGGAGTGACTACAGAATTACATCTGGGCCAACTCTTGACCCAAGGGAAATCCCAGTCTAGCAAGGTTCTCCACATACCCAATAAGCTTGAGCACATGGGGACCGACTGTATCTCCTTCTACCATGTTGCACTTGAGCAGCACCTTGGAGACATCATATCTCTCTTGTCTTTCCTAATCTTGGTACATGTTCTTAAGATGTGTTACCATCTCAATAACAGCCATATTCTCATGTTGTTTCTACAAGGTGTAGTGCATTGAGCACAACATCAAGAACTTGACATGGATGGCATCATTAGAGTGCTTCTTGTAAGCATCCCTATCATCCTTAGGCACAGTGAGAGCAAGTTCATCTAGTTCTCGTGGCTCCACGACATAGATCTTGCGCTCTTGTATGAGAACAATTATCAACATCCTAAACCAGTGACGGAAATTATTCACATTCAACATGTCCTTCTCAAGGACTGATCACAAAGAAAACATGTTATTGGTTGCCATTTTATTCTACAAGAAAATTTTGCAATTTGTAGGCTTTTACTTGACGAGTCGACCTCCTTCCCTCACTTATTGATACCTACAATAAGTTGAGTTTCTTTTCTTTCTTTCAGCACAGTAGTTGAAAAAAGCAAAAGTCAAAAATACTTTTCATTTGATTTGATTAAAGAAAATTTGATTATGTTTAATTAGGCCTATAATTTATTAAGCTCTGACTATTTTGTTCAAATTGATAGCCCTCACATATCAATTCAAAAGATTGCAGCATACAACCTTCTAGTGAGCCAAGATGGAAATTAATTAATTTATTACCCGGCCAACTCCAGCATCCAACACCAATTATTAAGGTAGGCAACATTTTGCCAATTGCATCTCATACAATTCTTTTATAGATGGTGTGCACAACTCTTTGTCACATTCATATGTATGCTTCTAGGCACTAAATCTCAATAAAGTCACCTAGTTAAGCCTAACCCAATAGCCAACACAATAGTAATCCAGCCTTCTTGGCAGGTCCACATAACTCCCATTACACTTCCATGAGATAGACGGTGCACCACGCTTGGTGTGTCTACGCTTAGTCAATCAAGATTTTCATGTGTGTTTATTATGGAAAGCATATAAGCCTTAATATTTGATTGTGGGATTTTATATTTATATAAATACATGTACATATTCAATCACCACATACTTATAATATGTATCATATACATACTATATCCACAAACAAAACATACAATTATAGAATACGAGCGATGGTTATGGCCACACTAATTCAATTTCTTGGAGACACAAGGAATTGCTACCATCTCAGGTCCACATCATATGTAGAAACCTATTGTTGAAGAAGACCTATGTTGGAACTAGTCGGGGTCAATCGACTCAACTCTTGATCCAATTGGTTGGCCTCCTGTCGTTCGGTTGATCTCTTAGATTGGTCGACTAGTCTCTAGTTCAAGCAATGCCTGGACTCCTCTAGTCGATCAGTTGGGCCACCATCCAATCGGTCAGCTACTCCTGTCATCTGGCCTCCTCAGTCCTCCATTCGATCGGTTCGACTGTTGAGTCAGTCGGTTCATCTGGTGCATAATGCCTTCTTTTTCCAAAATAGAAAATAAAACTATACTATTCCTATTTAACTTGTTATATTATATATAGGAAAACCTCGAGTTACATTTGGGGAGCATAGGAAGGAAAGCATTAATACTTTCACATATGAAACAATAGAGAGAGGTTTGGTATGCAAATCGAGTTGTGTGTATATATAATGTGTCGTGGGTGATATTTAATCAGATATGCACATTAATTATTTAAATATTCACATTGCATGTAATAAATAAATGATAAAACAAAATTATGATCATATCAATTAAATCATAAAATATAGTAAATTCATGTGGCTCTAATACCATTGTAGGGATTTATGATGATAGATATGCAATGGAAACAAAAAGTATTCTTTCCATATTCCCCTTAGATAGCAGATCGCGTCAACAACTATAGATTGTAAAGGAAGATTGCAAGGCATATACCTAGTTCTAGAGCTTGTCCAGTCACTATCCTTACAGCAGTGTGCTTCTTTTACAAGAAACACATGTACCATAAATGGTGGTTGACGACATCCTCCTAGCATGTTGCAAAGGCCTTCACACCTCTATGTAGTCCATGTGGATTACCAGGAACTTTTGTCATTCTTTTAGAATGGATAGGAAGGACTTGTCCCTTATAATGTCAATGTGCTAGTTTTGACTTTATCTCACATGTTGTATCGCCCTTGATGTCTCTCTCTTTTACTAGCAAGACTTGCTTGGGTTCTCACATTACCACAACTATGAGAAAACAACAATTGTCATAGCTTATTATTGTGTCTTCAGAAAGACTAGACTTCCCCCTTTATATAGGATGGTCAGGGCCAGAGTTTACAGATCGTCTGGGAATGAAGAGAGGGATTTTCATGAATTTTCTAGAAGTTGCAAACAATGAAATAGTTGATTCATCACTGAACTGATCAGTTCACATGTGAAATGGTCGGTTCAACACTTGAACCGGTCGGTTCACTATGTGTTCGCAAATTAGTACACAATATGATGTCAATATCAATCCTTGGTCTAGTTTTACTAATCAACCAACAAGTTGGTTCACAACCTAAACTGGTAACCAGTTGGTTCATACATCTCAATTGGTCGGTTCACTGGCTGAATCGGTTGTTTCAAATTTCTAACAACCAATATATTTTAAATTGAATACCTGACACTTTAGTAATCAAGTTTAAACAATATTCATGAGTAATATCCTATTCCAGGTAAATCCTATGTGTGTGACCCTATAGGTCCCAATTTATGTTGGCGATGAATGTCCATCACTTACTTATGACATCACAAGCAATGAGAGGGATCTAGAAACACATCATTGCTGCCCAAGTAATTGGAAAGTTGGAGAAAAACTTCAACCTATAGTTCATGATTAGTGCTATAGTGATTGTATGGTTCCTTTGTCTCTGATATCCAAATTGAACTCAAGGCATGGAATCATCATCCTCTTCAACATTCATTCCATGTTCCTGGGACTAGAGAAGACTGTCTAAGATGCATGTGAGCTCACATATCATACATTGATTTACACGAGTATGGCCATACATTTCTCAGTCTTTCTTATCAATTGGTCAAGATATCAACTCTAATAGGAGCAACAAATCCCATCTACATCACTCACAGTTAATCCGCATATGTCACAATGTATCCAAGCATCACATTTATGGTAACCCTTATTCAAGATCACTTTGGATGATGTCAAAGTACATCAACCAACGTGTGATGAGTGTAGTGATTTTAGGTCTAAGAACCAAAATCACTTTCGTCACTATCAGAGTTGATTCTGACTAGCATTCGATGGTTTCCATGCATCGGTCTCAAGGTGGATCTGTCTAATATACTGTTCTCTAACAAGTATCTATGTCTTTGATTTGATATCACATATCATGACAAATGAGATTTTTTTCATCAACCATCACACACTCTAGTCTTATGTGTTATTGTTCTCTATTGGCTTCCACAATAACAGCCGACTAGGGACATAACAAGAATGTATCTACTCTTATCATACATATGATCTTATTGTTTAGGTCCTCAATCTGAAGACATATGTCATTGAGTAACATCATTCTTTAGACATATATCTTGTTATACCATTATCTCATAAATGAACAAACATATAGAGGAAGATTGCCTTTATTATCAGTCAAATCCTTTAAAAGATATGTCATTACAATCATCATATGATTTGCTCTCTATTAATACATACCAACAATTTTATCTATTATGTTTGTGTCAATCATGAGATGATGGCATAGACATAGTATGTCTAAATAATGATCTTACTCGATGACATATATCTTCTGGATGAGGATCTAAACAATTAGATCATATGTATGATAAGAGTACATGCATTCTTATTATGTCTATAGTCAGAGTCTATTGTGGAAGCAAAATAGAAAATAGTAATATATAAGAGTAGAGTGTGTGTTGATTGATGATAGAGTCTCATTAGTCATTATATGTGACATCAAGTCAAACACGTAGGTACTTGTTAGAGAACAGTGTACCGAACAAACCCACCTTGAGAGTGATATATGGAGACCATGGAATGGTAGTAAGAATCAGCTCTCATAGTGATAGTGGTGATTGTGGTTCTTAGACCTGAAGTCACTACACTCTTCATGTATCATTCGATGTGATTTTCACATCATCCAATGTGACCTTGAATTAAGGTTTCCATAAAAGTGATGCTCAGGTGCATTGTGACACATGAGGATTGAGTGTGAGTGATGTAAATGGGATTTGTCCCTCCTAAAGAAGATTGATATCCTGGCCACTTGATAAGCGAGACTGAGAAATGTATGATCATACTCATGTGAGTCGATATCTCATATGTGAGCTCACATGCATCTCATACAGTCTTCTCTAGTTCAAGGAACATTGATTGAATGTTGAAAGGGTGATGATTATACGCCTTGAGTTCAATCTAGATATCAGAGACAATGGAACTATACGATTATTGTGACATTGATCATCGATTATAGGTTGAAGTTGTTCTCCAACTTTTGAATTACTTGGGTAGCAATGATGTGTTTCAAGATACCATTCATTGCTTGTGATGTCATAACATGGTTATGGACACTCACTGCCAACGTAATTTGGGATCTATAGGGTCACACGCATAGGATTCACCTGGACTAGGAGTTTACTCATGAATAAGGTCTAACTTGATTACTAAAGTGTTTAGGTATTCAATTTAAGTAACACTGGTTAAACATTGGCTTAACTAGAATTTGAATCACCCGTTTCAAAAGTGAATCGCCCGGTTTAGAATATGAATCACCCGATTCAAAAGTGAACCGACCGGTTCAAAATGTGAAATGGCCATTTCAGATTGTTAATCGTCCAATTTGATTATCAGTATGACTAGATCAAGGATTTACGTTGACGTCAAGTTATGCATTAATTGTCACATTGAAAGCTAATATGTTTGTGAATAGGAAATATAGTGAACCGGCCAATTCAAGTGTTGAATCGATCATTTCACAAGTAAACCAACCATTCAAGTGTTGAACTGACCGATTCACATACAAACTGGTTGTTTCAAATGAGAACCGACCATTTCATGATTTGTAGCAGCCATAAGTTTTTGAAAATCTATCTTTTTGACTCCTAGTTGATCTCGAAACCATGACCTTGGCCCTCCCATAAATATAGGGTAGTGAAGGCTTTCATGAGACACAAAAATAACCTATGACAATTGTTGTCCTCTCACAATTGTGGTAACATGAGATCCTGAGAAAGTCTTACACATAAAAGGGAGAGATAGCAAGGGAGAGACAACAAGGGATAGCAAGTCAACACTAGCACGTTGACATTCAAAGGGACAACTCCTTCCTATTGGCATTAATAGCACAATGTGGAGTTTTTGATGGTCTGTATGGACAATATAGAGGTGTGGAGGCCATTTCTGCCATGCTAGGACGATAACAACCACCACCGTATGTGGTGTTGTTCTAGGAGGCCATTGCCAACAGTTGTTTGTGTGTAACATGCGAAGTATGCACTTCACCGTGTAAGAGTTGTCATTGGACTTTCTCCAGGACCAGGTTTATCTCTTGTTACCTTATTTCCTAGATACATTGTTATTAAAGTGATCTTGCTGGTAAAGGAATAGGGATAAAAACTTTGTTTCTGCTACCTTCTATGTCGTCCCTATTCCCCAATAGTGGTATTAGATCCATGTCAATTTATGGTGTATCTGGATGTAAATCAATGTGATCGGATTTATTTTATTTTATATGATGTGAATATTAAAATTATTATTGTGCATATCCAATTAAATATCACATATGAAACTATATATATATATGCAATCTATATGTGTCACTTTAAAAGTGTTTTGATGGTGGATGTATGTGTGATTACGATGTGTCTGCATGGTTGTTTGGTTTTCTTATTACTCAGTTTGCATGTCGAGTCTCTCTCCTCCTTTCCAAATGTAAATTAATTCTCTTCTTACTATATTCCCCTCAAATCTAACTCGAGGTTTTCCATATTACAATGTAATATGGATTAGGATAGTTCTCATTTCTATTTTGGAAAGAGAAGATGTCATGCATGAGTGAACTCGATTGAATGGAGGTCTAAGGAGGTGGCAGATAGGAGGAGTCAACTAATTGACTAGAGTCTCATCTGATTGACAGGAGGAGTCTAGTCAACCGCATGATCCAAGACCATTCAACTGACTGATGAAGCCAATTAACTAACTAGGAAGTCCAACTAATCAACTGGAGGGTCTGGTTGATTGATTAGCCTGTTCCAGCAGCATATTATCTAGTGAAGGTTACTACATATGATGTGGACCTTATGTGGTAGCAATTCTTTGTGGCTCCAAAGAATTGTATTAGTATGGTCATAATCATGGCTTGTATATTTTCTGATTGCATGTGTCATTTGTGGATATAGCATTTATATGATATGTACTTTAAGTATGTTGTGACTGGATATGTATTTGTATTATATATATAATCTCTCAATAAATATTAAGCCTTAGATGCTTTCCATAAGAGACACATATGAAAAAGCTTGATCAACCGAGCGTAAGTTACACCAAAGTATGGTTCATCATCTATCTCATGGAAGTGTGGTGGTAGATATGTGGGTCTACCCAAGTAGGGTGCATATTCTAATGTGTTGGCTTTTGGGTCAGGATCAACTAGGTGGCCTTAATGAGATTAAGTGCGTAGAAGCATACAGATGGATTGTGACAAGGATTTGTACACACTATCAGTCCAAGAGTTGCATGAGATGCAATCAGCAAAAGTTTCCTACCTAGATAGTCAAGTTGTAGGCAATCAGCCGAAGATGACTCATTAATTGATGAAATATGGATCTTGGCTCACTAGGAGGTTGTACATTACAATCTTCCAAATTGGTAGTGAGGGCTATAAATTTGAACAAAATACTGAGAGTGATAATTAATCAAAAGCTTTATTAATATCGTCAAACTTATCAAATCAAGTCAAGTCAAAAGTGTTTTGACAAAAGTTCAACTTTTCTTTTGTAGAATCTAGTGGAAAACACAAACTTGTTTTCTTTACAATTGGTCCTTGAGAAGGACAAGTGGAATGGGAACAACTTCCATGACTATTCGAGACATTGAGAATCATTTCTCACTCAAGAGTGCAAGCTCAATGTCCTGGAAACACCAGATCCAGATGAACCCACTCCCATCACGCCTAAGGCTGACAGGGATGCTTACAAGAAGCACTCTGAAGATATCGTGGATGTGAAGTTCCTAATAACGTGCTTAATGATCTATGAGTTGTAAAGACAGAATGAGAACATGGATGTTATTGAGATGGTAACACATCTTAAAAACATGTACCAATATCAGGCAAGACAGGAGAGATATGATGTTCAAAGGTGTTGTTCAAGTGCAATATGGATGAAGGAGATCTACTAGGTCCTCGTTTACTCAAGTTGATTGGGTATGTGGAGAACCTTGCTATAATGCGATTTCCCTTGGATCAAGAGTTGGCCACATATGTGATTCTTCCGTAACTACCAGAATCATACATCCAGTCTGTCATGAACTACAACATGAATGATTTTGACAAGCATTATTAGAATTATTTGGCCTGTTGAGGACATTTGAAATGTATATGAAAAAGGAAAAACCCAAATCTGTGATGATGATCAGTAGAGGGAAGTTAAAGTACAAAGACAAAGCTAAGAAGTGTTCTAAATCTAGCCAAAAACCAAAATCTTGTGCACTGAAAGCTAAGGGAGGAGTAAATAAGTAAGGGATGTGCCACTACTATCACTATCCTGGACACTAGAAAAGGAACTATCCTCATTATATAGAGGAACTTAGGAACAAGGAGGAGATAGAGATATCCACTTTAGGACTAAAAAAGAAGTAAGCTAGAACTATGCGGAGCAAGAGTTTTTTCCACTATAGTTGAAATTTGTCATTCATGGGCATGTAATAGAATTAGTGAATTGGTATTATGTACCTACCATTAATGAAAACATCATGTATCTTGTATGGACAAAAATATTATGAATATTTGATGTTTTGTTCTAAAAGATAAAATCTTATATGGTAGTGCTCTATGTCTCATAATCTTTACATGATAGTTCTAGAGACAAATATGTGTAAGACATATACCGAAAGACTCGATGACTCAAACAATAAAACCTATAGCATTGTCATATAGAGAACACAAATAAGAAATGCATTTTTAGAATCCATACAGATGGTTGTCCAGATTCTTTTGGTTGTTGAACCAATAGAGACATGAAAGTCTTATTTATTGGGCAATGTGACAAAAGCACCTTTAACCAGATGTAGAGGGGGAGCGAGTATTCTATTAGGGTTCATACATACTGATGTACATGACCCAATTAGAATAAATGTTAGAGGTTATTAATAGTAGCTCACTATATTTATTGATGATCTCAGTAGATATGGTAGTTTGTATTTAATGAAATACAAGTCTGAATCTCTTGAAGTGTTCAAGGAGATCATGAATGAAGTACATAACCATCTTGGTATAAGTATTAAAACTTTTCGATATTATTGATATGGAAGGAACCAAGAGTTTGAGGACTTTCTAGAAAACTATGATAATGTATCATGATGAACTCCTCCTGAAACATAATGATGTATTGAAAATAAATCTAGTTGATCTTCTAATTTCCTTTTGGCACATGCTTTACACTAAACAATGTACCATCTAAAATGGTTCAAAAGACACCATATTAGACATGGCATGAGAAGTGTCTTGATATGTATTTTATAAGGATTGGGATTGAAATCTTATATAAGAAAAAAAATTCTTGAAAATATTTGTCCACAAATCACATAACTATTATTTTGTTAAATACTACATTTATATTCCAATCTGACAACAAAGTGTTTGTTTCTAGGATGTTTGTATTCCTGAAGGAAATTTAGTTCCAAAGGAATTAGTGGGAGAAAAGTAGAACTCAAAAAGTTTGAGACCAATAAGAAAACATTGAACCCAAAAGAGGTACAATGGGAACAATAAGAATCACAAATTGTTGTGGAATTTCAAGTTCCTTATGTAACACAAAACCTTGAAGATCTAGTAGAACACACCATGAGATTGAAAGATTAGGATAACTTATGGGCCAAGAAAGTGGTAATTTGGTCATAGAAAATGATCCAAGAACCAACATAGAAGCTATTGAGGGTCTAGGATATGAGAAATGGCTTAAGGCCATGAGTTCCATGATGGACTCCATGCACACCAACAAGGTATGACCTTGATGTATCCATCAAAAGGGTTAGAACCTCTAGGGTACAATTGGGTCTTCAAAAGGAGATCGAAAAGGATGGTAATGTACAAACTTATAAGGGAAGATTAATTTAAATGAATTTCAAACAAGTTCAAATTGTTGAACATGAGGAAATCCTTTCACCAGTTGCCATTGTTAAATACATTAGGATCATGCTTGCCATTACATCTCAGTATGACTATGAATGTGAAAATTGGATGTTAAAATTGGTTTCCTTAGTAGGAATATTGTAGACGATGTGTGTGTGACACAACCTAAAAGGTTTTATAGATCCAATAACTACAAATTAAGTCGACAAGCTACAAAGGTCAATCTATGGATCTAAATAAGCATCTCAGAGCTGGAATCTTCAATTTCACATGATAGTCAAAGAGTTTCAATTTTAGTGAAAATAAAGATGAAACATGTGATTACAAATGTTATTGGGAGCATATTTATATTCCACATAATAATGGGGAATGATGTCCTTATCTTACAAATATTAAAACTTTAGTGGAAAGCACCTTCTCTATAAAGGGATTAGGCGAAGCATCCAATATCTTAGAAATCAAGATCTATAGATATAAATCTTGAAAGCTTCTTGAATTAAGTGAGAGCACATGTATTGGCAAGATGTTGAAGTGTTCAACATAGAGTACTCAATGAGAGAAAATTTGTCCATGTCTCATGGAATTAGTCTCTCAAGATCTTAGTTTCCCAGTTCTTGTGAAGAACAGGAATACATGAGTAAGATGCCAATTACATTCCTGGTATTATGTACTCATCTTGTTGTCTCGTATGTATTGGACGTGATGAGTGGATATATATCAGATCCCAATGAAAGTCACTATACTGCCATAAAGAACATCTTAAGTACTTGAGAAGCACTAAAAGGATTGGTTCCTTGGTTATGGTAATGAGGAAGAGTTGGGTGTAGAGGGTTACACCGATGCAAGCTTCCAAAATGATAAAGAAAATTAACAATCACAGTTTAAATTTGTGTTTGACCTTAAAACAAGAATTATAAGATGGAAAAGCTCCAAGCAAGAGACAATTATTTAATTCTACAATAGAAGTCGAGTTCCTTGTTATTTTGAAAATAGAAGAGGATTCTATATGGATCAAGAAGTTCATATAGATGAACTTATGGGAGGTTGCAACCATTAATATCATAGTAGAAATACTGTGACAACAATGGATCTACTAGATAGGCAAGGAATTGAGATAGCATACTATGACAATTCCATGTCATGCAAGAAGTCATACAACAAGGAGATGTGAAAACTTGTGAAATACTGAATAGAGGCAAATGTTGCTAACCCGCTATATAAGCACTTGCATAGAAGAAACATGGTGGACATATTGACATCATTTTGAATAAGTATCACGGGTTATTGGATCTAAGTGCAAGTGGGAGTATGATGGTATGCATGCCCATAAATCCAATCATGTGATGATTGTAATGGGGCATCATATACTTGATTTGATCATTATAAAGCTAATTATGTCTATTATGTTTGTCTCAATCATGAGATGATGACAGAGACATAGTATATGTCTAAAGAATGATGTTACTCGATGAATATGTCATCGGGATGGGACCTAAATAATAAGATCATATGTATGATAAGAGTACATGCATTCTTGTCATTTCCCTAGTCAAATATTACTAAGGAAGTGAAATAGACAATAGTAATACATAAGACTAGAGTGTGTATTGACTGATGACAGAGTCTTATTAGTCATGATATGTGATATCAAGTCAAACACAGAGGTACTTGTTAGAGAACAGTGTATCGGACAGACCCACCTTGGGAGTGATACATGGAGACCATGGAATGGTAGTAAAAATCATCTCTCATAGTGATACTGGTGATTATTGTTCTTATACTTGAAGTCACTACACCCATCATTGTTCTTATACTTGATGTCATAAATTTTTTATAGACATTCACTGTCAACATAATTTGGGACCTATAGGGTCACGCATAGGATGCAGCTAGAATAGGAGATTACTCATGAATAAGGTTTTACTTAATTAGTAAAATGTTTAGGTATTCATTAAAACAATGTTGGTTGAACATTTGTTGAACTGGAATTTGAATTACTCAATTTAGAAGTGAATCACCCAGTTCAGAAGTAAACTAAATGGTTCAAATGTGAAATGACCGATTCAAATTGTGAATCACCCAGTACAATGGTCAGTACGACTGGATCAAGGATTGATGTTGACATTATGTTGTGCATTAATCATCACAAAGAAATCAAATGTGTTTGTAAATAGCAAAAAAATTGGAAAAATTGTGGGAAACGGTGCCTGGTTAATGTGGTGTTCACAAATATCCCACGTAGCTTATTCATATTTTCTATCAAATTTGGAGTTATATGACTATATTAGAACCTATCAAAATAATAAGCCACAACTACATACATTAATTCACATTAAGATTAATATGTTTATGTTGTTTTTCATATTAATACAGGGGTCATCCTAACCCATCATTAAACCAAGAATACATCATTCACTGCAAAATTCATCGATCAATCATGTTCATGATCAAGTCAAGTTTTACATCATGACTTAGGGTCCATAATAGATGGATTCATTGTTAGCTTGTCAAAAGTTGATAAGATGAGTGTGTCATACATTAATCTACATTGACGGGATCAAAGTAGATTCACTTGTGACATTATAGCTTCAACTTTTCCATCTAATATTTGAATCCATGACTAAACATGTTTTGCATCATATCTTACAAATTCAAACTTATGACCAATTTTAACTCCCCAATATAATGTCATATATGTGTAGGTCCCATTCTACTAATCAAAATGGGGTATAGTTTCACTATATTATGATATTCCTAGTAAAAACTAAGGTTTTAGGAAGACATACCTCAAAAGATTATTCTAGATCATTGATTTCACCCTCCAAAACCTAAGCTTATGCCACATAAGCGTTTGGCTTCTTAGAATAACATGTATATGGCCTTGGGAGTCCATATTCTTTACTTGAACTGCATTTTGCTTTGGTATTTCTTAATATAACTACATCCTCCCGACCTCTTGTCCTTTGATCTAGTTTTGCCATAACCTCCAACTCTAGCAACCTTTATGGTGGGATCTGGGCCATCCTATCACCCACATATGTTGTGTTGTGGATTACAAAGATGATATATGCTCCCTAGTCTGCCAAGAATCCCTTGTTGCAGTGTTGTGCAATACCTATGTGAGGAGCTCTCCTCCATGGAGGCAAGGTCACAAGGGAAAGGGGATATGCTCCCTAGCCATGCACAATCTCCATAAACATTAAAGAAAGGGCCATAAACCCTCCATAAGCTTTGGGATGCCCTCTCTTTACCTTGGGAAGGTCTAAGGAACATCTTTGGTAGCCCTCTTCTTCTCCACCAAAACTATGGCTTAGAATATTGATACAACCGCTTTCTTTATTGTTGGTATTAGTTATCAACATTCAGAGGCAATGGTGATTGTTTTACACCCTTTGGTTACCCTCTATCACTCCAAACTCTACTTTCCTATCTACTGAAATAGAAAAGGAGAAGCAAAAAAGAACAGATGCCTGGACTTCCCTTATATGGCACCATTACCCTCAACTAAGGGGACAAAAGGTAGCTCTTGCCTTTATTAGTGTATTCCCTCTATCATCACTGTGTTATCTCTGTGATTGGAGAGGAGGTCAGGGGTGGAATCTTCATTGGATATAGTCCCTCATTTCCTATTTTGAATGGAGGTAGGAGAGAGGTTGTTAGTCGATGAATGCTAATCTAAGGGTGGTTAGATGCAAGGTTATTAAGTTGTGTCCCCCCCCAACAATGTTTGACTTAGGAACAGCTGCTACATACTTACATTTACTTATTAAAATCAAACACCAACCTTTTCATTGACAACATTATTCAAAATACCTTCCATTTTGAAAGATTAATTACTTCCAAACCATAACTCCAAATGCAGAATAAATTGAATGTTCCTCTTTTCCAAGTAACATCCGCATTGACCAAGTCTCCTCCAAAAAAGGCAAACATTTGATGGTAAATCAAAACAATTCTGAAGTGGCATGTAATTAAATCTCATAAACAAAGGTGAATTTCTCAAATATCTCCTATAGGTCTCTAGAAGAGTTAAATGTCTTGAAATTTTAAGAGTGTTATTAGAATACCCTTTCCTCATCATTCAAATAGATTATATATAAAATATAAAATTAATTGCACATCATGTGGCAATCAAGTCACTCCTTCGCCATTTTATCTAGAGGAAGGAGAAAGGTTGTTGGCCACTAGATGCTAATATAAGGGTGCCCATACTTAAGGCGATTAAGTTGTTCCCTAACAATGTTTGACTAAGGTGCCAGTTGTTGCATGCTTATGTCTACTAATAAAACTCAATCACCAACCTCCTCAATTGTTAATATTATTCAAAATACCTTCCATAACCAAAAATCATTTACTTCCAAACCATAACTCCAAAGGCAATGAAACTTTGGAGACTTTTTTATGCCAAGTAACATACACATTGACCAAGTATGCTCCAAAAAGGCAATTGTTTAATAGTCAAACCAAAAAAATCTGAAGTGTAAGTAATGAAATCCCTAATACAACCAATGATTATTTTTAAAAAATATTATATTTAATAATCTTTTTCAATTACAAATTCTACAGAAAGAAGGGAAATTATAGGTCCTCACAAGGGAGTCCCAAGATCTTGGAGGAGATAAGTATATTTTTCTATGACTCCTCATGCTTGGGAAGGTATTTTATTGAGTAGATTTTTAGTTGTTTGTGTAAGAAAGTGAGTTTGATAAGCTTATATCATCAATATATAACCTTATAAGGAATGACATGCAATGTTTAGTTTGGTTTTTGAATGATTGGTCAAGTCCTATCAAGATAAATCTAGTTCCATTGAGGTGGACCTGAATACCATAAACCCAAAGAGAGAATACAAAGTTAGTTCATATGAGACAGTCATATAGTGAAGTGAGATTAGATAGATTTAGCATGGAACTAGCCTCATGATAAGGCTTAGGAAAACCTTAAATTGGTTGAATAATGGTTTGATATATGTTTTTGAGTCACTTTATAATATATGTAGATATGATAATATGGAAGTTCCAGTGATAGATTTGGTATCTCTCTCAACATAGATGGCTAACCACATACCTCAATAATTATAGCATAATATGATTTGTTAGTCTTGTGACAAAAACACTAATATTGTGTAAAACCAAAATTTGGAGAAGTGTTAAAAGATCATATTAATGACATATTTAGTATGGTGTTAATCTAAGCCCTTAATAGAAGATGATGAATATGGTTTAACTATTATAAAAATAATGACACTTTGATAAAATCTAATAATAATTAGGTTAAATATATATATAATTCCTTATAAAAAGTTATATTCAATTTTGAACCATAATGCTCAAGTAAAATAAAGATATAAATTAAAATTTTCAAAATTTGCCAGGATTAATACTTGTTGTGGTCTTAAATGGAGGGTTGGTTTACCCTAGATACTCTAAAAATATCATATTTGTGCTTCAAATGTAGGTCTAAAATTCTTTATAATGAAGATGAGGCACCTAGAGTGGCGTACTACTTCTGACTGAAGATAGTTTGGTTTCTCCTTGGAGTAAGAGAATGCAAAAAATTAGGACGAAATATGTTTTGAAGTGATTAGGATGTGTTGTGCCTAAAACGTTTATGGTTTTGATACCCAATGACATGAGTTAGTTCAAGATATAATTTGTAGTTGCTTATTTGATATTCTACATGTATGTATGTGAAGGATGATATCACCTTTCTTATCTAATTCTTCCTATGTAGCTATTCTTGAAATCAAAGGTATGCATATATTAGTATGGCCTAGTAACTCTCTTTTGAGGTGTGTCATTATCATACCAATATGATTCAACAAGTTTGGTGACTGTTGGAATTTTATTGGTGTTAATATTAGCTCTAATATCATTATTTTTTGCATTTTTAAGTAATTATTTGACATATCAACAATGGACTTTTGGTGCTATAATTATGTAAAGAGTAGTTGTGGTGATGAGGAACCTATGGTCCAAGTAGTTGGTGTGTATTCCCTAAGATCTAGCATGTGAAGATTGTAACAGAATGCTTAATACTTGATTGGATTATTAGTAAATGCAATGTGGTTTATTATCTTTGTTTTAGTATGTTGTAATTATTAAGCATTATTTGACCTTTGAATTTTGAGTCAATGACATATGGTTTTTGGATTGAGTACGTGAATGTGAGATAATGTCCATGATAAGAGTATTCATTCTATTTTTGTCCATAGTCATACTTTTCTTGAAGAAACTTGGACAAAAATAATAAATTAAAACAAGTTTGTATGTGCTATTTGATGACTAAATCTCAATGGTCATGATATTGAATATCAAGTCAGACACATGGGCTCTTGTTAGAAAACTAGTTTACTGTACAGACCCACTTTAAGAATGACACATGAAAGTCGAGAATGGATGTAAAAATCATATTTCAATGAGACAATCATGAATCCAGTCCTTGACATGAAGTCACTATAATGATCGCATGCTCGTTCATTATACTTTAACATTACTCAATGTGACTTTGAATATGAGTTAGCATACAAGCAGTGACTAGGTGTAGGGTTGCATGGAACAGACAAAGTGTGTGCGCTAAATGGAAGTGTATGTGTCAGACTAGTAAAGGGACACAATGAGGACCAAATGTCAAATCCAGGGAATCAAGAAAGCTATAAACTACTACTGACTAAGATAGAATAGTTACGCCTAATAAAGAGTTGATTAGTTGATTAAAAACTAACAATGAAAATTAAAAGTGCAGGAAGTAAAGTGAATGGAAGATTTGATGGATGTATTTGTTAGGATACCAATTTCACTATAATCTCAAACTATAAATGCATTCTATTAGATTAACACAACTTATTTTTCTTCCCTATATTGTATTTTTGTAGCTTTTACTACCCACTTTTGCAGCATAGAACACTGTTCACCCTAGTTACTAATTTACTTTTGTAACGTCAATATAAGAGACAAAATGGTCAGAACTTTATTGCAACATAGAATATTATTCACCCTAGTCACTTTTATTACGGATTAGGGCTTCAAATCTCGGTTCCACTGACTTGGGACAGTGGTACTGAGACCCTTTTTCATGTTTCCCCTCTTTCTTCTGAATTCTTCTTTGCCAGTTCCTTTTCTTCTCTTGTTAGTGCAACCAACACAAGTCAGTGGTATCAACTTTCTTCTATTTTGGCTCAGGCCTAGATGGAATAAAATAGAAAATATTAGGAAAATAATAGAATAAAGCAATATTGGCCTATATACATGTAAAATGGATAATATTAATGCACAAGTTCTATTTTTGGTACTTTAGAAAAAAATGTTGGCTAAATTGGACATTATAATAAATCCCTTTGTTTTGACTATGACAAACATTTCAGTTTTGTTTATCTAACGTGCTACTTGACTGTTGCAGGAATAAGGTGGATGACAAAGCACTAGGGAATCCATATGCTTGAATGCTCATAAATTTCATGAAATGTAATCAATTGTAAACTTGTACAAATATATAATGTACAAGTACTTAGACTTCATGTAAATCAAGTGTTATATTTTTCCAATCCAATCACTACACTTAGATAGATCACCCCCTTCTATAGTGTCACATATGCACACTCACAATACACATTTAGTATTCTAATTGAAACATTGAAACAGGGACAATCTCGGTCGACGACATCCTCGACCGAGACACTCTCGGTCGACAAACTTCTCGACTGAGAATGACCCAGGTAGCCGTTAGATACAGCTGACAAGGTGGTTGGCAGTTGGAGATGAACGTTGCAAATACTTGATCCAGAGAGCCTGTCGGTCGACAAAACTTCGACCGAGTAGGTATCTCGGACGACAATTTCTCGACCGAGATGGACTCTGACAGCAACTGCAGAATTAATTAACTAGCCATTGTTAATCCAACTAACTTATACCTAACGGCTAGTTAAGCACTTGGAACCCCCTAGAAAGTGTCTAGAACGTCCTTAAGCACTTGTAGGTCATTCCTATAAATAGGACATGCCTTGGGACACCTAAACTCACTTGATTCTATACTTGAGCAATCTTTGAGCATACACTTGCATTAGCAACATGTTTTGAGCAATTGAGCAATACTTGCAATTGGCTACTCTTCACCTTGCTCTAAATTCGTGTCCTATAGGCCAATATCTCATATCCAAAGCAATCACATTTCCATATATTTTGGTTAGGAGATCTATATGCTTGATATAGGCAAATCAAGCCTTGTGCTTCAAAGGATAAGTTGTAATTTCTATTTTCCTTTCTTGTTCACTTTCATTGTTTGTACTCTCCTTGCTACTCCTAGGTTGGAGGCTGTGGATTGGAGAGGGTTGTGATCTTCTTGGTGAAGAAGGAGACTTTGGACTACTTCAAGAAGGCTGGTGCAACGGGAGGTTACTTCTAAGAGGAAGGCTACTTCAAGGGGGAGCTTGGAGTTACTTCAAGAAGGCTACCTCGAGTTGGTGCATCTACTTCAAAGTGAAGGTTGTTCAAAGGGGTGTAAGAAAGTATTGTATTTTGTGTAATTCCTTGTGAAGGTAATAAAATTAATACTTTCAAATCCCGGTTGGGTAAGCAACCGGGTAGTGGACTGACTGCCTTAGTATTTGCTAAGGTAGGAACCACTCTAAATCCCTTGTCTCCTTCTTAATTTTTCATTTGTGGTTGTTTGAGTTAAATAATTATTAAAATAACCTTAAAACCCTATTCACCCCCCCCCTCTAATGGTTTTTCAATTGGTATCAGAGCAGGCTTCAAGGAGCTCTAATCGAGTCTTTAAGAATGAAGGGTGGTGGTGTTAACAACCGCAAGCAAAGGAAAAGCATGGACCAATCTTCAACAAGTTGCAAATTGTGCTTAGGAACAAGGCACACTACACTTAACTGTCCATGGAGGTCAAAGAAGGAAGATGCGCATAAAGAATGCCTTATTTCTACAATAAGTGAAGGAGAAAAAGAAGAGGTAAGCCTTTTTGATTTATCTAAAGAAGAGCTAGTTGCTAGTCTTGAAGAGAAACATAATAAATATATTGAGTGCAAGAAGAAATTAAAGAAATCTAATAAAGCAAATGATGAGTTACATGCTAAGCTTCTTGCTCTCACATCTGAAAATGAAGATCTCAAAAAGATTATTGAATATCATGATATTAAGCTAAAATCTGTAGAAGCAAATTGCAATCTTCTTTCCCTAGAAAAATTAAATTTGCAAACTCAAGTAAATGATCTTCAAAAACAATCTAATTTGTGTACACATCTAGATTATGATATTATTGTGAAACAAAGAGATTCCTTGCTATCTAATCTAGACCAAGCAAAGTTAGACATCAATAAGAGAATGGATGAGATTGTTAAGCTGCAACAAAAAGTTAGTAGTTTAAGTAATAATGACACTCTTGATAAAATCTTAAATAATTATTACCATCAAATTGGAAGGAGAGGACTAGGTTACAAGCCTAAAAGAAAATCTTATCAAAAACCTAGTTGGGGAAGAACACAAGTGCCAAAGAGCCCATCTATGTATGTATCTAAAGGCACAAATACTTATGTACCCAAGAACAACCTAGAACAAAATCATAGAAAGAGATATGAGGTTGATTCTATATGTTGTCATTACTGTTTGCGCCTTAGACACTATTCTTTTTCATGTCCTTACAAGAAAAAGGATGTTGAGTTAGTATGGGTTCCAAAACCCCCAAACTAAATGGATAAAATTAAGTTGAGATATGACCAAAGACTCTAAGTTGTATATCTCTATGTCTATCTCAACTTAACATAATAGGACACTAAGTTAATCCAAGAAATTAAAATTTCCAAATATACATCTTAAACTACTTGTTTTAGTTTGGATTCTCAAAATGTATATGATTAGTTGAAATTTAACCTGAATGTTGCTTTGATATTTAATATCTCAACAAAATCAAGCTTTAACTCTCATATTTTTGGTTTTACTTGTAAACAAATTTCTGAAAATAGGTCTGAAACAATACAGAACCTTTCTCGGTCGAGAAACTATCGACCGAGAGAACTGTCGATCGAGAAATGGTCGACCGAGCAGGTTTCTGTTGTCAAGTCTACAATAAATCTGTTGAATATGTCTTCAAGTAATCTATTTGCTATCAATTATGACTGATTTTACATGCAAAACAAGAATATATGCTGAAGACCATTCTTGAAACAAAATATTTTTTTGATAAATATTATGAATATGAAAATCCTTAAACATATTGTAAAAGTGACATATGAAGACTGATCTTGAACAAACCCTATTCATTGATTGAAAAAGTTTGTTAGGTATGATCAGTTATATAGCTTATCTTAAAATTAAAAACTTATGAACCTAAATTATTTTGGTTTATTCTCTAAATAGTTTAAACCTGAAAATCTTGATTAATTTAATCAAAAGAAATTACTGTTTTACCATTATCCACATGTTTTTTCTAAAGTAATTCTTATAAGAATCATGTGTTTTGATACAAATGATTATGATCATATGCTTCTACTGTTCTATCAAAATCATTGTACCAGGATGATCATTGTGATTCAACACATTATAAATGAATGATGATGCTATGACAAGCCAAACGGTGTCTCTTAGAACAAAAATATTAATGTTTTATCTATTTGTTTGTTCTAAGAAATCAAAAGCAAAAAAAAATTAATCTTGCATTCAAAATATATGTTTCTAAAGAATCATATGATAAATCTGAAAATAAGGGTATAAGAAGAAATGGGATTTGCGTTCTCATAGCAAAGCGTATGAAACATCATTCACAATGAATGTAAAACATGCTAGGATGGCCATACTAAGTCTTCATAATAGATATATCTTAATGTGCTTCAAATTGATATTTATTTAAAGCTACCTGCAGAAATTATACTTCACGTGTTTAAATTGGAAATCTGCAGAATTTGCCTCTTGGTTGAAATTAAAAATTGACCAAGGGGCGCTATGGTCGTAGTCAAGGTCGACCTAAAATAATCTTGACACAACACTCATTCGGATACTCATTCTCTATAAATTGTGATCAAAATCATGACCACAAAAATTGTCCAAATATTGGTAATAATAATCACAATATTCCTCCTTTAGAAAATATAGATATGCTCTACAAATTCAGTTTATCATTTATATCAAAAATCAGCTTAACAGAAAGTTTCTCGGTCGACGAATTACTCGACCGAAAACATCTCAGTCAGCTATCCCTTCTCGACCGACAGACTTCAAGAAAGAACTACATGGGAAAAACTCAGACACACTTCCGGTCGACAATTGTTCGATCGAGCCAATGTCGGTCGACAAATTGCTCGACCGAGATTTGACCGTTGGAATACGACCGTTGGAATCTGACCGTTTGAATATGACCGTTGGGGGTCAACTGTTGGGTAACCGAGAGGCGCGCCTAGGATATGATTGTTGCCGGTCGTCGGTCGACAATTTGTCGACCGACCAGGTTACTGGATTGCTATAAAAAGGACCAAAAACGGGTCATTGTATTACACCTTCACATTCTTACTTCCTTAGCTTCTTTCTAGTGCATTTTTGTGCAACTCTTTAGCCTCTCCATCTCCAAGACTTTCTTGATTCTTCTCCACCTTAAAGCAAAGAAATGGCTTCATCATCTACACGTGGAAAGAAGAAAGTTGCTAGCAGGAAAGGAAGGGCGGCTTCCCCACCATTGACGATCATCAACGACATTCCCTTCATCGACGCAGCTGCCGGTGATCGCTACCTCAGGTTCTCCTCCAAAACTCCTCTTCCACGACGGTCGGTTGACGTCATGGACTTCCACAGCATCGTCGACCTGGAGGATCTCTTCGAGGTGCAAAATTTGAAAGAGTTTTTGAACCCTTCCTTCCCCTCCTACTCTTCCAAAGTGGTAAATGAGTTATATGCAAACTTAATCTCTCATTCCGAAAATGATAATGACTCCTTCTACTCTATGGTCAATGGGAATAGCTTTCGATTTACTGAGGAGGATATTCTTGACATGCTCAACATAGACTTAGAAGAATACCAAGACGCTCTTGACTTTACCACTGGAAATCCACTCAATACACTTTCCCAAAATGACAATACCGTCAGTCTTAGTGAGATTAAACAAACCATTTTTCAATCTAATACAACTTGTCACGAAGATAGGGGTACATACTATGCCATTAACCTCAAACCTGCAGCTAGGATTATCAACCTTATTGTTTCCACAAATATACATCCTAGAGCAAACAAGTATGAAGTCCCTACCTTTCGCATGTATCTAATCTATGACATTATCAAACGCATTCCCATAAATTTTATCCGCATCATCATTAAGAATATGCTTGAGTTTTCTGGAAATCCCCCTTATGTTGATTTTGTATGCCAAATCACTCAACACTTTCTTAAGAAACAAATTGAGGATCTAGGATACACATGGGAGAGAAAACCACAAAAAATAAGCAAAAACACAGTAGAAAAGATGGGAATTGATTTTGGTCACAAGAGGGCTAGGACGGAAGGTGAGACATCTACTCAAGACATACCACCACCACCTCCACCTACCAACCTACCCCATGATCCCATACAAAACACCCTAACCTACATTGCTGGATCACAATATCATCTAAGTAAGCAATTAGATTATAGTCACCATGCCATGACCTACTTAAACCAAAGGATGCAAGTCCTCTCTCCAAATCAACCAGATGAATATCCTTATTCTTTAAATCCTGGCATGATCAACCCATATAACCCTTCCTATAACTACTACCAAACTCCACCTCCACCATCTCCTAATCTCACACACACTCAGTTTTCTCACCTGCAACTCTCACACACACTCAATTTTCTCACCTGCAATTAGACATACACTCTCAGTCGACAAACTTCTCGACCGAGAATGACCCAGGTAGCCGTTAGATACAGCTGACAAGGTGGTTGGCAGTTGGAGATGAACGTTGCAAATACTTGATCCAGAGAGCTTGTCGGTCGACAAAACTTCGACTGAGTAGGTATCTCGGTCGACAATTTCTCGACCGAGATGGACTCTGACAGCAACTGCAGAATTAATTAACTAGTCGTTGTTAATCCAACTAACTTATACCTAACGGCTAGTTAAGCACTTGGAACCCCCTAGAAAGTGTCTAGAACGTCCTTAAGAACTTGTAGGTCATTCCTATAAATAGGACATACCTTGGGACACCTAAACTCACTTGATTCTATACTTGAGCAATCTTTGAGCATACACTTGCATTAGCAACCTGTTTTGAGCAATTGAGCAATACTTGCAATTGGCTACTCTTCACCTTGCTCTAAATTCGTGTCCTATAGGCCAACATCTCCTATCTAAAGCAATCACATTTCCATATATTTTGGTTAGGATATCTATACGCTTGATATAGGCAAATCAAGCCTTGTGCTTCAAAGGATAAGTTGTAATTTCTGTTTTCCTTTCTTATTCACTTTCATTGTTTGTACTCTCCTTGCTACTCCTAGGTTGGAGGTTGCGGATTGGAGAGGGTTGTGATCTTCTTGGTGAAGAAGGAGACTTTGGACTACTTCAAGAAGGCTGGTGCAACGGGAGGTTACTTCTAAGAGGAAGGCTACTTCAAGGGGGAGCTTGGAGTTACTTTAAGAAGGCTACCTCGAGTTGGTGCATCTACTTCAAAGTGAAGGCTGTTCAAAGGGGTGTAAGAAAGTATTGTATTTTTTGTAATTCCTTGTGAAGGTAATAAAATTAATACTTTCAAATCCCGGTTGGGTAAGCAATCGGGTAGTGGACTGACTGTCTTAGTATTTGCTAAGGTAGGAACCACTCTAAATCCCTTGTCTCCTTCTTACTTTTTCATTTATGGTTATTTGAGTTAACTAATTGTTAAACTAACCTTAAAACCCTATTCACCCCCCCCCCTCTAGTGGTTTTTCAAAAAAATGTCCATAAAACACATGAATATGAGAGAAATCATTCTAAAAGCATGCCTAAATAAGCCCCAAGTTTGGTACAGAAATCATGTACATCAAAATTCCCTAAGATTGAATGTTGCTAGCCCTCGAGAAAAATGACTTTGATTTTGGTTGAAAAAGTAAAAAAGAGACACATATGTGAACTAGATCATTTCAATCATCCTTGAATAAATGGTTGAGGTCGGTCCTCTCCAACTGCATAGCAAACACCTACTATGCAAGCAACCAATTAAAAAAATCAATATTAAACTACTTAACACCTAAGTTGAAGTAAAGAGATATCATTGAAAGTCAAAGTTGTATTGAGTGTGTCATAGGATCTCCCTAACTACAGTGCTATATTTAGAAATTTCTGCTATAGATGCACCTGAATATGATTGAAAGAAGGGAAGAAATCTTCTTGGTGGCCTACCATATAAAGAAGTGGGTGGATGGAATGGGTGGCTTGATGATTAGAAATCATACATAATCTAAGTCATTTACGTAAGAGAAAAAAATGATCTAACTATATGATGGATAGAATGAAAATTGAATTTTTAATGTTATTATATGTTTGGTGGATGGATGAATGTTGAGAATGCCTCATCCTAATGATGAGCAGAGGTGGGAGATGATTTAATTTAAATCCCACAATCCTATTCCTTATACAAAGAGGCATGATCTTTTCCTTTTCGTCCTTTATCCTCCATTTTTCTTTTTCTTTCTCTCCTCTTCTCTTTTGTTTTTTAAATTTTGTCCTTTATTATTCATACAAAAAAGATGTGTAACATAAGGCATCTTATGACTTGGAGATGGAGTGAGGATATGTACAACTTGCACTCTATATTCAGAAAAATGTGGAAGAAAAATAGTACACCCATATGAATGATCTGATAAAATGAAGAATGCAAATATATGGTAGTTGGTATGTAAACTAATCTATATGAATGAACTACTAACACAACAATATTTTTTGTTTTTTATGCAAAGCTAAACTACATGCTACCTATCATTATGAGATGCAATGAAAGAGAAAAATTACTTGCCTCAAATTATAGTATTGGTGGTGATGAAATGAAATGAGATGAGGGTGAATGAGATCAAGTGACTAAGAGATACACTCTTCCTAACAATGGTAAGGTTAGATGTTAAGATCACCACTTTTGTCTCTAGACTGACTAATCCCCTCAATTCCACATGTAGAATAAATTTAAATAAGTAAAATCAAATTAAAAAGATAAGAGTACACATATTTCAATACTTCAATTGATTCATATAGCATAACTTTATATCCACTTCTTACACTTGATAGATGTGAATACATCGAATGAAAAAGAAAATTTGCAAAACTAAAAGCAAAAACTAGCTAAGATGCAAAATCCAACTAAGATGCAACTAAACACAATAAAAATAATATAGATGGATGGAATATAGATGTATGCAAGATAAATCCTATTTCATACTCCCCTTGGCTTGAATTCAGCAATGTCCTCATTATCAGAAGAAGAAGAAAAAGTAAGGCATGGAATGGGTGTACTTGATACTTTAAGCTCCAAGGGGGTAGAATATTCCAAGAGGCATGTTGGGATCTTATGGGTAGAATGTATTAGTGAACTAGACTGGGTCAGATGGCATGGGTGGTAATTTTGGGTAATCAGATCAGACTCTAGTAGTGACTATAGAGATGTTGCTGAGTGTACTCCACGTGTTGTAGGTTTTGGTGGAAGTTCTCCTAATCACTCAAGAGAAGTTGCTCATTGTTGAACTTTGCTCGATGGTGTGTGAAGATCTGCTCCTGGTTGTCGAAGATCCTCTCTTGTTGGGATGTGAGTTGAGTCATCACCTCCTACTCTTGATTCTGACTTATCTAAATGGTATTGAGCATATATACATGCCCTCAAATGAATATGGCACAACCTATGATAGATTCAAGATAGAAGATGAGGCTCCATAGTCATGCGGCCTATGGTGTGGGTTCTTGCAAGTCCCTCGTTGTTGTACTGGTACCTCCTCGATCCCTTTGTCATCTTCCTCACCAGCTTCCTTGTAGGTGTCCTCCTCCTAATTTTTTTCTCTTACATCATTGTTTGGTCATCATACATGATCAAGATAAATGACGTTGAAGATGGAATCTAGAAGTTCTCTTAATCCTATTTTGGATACTACATGTATACTGCCTCCATTCCTATTGGGATATTTCCATTATGAAAATGTATAACATCTAGATCCCTCTTCAACTCCACTAGATGAAAACCTGAGAGATTAAAGTTGTATTGGATGGAAAGTCTCATGATGAGACTGCCAAATTGGATAAGTATCTTCTTCTTCTCTCCTTTAGCTACTGAGAGCGCATTTCCAAGGAACAATACATCCAAGTTGATTTTTTCTCTTCATAAGAAGAGAAATTTCCAAATAACAAATATGTATGTTGCTTGGACCTTCACTTGACCCTAAGTGAACCTGTCAAACAAGGTGTTTGTCAGGAGTTGGAGAAGAATGTAGGTAAAGGGATTCTCAATGTTAGTGACCATGGAGTGATGTCACTTGACATTCTCACGGGATGATGTTCTAGTGAGTTTACTCCATGCGTTGGATTGACTGAATTCCTTATGGCAGCATTGTGTTTTGTAGTTCTGCCACTGGAATATGGCGATGAATGCCTCAAGAGTAAGGTTTGGGTTTTGTTGTAAAGCATGAACTTTACCGAACCCTTCTCCCAATCCTCACTGCATGTGTGTTCAATCAATAAACACACTCCAATGATGCAAAGCGTACCAACATAATCTCATTATATGTTGGTCGTCCCCCTATGAAGGGGTTAGTGGAAGCTTTCCCTTGGGATGTGTACACCCTGCGTAAGTTTTCAATGAAGCCCAACTGTGTGATGTAGGTTGCATAATTTTAGTGGGTGGCCTCAAAATCATTCTCCACAAGCTCAACATATCTTATCTTCTATTCACTGATCTCAAGTGTCAATCATGGTTTGGGAAGAAGTTGGTAAGGGGTGGTTAATGATGAAGACACTTGTTGTCGGGACCACTTTCTCACCATAGGGAAGGAAAAAGGAAGGGGATAAGAGCTTGGTGCAGAGGCTTATCAGTGTAGATGCACCTGGGTAAGCTTGTAGAAGAGTAATTGAGTAGTGAATGCCTAAGTTGTGAGAAAATCAAATGAATCATCCTCCTTATATAGGGTGACGAGTGCCTAGTAGTACAATGTCAATACCACATACTTGATTTGGTGCTACCCACATTCACTCATATATGTTTATTTCTTTTTTTTTGAAGTTTAACAGACAAATTTTATTATGGAGGATCCATACAGCATCTACATGAGGAGAAAAACAAACTAAAAGACCACACAAAGATCAAGAACAGATACAAACCACCACAAAAACTCATATCAGAATTTGATAAGGACAATGATGTATAGATCCCTCTTCTCCTTCGTTGGCTAAGGCAGCTTTCTATGAGGAATACCTTCAACCTGAGTATGTATATGTGGTAGAGTATCTGCACCAAATCGGTGTTCCAAAATGATATTTTTCATGCACTTGCTGCCATACAAACTCCACAACAAAATTGATCGAGAAAGAAAAATCTACCACGAGAAGAGAAAGCAGTGTTGACTAACAGTGAGATAGACAAAACAAGAGAACAATCTAAATAGAAAGCCAGTAAAAGAGAAAGGGGATAGAAAACTCATCGCAGCTGGGCTCAATGAAAGGGAAGAAGAAGACTGTTGTCTCTAAAGACACCACGCCCACACACCTCCCAAAGAAGAGACCCTGCTGATGACGAGCGAGAAGAGTCCAAGGGGGAGCGGGGCACCGCTTTGCGGCGGCCAAACCCCCTCCCCCCAGCCAGCCGCCTATGGAGGAAGAAACCCTAGCGGTGCTAGGGTGAGAGAGCGGGGAGAGAGTGTTTAATTCTATATGTGTTATTTCTTGGTTTCAAACATTAATGTCGATGGATGAGATCTATGGAAGCACTGACTCACAGATCCTCTGTGTTGGTTGTAGTTGGTGGTACCGACTCACAAGAATATTTGGCTCGATTGCTTAGTCAATTTTTTTACACATGTGTGGCTCTTAGATTTGAGGCCACGTGTCATGATCTTCCCTCATCTTATTGGTACCAACTTGTATCGGTGCCATCGACTTGCTCATTTCAAAGGAAGTGTTGTGCTTCACATAGTCTAGGTTAGTGCCACGAACTAGTTGGTTGGTTGTAAAGAAATTTTACTACCAAAATGTGAATGCCTTGTTAATGATGAGTTGGCTCCATTGAGGTGTTGGTGGTACTTACCTCTCCCTATTTCTACACATTGAATACACTTTTCATGCACCATTATATTGCATCAAAACTAATCAAAACTCAAAATCCATAATGCAAAAACTACTAAATGAAAAGTAAATTTGACTGTGTTGCCTCCAACAAAGCTCCCTTGTTTTATGTCCTAGATTCGATATTATTTTTTCCTCTATTTTGGGTTATCATGAGTGTGTGGTGAATAATGGTTTGGTAGTGGGAATTCCATCTTGTCATTTCAATCCTCAAAGTTAAGTATCATGTCCCTTGGAAACAATTACATCTGAAGTATCTTGAAATTGTCAACCAATGAGTAACTATGAAACTTTCTTTTTTGGTATACTTATAACCACAAAGTCAACTGGGTATATGAATTTATATACCTTAACTAGTATGTCTTCATAGATCCCAAGAGGTCTGACTATGGAGTCATCTTCTAGTTGTAATATGGAACTTCCAAATGTGCACATGTCTCTTCCTATCTTTTTAGTCCCTTTATCCAAGACCTGAAATCCAAGGGTTGTGGCTCATAGGTTTGCATGCATTGTAGGAAGTTTGGGTCAATAATGTATTTTGTAGTGTATGCTTTCTCAACATTAATGGCACATCCATTTTTCATTGACAAAGATTTTCTTGGCCCGGTGATGTTGGTGTGCCATCTTGGTATTACCTGAAAACCATATTGAGAAGGTTTCTTCAATTGTGTCACATTTGATGCTACTTATGATAATTTCAAGTTCCTGAGTTGAGATTCCATGTTACACTTCTCTCTATCAGATTCCTCAATTTATACCCCAATTTTGTTGATAACTTTTCCCAAAATATCCCACAAGCCATCATCTTGTTTTGGGCCTTTATCCTACTAGAATTGTCTAGGTCACTGCTCTTGGTGCAATGGTGTTGTTGTTCTTATGACAAATCATATTAAAAGTTATTGGGATCCTACCAAGAAAACTTCATATTGCTTCTCCAAGTATATTCGTTACTTCTATTTGGTTGTTGCATAGACATGCAAGCTTCTTCTTCTCCAAATAAGAGTGCATTTTTATTTTAAAGCTTTCTTTCCAACTCAGCCACTTGTGTTTTGAGTTCTATAACTTCATGTGATTGCTTGGCACTTTTGACTAAGGTAGATCATTCACACTACCCATGACCAATTGCTGGCAATATTCTTCCAAATCTCATGGCACTTAGTTGCTTTACTGTTCAGAAAGAATCATGCACAAACACTGTCAAGTGTGGTTCTTTCTCTAGTATGTAAGCCATTATAAAATGTTTTGGCTTGTCCTTAAAAATCAATCTCATAGAGTGGGACTTTCCTTAACATATTTAAAATCTTTCTCATGTCTTTGAATAAGATTCATTAGCGAGTTGTATGAACCCATGGATTTTAATGACTAGATTAGTCTTTTAAGGGGGGAAATATTTTTCAAAGAAAACATCTATCATCGCTTGACATCATCATATTGACTTAGAAGGTAAACTTAAGAGCCATGAGCTAGCCCTATTTTTTAAAGAATACAAAAATAGTTTTAGATAGATGACAATAGGAGCATGTGGTCTATTTTGATCACATTGGAGCTTTCTACAGAGCAATTTATGTGTTTCATGGGTTCCTCATTAATATGCACGTAAAAAGCTTGTGACTTTTAAGTGCAACAAGAGTGGGATCTATCTTATAACTTCCCATATTGACTGCTTGTCTCTTGATTTGACCTGACTGTGTTGTAATATACGAGGCTTTCGTCTTATACCATATTTTTTCTCATTGTTTGATACTTCGACATCATCATTATTCTCATTGTGGTTAGATATGTCATATATTTCTACCATTAATAGTTCTAGAATAGCCTCCTACACATGCTAAAATTCCAGATTATCCTCAAGTGGTGGAAACAAAGACATACCATAGTACAAATATGTGTCTAGACCATGAACAAGTACTTGAAAAAAGAATTATAAGATTCACAATACACTTACCAAAAGCAAAAATATTTTTCAATAAATTTTTAATTGGAAGAAAATATAATAAAATGAAATGCCTAGAATGATGGGTTTTAGCCTTCTTCCATAAATTAGATCAATTTTCTTTTATTTATAAATTTAGATCTTTGGTATGAAATGCTTGCTCTTATTGTAGGAACATATACCAAGTCTAAAACAAGGTCATCCTCATGATACCATAGATCCTTTTCCCCATCTTTAACCATTGGAAAGTGATCTCGAGCTAAATTGAAGAACATTACTAAATTGGAAGCCCTAGTCTGGAGACTAATTTACCACTCGATTGATTAGGCTAGGGTAGACAGAAGGCAACATCATGCACAAACTAGTCATTGATGTGCGTGATATTTCACATGAAAATTCACCTAGAAAAAGTCCCTAGGTTTTTACCTAAACTGCATACAATAATCACCACCGACAATCAGGTCGATTTTATCACAATATATTGCAGAATCAAATCCAAAGGACAACATATTTAATAATTTACTAATCAAAGTAACTAGTCAATAACTAGTATTTGTCACATGATTGAGTTGGTTTAATTAACTAAGGTTGTAAGAAATGAAAGAGTTAGATTTATGTTCTAGTTATCAATGTATGGAGACATCATAGTGGAATTAGGTTTTACCACCACTATCTCAATCTACACATTCATTTAGATCCAAACATGTATAAAGAGGTAATGGAGATATGCAAGTTACCGCTTTCGACATTAGAGACTTGCATGAGTTGATATCTACTTAAGCTCAGTGTCTCGTACTTACAGATCATATATACACTATTTTGGAGACTTCCCATTAGAAGTTCTCATCAAGACATCAACCAAACCTAATCGGTATTCAAACCTCAATAGTAGAAGTTCTAGCAACCTAAGATTATAATATATCACGTAAAGCATTTGATCAATCCACAAAGCATGCATTAAGTGATTAGTAATGAACTAAATGAGTTCATATAAGATTTTGAACAAGAATGAAGTTGCAAGAAATGGGTAGCGGAGCTAGTCCCCACACCCAAGTGAAAGAACTACTCCTTCGACATGGCAAGCTTTATGAGTGGCAGAGGAAGAGGACACAATTTTGGTCATGATTCTAGAAAAAGTAGCTCAACATGGTGTGTAATGGTAGACTCCATTTCTTATCTCTCTTCCAAGTATTAACCCTAACTTATGGTTGAAGTTGGTGGATGAACAATAGCTCGCTAAAGAGGTTGATCACCCTAGAGAGGGAGGTCAATAGCCTTCAACTTATAGATGTCGATCAAGATATCGATCAACTGGAGTTTGATGGCTATTGAGTTGTTGATGAACATGTTGATTGGTCACTCTTTCGGTGGAGAGGTCGATAGCTCTTGCTATAAGCAGGATGGTTGATGGTTCAAAGGACATAAGAGATCAATAACTCTCGCTAGAGAGGTCAATTTCTCTTGCTAATAGTAGGTTAAACACTTGTGCTATAGTGAGGAAACAAGTAGAACTTGACTAGTGCCAGATTTTAGAGAGCTTTTCTATGGTTGTACAATGGGTATTTATAGGCCTCTGTACCCTAATGTTAGTAGCCAGATTTGTGCCACATGGAGGGTGCAGATCAATTGCTTGGTGGCTGAGCAACCAACAAAGGTAGATAGCTTTATGGTCGATTGGTTGGCCATTAACCTGGAAGGTTGATTGGATGTGTTGCTCAAGCTTTGGCTATTGACTAGGGAGGTCGATAGATGGAAGGTCGAAAAAAGAGGTCAGCTGATAGGTTATTTAGTGAAGCTTATTTGATGTCCCTTGAATGTTTGTACAGTGTCATACACCTGGTGTTTGATAGACCATGATCGACTAGAAAGGTCAAGCACCTCAACTTAATAGATGATGGTTTTTGAAGGTCGATCGCTAGATTGATTGTAGGTCGATTATGATCTTATACACAAAAAATGTTGATCATTTAGCCCTGTGGAAGTTCCCAAAATTCATTTCGAGCTAGGGTGTTGCAGCGCACCTCACCAGAGGTGCCTCCTCTTGACTCTTCCCCAATGAAGGGTAGCAGGACCCACTAGGTTGTGTTGATTTGGATGGTGTAGAGAGATTAAACTTCCAAAATGGCAAGAAGAGTTGGGAAAAGTATCAAAATTCTAAAAATTACCATAAAACCTATTGGACTACTATGAAGCTAATTCTAAAGAAAAGCAAGAGATTTGGATGCAAAACTAAAATGAAATTGCCACGAAAACTAGGATGAATATGTGTTCATAAAAATATTCATGAACTTAAATGTTTCTCATCCTTGAGTAACATGAACTTTGAAACAGTCACCAAATGAATACTTTTAGCCCATGTGATTGTCGTATCCTCCCTATTGGATCAAAAGGGCTCTAAAGGGGGTGAACCGAGCTAAAAAGTACTTAAAAATACATTAGACCTTAATGTTACTTTAAAGGAGGATATTGCAAATATGTAATTTGATGTGCAACTAAGAACACATAGCAAGGATAAGAAATATTTAACGAGATCAAGAACAAGCTATGCAGGGTGATTCCAATCTCCAAACTAGGAGAAAGTCAGTCCACTACCTAGAGAGGTCAAGCCCTAGGATTTTGCAACCATTTTATACCTATATTCCATTATAAGACATACAATAATACCTTCCTTTTGTAGGGAAAGGATACCTAGCTTCCTTTTTTAAGGACCAAAAGAAGCCAATAATCCTTACAAGGTCTTACCCATCCTTTGAGAAAAAGTTTTCAACCTCTACAAGGGCTTACCCACTTTTGCAACGAGTTGGACACCTTTGCCAAGGAGCTCCACTTGCAACATGTGACACCCCACTTTTCATATCACATGAGAAGAAGTATTCTTACTCAATAGGGGTGTAACAATATGTTGATCATGCGATTAATGTAAATGAAACACTTTGCATTGATTTCAAATTGATTCATACATAGTTCTTGACAAAAGAAAACTACATAATGTTCATTTGTGAAATCTAGTCTACTTGGTGCCATGGCTAAACATGATATACATGACATCTAATTCTCCATATCAATTTGGTAAATGGCACTCCACCAGGAAAATCTTGATGATATCCTAGTCTTGATTGTCCTTTTCATCCTTCACTTGCTCAAAATCCTACATACATCGCGTCTGTCACATATCCATTTATTACCCTAAGTCCACACTCCTAATGGCTAGACAACCAAAGGCGAGTGAACTTGGGTGTCTGTCCCAACAATGGATCGAGTATTTCCCACAGGCAATATATATATGTAAATCAATAACAACAAGACATAACAAGATATAAGGAGGGATAGAGAAGCATATACCAAATTCTATATTCATGTATACCCATTTGCATTGCATTTCAGAGCTTAGAGTCTTGAGTGCAGCGAATCTTCATTTGGCAACTACAAATTTGATAAACAAAATATATTAATGCTAAAGAATTAAGTACGCTATGAAAAGGCATGTAAATAGTTTAAGAGTAGTATAAAAGTTGCTTGGATAGAAACATCATATAAGCAAACAAGGCATGAACATTTAACAACAATCTTTTATACAAAGTGTGTTTTAAGTGTATTTTCCATTATACTCAACAACATATCATGGCCATTGACCAACTTCCCATCAAATAGGACTGTAAGGGTGCTCAACATTAGCCAACCCTTTTATCGACATGGTCTGCCTTATCTTGACATCTCAAGTAAGGCACCCAACCTTATGCCCTTACCCTAAGAATACATGCAGGTACACGAGGTTTGTATAATGGACAAGTTCAATTATGTTTGAGGTTAGTTTGACATATTTCAAGCAAAACATAGGGAACAAGTAGCTCAAACAAGTAACTAACTAGCCAAGCATTCATATGAGCATACATACAAACAAGCCAATACCATAGTAGGGTCAAGAGAGTAAGCATACCTTGAGAGTAAAGAGCATTTCATAAACCATGAGTAATATTCCTAGTCATGATCCAAACCAAGGGAACCTTGCAAAGAAAATATATAGATCACTAGGGTTTACTTAATATAAACATGAAACATTTCATGTGGATGTTCTCTTAGTCCTAGGTTTCAAGTAATTCAACATAGTTCCAAACTTCCAATCATGCATATTTTTAATCAACATAGTTCAAGGATCTACATTAATTTCTAGGTCTAGGGAAAGTATCCACATTATGAGTGTTATAAGATAAAGCTAAGATCTGATTTAGAGTCATTAATATAGCATGGACAACATTGATCATGTTCTTAGTATGGTTAGATTCCAAACAAGCAAAAATAATATATAGATCATACTAAGGGTTACATGATGTCAAAAGGAGTATATGGCCATGCTACATGGAATTTCAAGCAACAAGCCATTTCAGGACATATTTAGAAGTCAAGCCTAAAGGTTTGATCATTATATAGCATGGATGACCAAAGGGGCAAAGTTTACATGGGATTAGAATCTTGTTTATCAACATTCATGCTAGATCAACATCAAGTCAACACTTAGGCCTTTATTTGCATAAGTGCACGAGGTTGTTCCACAAGATATATAGGGATACAAGGCACTTAAGGTTACTAATTTGGAGTTCATATAATCATCATGAGTCACTTTAGGTCAACAAAAGTATAAAGTTTATCATTCATCACCATTGTGCATGGTAGGTCGTATTAAGGTACATAAAGTGTCAAAAGATCATCATTAGGCTCCCAGAAAGATAAAGATTGCATTTGCAGGGAACTCTACTGATTGAGCATGTAAGGAGGTTAGAAGCTTAGATGAACAAATCATAACATAAAATGAGTGACCTTTTGTATATAGGTCCATATTAGTTCATATAGGCAACATTAGATCATTTTAGAGTTCAAGGATAAACAAAGTCGAAACATAGAAAAAACAAGTTGTTCAAGTTACTTTTTTTAAAAGGAAAGGGTCAATATCATTAAAGGCAACCCATACGGCATCTACAAGATAGCAATCTCACACCAGAGATCCAAACAAAACTCTGTTTAGGAACCAACATAGCACACAAGCTCAGATTGGGAGGCGGTAGGTAAATTACATGCATGATCCCTCTTGGTTGTCGTTGTCCAAAGCAGCCATTGACGAGAGAATCCTTCAATATGCACGAGCCCATGGGAATTCCGTAACAGGAGTAAGCAGCATCAGCGGCAGAGAACACCATCACATACACACCAAAGACCCACCACCACAAATAGAAGCTCGACCACCAGCGGACAGACAGAGACCAACAAAACTAAACTACATACAACCAAAGAGAGGCTAACGATAAGGAAACAAAGACTAGGAGAAAGGTAGAGGACACTACCTATTGACAGACAACCCACACAGGAAAAGAGACAAATAGGTAAGAGGCACAAACAAGGAAACAGACGGACAAGCGGCCAAACCCCAATAGGTGCAAACACAAGGAAAAAGAAGGTCCCAGACGGGTGAAAGGTGGGGGGTAGAGGCACAGGGAACCCCACCACCACTCCCAGCCACTACGGCGCTGCCTGCCTAGCTCAAGCAGTAGCTTGAGGATGTGAGAGCGGGTAGCAGGATGGCAGCACCAACCCAAAACGACCCCCCGCTTGACTCCTTACCCTGTAACACGCACCCAGGGACCCCAAGCCTGTCAGCCGTCCACGGAAGAACGCCCCAGCCAAACAGAACAAAACAGGAAGAGGCAAATAAAGAAAAAAAATGGAGGAAGAGAGAAAAAGGGTACTCGACCCCCAGGGAGCCGCCGTCTGGAGGGTTGAACACCCACAAACCGCCGCCCACGCACAGAACCATCGGGATGAGAGCAAACTCACCCAGGTCCCCAAGCGCCACCACCACCAGCCCCAAGGGCCAACACGCAGTGCCGCTCAAAAGGATAGGCATGGGAGGAAAACCATCTTGGAGCCTCCAGCCGACGAGTCACACTGGGATGGTCGAGGATGGAGAAATCCCAGGGGGAGAAGGGAAGAAAAAACGCTACGCACAGAGGCAGCCTCCTCCCCCCCCCCCGAGCAGGGTCGGCGGCGGGTGAAACCTAGGTCACCTTTGCGATTGCCAGACGGTCTTCTTCGGGGTGACTTTGGAAGGAATATGGTTATCAAGAAGGATTAGTTGTTCAAGTTACTGGTATAGGGATAACATTAAGTTTTGAGGCATAAAGAAGCAAGCTTGATCATTAGATGGTATAAAACATGTAGTAGGAGAGAAAAGATATCATCCTTAGCATATTAGTGGAAAAATAAAAATAGAATCAGATTTTGAAACTAGGACCATAGAAAAGATCATGTTCTTTAGATGCAAATTCATATATAATATGTCAATTTTGGCTCAAGGGATCATTTTATACGAATTTTACAAGATTTGGTCATTTTCTTGAAGAGAGAGAGAAAGACTAAGCTCCTAGCAGCACCAAGGTGGCACGCTAGCATGGGTTGTCAATGAGCCACATCTATGCCAGTGAGATGCAGGTCACTTGACCAGTCAACTGGGGGTTTGCAGGCCCTAGGCCGGCCCACGAACAGCTGGTAGAGGGGGATCCATCCCATCGGAGCATCATATGATGATCGAATGATGGTTGGATGTATGTTCCCTTGTGCCTATCCTCATGAAGCAAGGTGGAGGCCAGCGGCGCTGCCCCTCACCGGTATTGGGGAAGACAATGCTTGGTGCACTGCAGTGGCACGTGAAGGCACCGCCTGAATTACCCACGTCCGCGCGAGGCTAGGGAGAAAAAAGAAAGAAAAGGGAATCATAAACGAAGGAAGCCTCATTCATGATGATTGGCGGCACCGACGCGGATAGGCTAAGGAGGGGAAGAGAAAATGGGGTGATAGGGTTGCCGAGATGCCAAGAAAAGAGAGGGGAAGGAAAGGAGGGAGGTGTGGCAGACTGGTTGCATGTTTTAAAGGGGCGAAAATGTGTGTAGGGTGGTCGGGCCACCTACGTCGGCCATCTGCTCCTATGTCAGGGGAGTAGGTGAAGGGGAAGAAGACATGGCCATTGTATGGGAGACTGGATCCATGGCCAAGGGGTCTAAGGGCTAAGGAGGGATCTTTAATAATTTGGTGGCTCGTGATTGGTGCGAGAAGGCAAGAATGGATAGCCAAGAGGAAGGGAAGGCTTAGCAGGATGGCCAAGAGGGCGCACCCACTCAATTGACCTATGCGGGTCAAATTGGCCCCAAAAGGTGTGTAAATTCGATTTAAATCATTTTAAACTAAGGGAAAAAGAGGCAAACTTGGAAGGCCCATAACTTGGGCTACGAGTGTCCGATTGAGGTGATTTTTGTACCATTAGATTCATAATTGAATCACCTACAATATGAAATCAATTTCAAAACGACAATGGCATATTTAAAGGGTTAAATTATGATTACAAGTAGATGATGCATACTAAGCATGACTCTTAGTTCAAAATCCAAATTGGAGTCAAATATATGCAAAAAGTGATACTTAACCAAAATCAATTCATCAATTGATTGTAAAGTGAGTTATAGTCACCAAGGTGTGGGTGAGGGAGGTTTTTGAGTCTAATAGAGAGTGTACATAAATTGAAAGAGAGAGAAAAAACCCAGGTCATCACATCCTCCCCACCTTAAAAGAAATTGTGTCCCCAAAATTAGCACAAGTCATCAATCATGATTGGCTCTCCATATTCCATATCACAAGCAACTCGGTATCTCATCAACATCAATATATTTCAAAATTGAGTAATTGAGCATCATGGTCAACATATAGTCACATAGATCATCAAATTGGAGGTATCATTCATGAGTCAATGTTTTTGGAGAGATTATCCTATATATCAACAAATTTGGAGATATCACATTTCAAGTCAATCAGATTGAGTTTATGAGTACGGCATGACTTTATTTCCCAACATTCAGGGTTTAGCTTCTACATTGGCCTAGGTGAGGTTATACATCCTTGATTGAGATTTCATATTTCAACAATTTGAGACAGCTCATATTTCAGTATCATGATTTTGTGCTCAAAATTGATGGAAGGGCCCACCCTAGTCCACATGGAGCTTAACCCTAATTATAAATTGAGTGAGTTAACATAATCATCATTTCAAATTTCAAGATTTAGGAATATGAAAGTCATCATTCATATATCAAGGGTGATCTCAAGACCCAAATAGGGTGATCATAGGAGTCAAATCAATATCAATATCACTAATCATGAGTCAATATTTCATTATTTAATATTAAGAGTCAAGTTTGGACACCAATGTCATAGGTCCAAAATTTCAAATCTAGGGTTTAGATTCCTGATTAGACCTTAGGGGCGATCATTCATCCATAAACATCAATTGAGAAACAATCAAGTAGCATTTCATGGTATCAACATCAATTTCATTGTCATGGTATTTGTCATTGATGAATGATACAAACCTAGGTCTTTCTAGGAACTTTACCACAAGCTATAGTCAACATCATAATATTTCATGGTCATCATAAAATCAAGATTCAAGATCGAGTATAAACATTATACTAGATTTGACCTATTGGGGTCTTAGATCAAGAAATCATAATCGTGTGGAAGGGATTACCTTCCCAAACTCTAAATAATCCATAGGGTGAGAATTTAGAGGTAGTCAAAATAGAGATGTGACCTAGGTTAGGGGAGTCTCAAGTCAACTACCACCCTAATCTAGCACACTAGTCCATATTGATCATGAGTCATCAAGCATATCCAAATAGGGTGACTATCAACTATCAAATCGTATTTCACCAGATCTCAAGTTGAACATCTAGATCATTAATAGGGCAACCATATTTCAAGATTTTGCAAAATCAAGGTCAAATTCCGTTCCCTTCCTTTCAAGATCAAGGTAAGTGTACATCTGGAAATTGAGAAGTCAACTTGAGAACTCAAGAGTTTGAGAATGCTAGAGCTAAAGTAATATCCATGTCCATCATGTTTGTTTAAAATTGAGTGTACAAAGAGGCATAAAAGTCAATAGGGTAATGACTCTTGTATTCAAGTAATCACATCATGATCTAGGGGTCCAAAGACATAGTCATAACAAGGTTTGTGGCACACTACCTACTAATAGGGTGAGTTTGGGCTTAGTTGTGTTTGAGGTTTGATCAAAATACGGACAAAATCAGTATAGTCAATAGGGACCACATCTAACATGAGGTTTAAAACATGATTTCCACCTTATGTCACTGTATTAATATTTTACCTCAAACACAAATCGCTTATATCTGATCTTGAGTTTTCATAAACTTTACACATGAGTAAATCACTTTCAAGAGTACTTTCATACATCAAATAGGGTTTTCAATTTAAAGATAGATCATGGCATCATTATTTTGATCAACTTTCATGATTTCAAGTGAATTTTAGCCTTTCCCCCACATAAGCTACCCAAATTGAGAATTCATGTGATTAACAGTCATGAGAGAAGAATCAAATGAGAAGACAAGAATTCCAACTGATCATCATCTACTTGTGTGGCTTAGGTGGTCCTTAAAGAAGAGATGTGATGCTAGAAGACTCTCTAAACTTCAAGTAGAAGACTCTCTAAACTTCAAGGAAAGGATTTTAGTCTCATTTCTTAATATGTTTTACTCCTTAAACATATATAGAGGCATATGTGCTTTGCTCTGATACCATTTGTCATGGATCCATTTATTACCCTAAGTCCACACTCCTAACGGCTACATAGCCAAAGGCAAGTGGACCTGGGCATCCGTCCCTAGAGTGGATCGAGTATTTCCCACAGGCAATATATATGTAAAGCAATAACAACATGACATAACAAGAAATAAGGAGTAATAGAGAAGCATGTACCAAATTCTATATTCAAGTATACATATTTGTATTGCATTTCAGAGCTTAGAGTATTAAGTGCAGCAGACCTTCATTTGGAAACTAAAAATTCGATAAACAAAATATATTAATGCTAAAGCATTAAGTATGCTATGAAAAGACATGTAAACAGTTTTTAAGAGTAGTATAAAAGTTTTTTGGATCAAAACGTCATATAAGCAAGAAGTAGAAACCAGGTGTGAACATTTAACAAGAATCTTTTATACAAAGTGTGTTTTAATTATATTTTCCATTATACTTAACAACATATCATGGCCATTGACCAACTTCCCATTGGAAGGGTCTGTAAGGGTGCTCAAGATTAGCCAACCCTTTTATCGACATGGTCCACCTTATCTTGACATCTCAAGTAAGGCGCCCAACCTGGTTCCCTTACCCCAAAAATGTAGGTAGGTACACGACGTTTGTATAATGGACAAGTTCAATTATGCTTGAGGTTTGTTCAACATATTTCAAGAAAAATGAACATACTAATCATAGGGAACAAGTAGCTCAAACAAGTAACTAACTAGCCAAGCATTCATATGAGCATACATATAAACAAGCCAATACCATAGTAGGGTCAAGAGAGTAAGCGTACCTTGAGAGTAAAGAGCATTTCATAAACCATGAGTAAGATTCCTAGTCATGATCCAAACCAAGGGAACCTTGCAAAGAAAATATATAGATCACTAGGGTTTACTTAATATAAACATGAAACATGTCATGTGCATGTTCTCTTAGTCCTAGGTTTCAAGTAATTCAACATAGTTCCAAACTTCCAATCATGCATATTATTAATCAACATAGTTCAAGTATCAACATTAAGTTCTAGCTCTAGGTGAAGTATCCACATTATGAGTGTTATAAGATAAAGATAAGATCTAATTTAGAGTCATTAATATATCATGGAAAACATTGATCATGTTCTTAGTAAGGTTAGATTCCAAACAAGCAAAAAGAATGTATAGTTCATACTAAGGGTTACATGATGTCAAAAGGAGTACATGGGAATGCTACATGGCATTTCAAGCAACAAGTCATTTAAGGACATATTTAGAAGGTAAGCCTAAAGTTTTGGTTATTATATATCATGGATGATGAAAGGGGCAAAGTTTACATGGGATTAGAATCTTGTTTATCAACATTCATGCTAGATCATACATCAAGTCAACACTTAGGCCTTTAGCCACATAAGTGCACAAGGATGTTCCACAAGATATATAGGGATACAAGGCATTTAAGGTTACTGATTTGGAGTTCATATAACCATCATGAGTCACTTTAGTTCAATAAAAGTATAAAGTTTATCATTCATCACCATTGTTCATGGTAGGTCATATTAAAGTACATAAAGTGTCAAAAGATCATCATTAGGATCCCAGAAAGATAAAGATTGCATTTGTAGGTGCACTCTACTGATTTGAGAATGTATGGAGGTTAGAAGCATAGATGAACAAATAATAACATAAAACGAGTGACCTTTTTCATATAGGTCCATATTAGTTCATCTAGGCAACATTAGATCATTTTAGAGTACATGGTAAACAAAGCTTGAATCATGGCAAAAACAAGTTGTTCAAGTTACTGATATAGGGATAACAATAAGTTTTGGGGCATAAATAAGCAAGCTTGATCATTATATGGTATAAAACATGTAGTAGGAGAGCAAAGATATCATCCTTATCATATTAGTGGAAAAATAAAAACAAAATCAGATTTTGAAACTAGAACCATAGAAAAGATCATGTTCTCTAAATACAATTCCATACATAATATGTCAATTTTGGCTCAAGGGATCATTTTATACGAACTTTACAAGATTTGGTCATTTTCTTGAAGAGAGAGAGAGAGAGAGACTAACCTCCTCGTAGTGCCAAGGTGGCACGCTAGCATTGGTTGGCAATGAGCCACAACTGTGCTAGCACGATGCAGGTCGCTTGACCAGTCAACTGGGGGTTTGTGGGCCCTGGCCCGGTCTACGAACAGCTGGTAGAGGGGGGATCTAGCCCATTAGAGCATCGGATGACGATCGAACGGTGGCTAGATGTCTACCCCCTTGCACCTGTCCTCACGAAGCAAGGTGGAGGCCGGTGGCACTGCCCCTTACCGGAGTTGGGGAAGTCGATGCTTGGTGCACTGTAGTGGCACGTGAAGGCACCTTCGGAAGTACCCCACGACTGCGTGAGGCTAGGGGAAAAAAGAAAGGGCAGGGAATCATCAACAGAGGAAGCCCCATTCATGATGGTCGGCGATGCCAGTGCAGACAGGGGAAGGAGGGGAAAAGGAAATAGGGTGTTAGGGTTACCAAGATGCCAAGAAAAGAGAGGGGAAGGAAAGGAGGGAGGTGGGCAGACTGGTTGCATGTTTTAAAGGGGTGAAAAGGTGTGTAGGGTGGTCGGGCCATCTATGCCGGCCATATGCTCCTGTGTTAGCGGAGTAGGTCAAGGGGAAGAAGCCCTGGTCATTGGATGGGAGCCTGAAACCAAGGCCAAGGGATCTGAGGGCTAAGGAGATATCTTTAATAATTAGGTGGCTCTTGATTGGTGCGAGAAGGCAAGAATGGATCGCCAAGAGGAAGGGAAGGCTTAGCTTGCCAGGCAAGAGGGCGCGCCCAATGAATTAGGCCGTGTGGGTCAATTTGGGCCCAAAAGGGGTGTAAATTCGATTTAAATCATTTTAAACCAAGGGAAAAAGAGGTAAACTTGGAAGGCCCATAACTTGGGCTACGAGTGTCCAATTGAGGTGATTTTTGTACCATTAGATTCATAATTGAATCACCTACAATATTAAATAAATTACAAAGCAAGAATAGTTTATTTAAAGGGTTAAATTATGATTACATGTTGATGATGCATACTAAGCATGAAACTTAGTTCAAAATTCAAATTGGAGTCAAATATATGCACAAAGTGATACTTAACCAAAATCAATTCATCAATTGATCATAAAGTGAGTTAAAGTCGGCAAGGTGTGGGTGAGGGAGGTTGTTGAGTCTAATAGGGTATCTTACGAGTGACGTGTACATAAATTGAAAGAGAGAGAGAAAACCCAGGTCATCATAGCGTCCCCATCCATGCAAAATAAAGATCACATCAGTAAGCGGTATTTGGCACTTTATGTGACATAAAAATAAATATAACTTTACTTGAGTAAAACTGACATGAAATAGCTTGATATAAACTTGAACATGGATTATCTTAAACTTTTATTGAGTAACTTTAAACATGATGAATTGAACAATAAATATATGCATCTCTCTATGACACCCACTTAAGAGCACATGATTGCTAGGAAAGCCCTTAATGTTATCAAATCCCTTGACAACCTCTTAAGGTTAATGATTTGAGAGCATATAAAAACGGATTCAATTCCAATTATCTTAATCATTAACATTAACATTAACATGATCTTTGAAGTTTAACATGATGGGATTTCTTCCTCTTAATGCCATGATGGGATTTCCCCCTCTTAATGTCTTAATGAGATTTCTCCCTCATAAACCTTGATAGGGTTTCTCCTTCTTGAGCATGATTCCTTAATATTAATCATAATCATAATTAGGGTTGTACCATAGACTATAAGCAATCAACCAATCAAACAATGATAAATTTACATGATATCTTCTTGAGAAAACATTCATAGTTCATGAAGAATATTGAAGTGCATAATCATAAATAAACATGCATTAAACCAAAATTATTTGTACCAAATATGCATGGCCCACTTACCTAGAATAGTCCACCTTATGTCAAGACCTCTAACTTGATTGAGTCCTCTATTCACCTATAAATTGATTAAAATCATAATATGTACATTATTTCATAGTCATTAAACCCTAACCTTGGTCTTTAAATTTTGAAGAGATTGTATGTGTGAAACAACATTTGAAAATAAGCTAGATCGATATAGAATCAATAGAGTTTCCAACGAATATTTTTCTATCATTTTTTGAGGTCGTGCGGAAAAGTTATGAATTTTGCAATTTGGACCAATCATAAGTCACGAGCCATTAGCGTGACAATCATTTAGATCGAGGATAAATTTTCTGTAAATAAAACATGCAAAGACCAAGAAGATCATAGTGCTCATTACATTAAATAAATAAGGTGGGGGTAAAAATGTATTCATCATGAAAATGAAGTCAAGCTCCTGAAAATCAAAAGTGTATGCGCAAACCCTAAAATTCCCTTGGAAATAAAATAGTTTGATTAAAATCTCAGGGGTAAAATGGTCCTTACACGACTAGGGTTCTTATCCACCATGGCCATGGCGTGAGTGTGTGTCCTAGAGGTCTGGATTCCAACCAGCAAGGGAGAAGGACAGCCATTCGTGTGTCATGATGATCCCACGGGGCTTCCTCACACCAAGTTGAAGCTAACTAGCCAAAATCTCGAGCCCAGAGCATGATGGAGCACCAAGCTCCAAGGTACAGCCATGGCTGAGGCTACAAGGGTGTAACTCCACATCTCAATGTAAATGAGAGAATTGAAGCTGTGAATCCCTGTGTGGGACTGATGCGGAGTTGAAGGAAAAGAATTGGGGTGACAAGAACCATCGTGGCCCTAGTGGTCATCGGAAAAGGTGAAAATAAAGAAAACTATTCTAGGGTGACGCCTACACGACAGGCCGGAGAGGAACCACTTGTAGATTGGGATATGATCCTGGAGTCAAGGAGAGGCCAACAAGTTCATTCCTATGGTTGAAGGGACACATAGTGGCTATATTGGTGATTCGCTGGTGAGGACCTCGACTAAGGTTATAGGAAACAATGACTGGGTGAAGCTCGAAGCAAACCGACAATGTGAAAAGTATTGTTGGGGGTCATAGATGCTCACTGAGGCACTAATTGAGCCAGTGGGTGGAGGTGACTGAGGTGAAGCCAAGGTTATCAGAGATTGAAACTGAGTAGGTCGGTGAGATCGGGAGCAAAAGAGTTGAAATTGGTGGTAGAGGAACAATCACTGGAGGTCAACGATGCTTTTGGGGTAGTTATAAGGGGAGGGGGGTTACCAATAGGGTCTTTGTAACCCATGGTGGTGAGGAGGGTTGAGAGCCAAAAGAGGTGTTTCTCCCACAGAGAGAAGGAAGGGGAGAATGAGGGCTCATCCCATTTAGGAAAACATTACAAACTATGAGGAGAAGAAAACTCTAAAAAAGATTGAGCAATGAGGATAGATCTGGGGAAGGAAAATGCTCATAGCTGAGTCACACTCATGGAAGGACCGGAGGTAGAGGATGATGAAATGGCCATTCGATTGTGAAATAATTAAATTATGGTTGTTGAATGGACACGCCAAAAGGGAGTAATGTACATGTAATGCATGACAGGAAAAATAATTGATATGTTAGAGTTACTCATGCATTAATTGAATTTGACATTAGATCTTTAATCAAACCATATAGAAACTTGCTTAATTAAATTGGAAGGTCAAAGATGATTAGAATTTGACCAAATTTGAACAAGATTCCCAATAAGGTGTCTAGATTATTCATGTGTCCTTAAGTTTCTATTATTCCCATGTTTTACCCATAATTTCCATAAATGTCATTTGACTTGGTTTTAATACATTACAAGGTGTAATGTGATACATTTTTTCCTTAATTGCTTTCTTTGAGTTGAAAATGAGATAAGAACTCATTTCTCACTCTTTAGTTATGTCTTATTTGAATTTAAGGTCTTTTCTCTTTCTCTTTTATTTCTTTTAAAACATTTCCATGAATAGGAGAGAGAAAAGGGAAACTAATTTTCATAAAACTGACTTAAGTGGAATACATATTGCATAGATGGATGAGAAAAAAATTATTTTGAGTCTTACTTTACTCTTCTCACTTTGTTATCCTTAAAGGAGTTTCATTTCATGGTCATTGCATTAAGACCCTCAACTATAATCATTTAAGGAAAACCATATTTTAAGGCCTAAATTAGTCTATAAAATTTGGGATGCTACACAACAAGTCTTCCTCCTTGAAGTAATTACCCACTCTTCTCAAGTATCTTTAGTATTCACCTTCTCCTTCACCTTGAATAAGTTTTCACCAACCTTTTTCTTGAGAAAGGATTTGGGAAAGGAAATATTTCAGAGCTTTACAAGAGTACAATTGAGTAGCTCTCTCACACATAACCCATATCACTCATAATTATGTTTTGATTAGTAAGCAATAGAGAGAAAGGGGCTCTATGTGGACAAAGTCACTCAACTATAGCTAGGAGCATGAGTAGCATTAAGGAGCGAAATTGGAATGAAGTCCAAGGGTCCCTATTTATAGTTGGGGATGTCCACTAGCCACTAGAAGCACTTGGAAACAAATTATAGTCGTATGGGGTGTTGCAACGAATCTATTTTTTATGTTTGAAGCACTCAAACGGATAGAAATACTTTTTCAACACATTTCATAAAGGTAACTCAGCCGATATCACTATGTCGCAAGCAAATTTTGAGTTGTCGGTCGAGTTTATCTTGTATGAAACTCGATTAATGGCTTAAAATTAGTTTGTCTATCCAGTTCCAGTTGAGTTTATCTTGAGGTAAACTTGGCCAAACTTGGACATCTCCATGACCCATCCTAGGCGTCGGTTGAGTTTTTGAGAGGGAAAACCAGTGGATCAAACAGTCTATGATGCATTTTGGAAAATGTCATTGAAGTACTTAAATGTTCAAATTAAGTGCTCCTAGTTTTTCTCATCAATACAAATGATTACTAAAATTGTTCTAAGTCGAATAGGGCATATTCCATGAAAGTGCATTTGCATTGACTTTGGCTTGTATTAAGTCAAGTTGGAACTTGATTGAATTGATCCTTTTCTTGTACCTAATACCTAATATCAATCTCAAATAGACATATTAGATACATATGAATGGAATGGCTGAGTCATCATCAAAATATGGACATGTATGTAAGGTCAACATTCTCCCCCTTTTCAATGATGACAAACCATTCTTTAATGTATTAAAAAGGACTTAGAAATTAAACTTTTACCTTGTGAATTTTAAGGAGATAGATGAATGAACAATTTCAATTTCTTCCCCTCAATTCATGCTTACCTTTCCTATATGGTTAGTTTCTCCAAAAAGTAACCACAGCACATATATACTATTGGGTTCTCTTACAAGTCCATGATATTTTAGAGAAGGACTAGAAAAGGATCACAATATAATATGATTGAGCCCAATTATCCCCCTTTGTCATATCAAAAAGGTAGAGGGTAGAAGATCCTCCTTTTTCATATCATAAAGGCAAGGGGTATAAGAGCTAAGAAACACATGTCTTATCCATAGGCACAAACTACACAGACAACCACCATAGCAAGGAACAAACAGAAAACTCAAAGAGAACAAACAGGCTAGAGACATAATCACAAAAATGGAAGCACATACCAAGAACTCATAATATAAACCCAAGTCATAGAGTTAAGGCACATATAGCATATTACAACACCAGATATGTCCTCTCTAGATGAAAACTACAAAACAGTGAAAAACAATGAGATATGAAAATAGTACGCCTCAGATATAGTACCTAAATGTCCAGTACATGATAGTCTACCAAAAGAGATAAATGTGAGCACACATAGACTAATAACTAAACATATAAGGCATTTATGTAAACTTCCTTGTCATCCTCAGACTGGTAGTCCTCATCTCCATATGAAGGTCCATCTAGGGCAGCAAGTGTGGCCTCACCATCATCTCCATCATCATCTGAGCCATCATCGCCATCCTCACCTTCACCCTAATCATCATCACCACCATCATCATACTCACATCATGTTAAACCATATGTGTGTCCTCATCAAGCATGATGGAGTGAGGATTGGTCCAACTATGGTTTTGCTCCTTCCATGAGATGCCACACTCAAGCAAAGCCTTAGCTTGCTCATAATTGGGTACAACAACCAAATCATAGCCAGCAAGGAAGGTGGCAGCGGAACCAACTGGAAGAGCTAGAGGCTAAGAGGTAGCAAGGGCAGGTCCACCGTCCGAGGTTGGGGGTACAGCGGAAGCAGTAGGGTGGTGGTCAGGGTAGAACTGACTATATGCATAGGAACCATATTCAGCACCAGGGTAGGCTGGTAGTTGGGGTAGGCATGAGTGTAGGATAAGTTCATATTTGACATTATCTGAACTATATCTTGATGGATTTGGTCCTAAACTTGGAGGTTGTATGCCTATTATTGTATCATGTAGCCCATCAAGGTTTCATATTACACTGAGAATGAGGCATGATCATGTATAGGAGGAGGTGGAGGATCCTGGGTGGAGGTGGAAGCATCGAGTGTGGTAGAGGAGGTAGTATGAAAGGACTTCTTGATAGTGGTTTTTCTGATTTAAACACCTTTCCTACATGCTTTGTAACCAAGATCATGAAAAAGAAATTTCTCAAAATGGTGAGCAAACAAACCACAAATAAAGTTAGGATAGGGTAGGTGGATTCCAGTGGTATTCTTCCCATAGTCAAAGTGGGTCATGTGGTGAAGAATGTAACATGCCTATTTGACTTTGGCATCACACAAGATATAGTACATTAGTATAGTAGTGTTCTCTACAATATTTTTTTGATTTTTCTTTAGGTGGATATTACAATTGACTACTAATGCAATGAGGTGAGTCTTGATGTTAAGGGAAGAAGAAGGAAAGATGAATTTCTTCCTATAGGGAACATCAAGTTTCTTCAAAAACTTATGGATGTCAAAAAGAGATAACTCAGGGTCAAAGCTCTTATAGAAAGCTTTAGGATCAAGGAAGTCTTTATAGGTAGGATAGGGAGTCAATAAACTTGGCAAAGAGCAAGATAGATACTCATTAAAAGATTGCTTGGAGATAGAAAATGGGACTCCCTCTATCATGGAGGTTAGGATCGCTTGTTGGTTAGGGGTAGCACAAGGGTAGTGTAGTTCCACATGAGATTAGCATAGAATTCATGGACCGCTTTTTTGCTAGAAAGAGAGTTGGTGTCACAAAATTGCTCTACACAAAGTGCACTAAGGTGTTGAGCTTTGAAAACAACAACTTCCTTCATCAAACCACTATCCAATTCAAGCAATGTGCAAAAGGGAAAAGGGTTTCTAAGAAGAAGTTCTTTATACCAATTGATAGCTTGAGTGGAGATGAATGAGGTTCCATCATAGGAAAAGTGCCTTGGAGCAGTAGAGGACAAAGGTACTCTAGCTGATCCAGTCTGCTTTCTTTGGTTTGATGCCATGGAGATCAAAAGAGATGAAATGGACTCAAATCGAGGGAGATGGCAGGTGTTGTAGGCTGCCTAAACAACTAGGTTGAGGTTGGGAGAGGTCAGGACGGGTGATCTAGGACTAGAGAGGGTATGGGAGAGGTTTGGGTAGCCCTAGGGTTTAAGGATGAACAAGAAAGAGGGTCTATCGGTTGACTTTGCTCTAGTTGAGAGGGAGAAACGTTTGTCAACTACCTCTATATTTTCCGCCCAACATCGGTTGAGTTTGGTTTGGGAAAATCGGTCGACACTGGGGTTTAGTTCAGTCCTTGGCATGTTGTCGGTCGAGTTTCTCACACAGCAAACTCGGTTGATGGGTCAGTCTATCCAGAAGATAAGAAATTTAATTCTAGGCCAGTAGAGTGCTATATAAATTTATTTTTCTAGTCTATCTTGTATTGTGAGGATATTGAGACACATTCCAGTCATCTTTGGCTACTATTTTGTGGTAAAATGTGTTTGCAAAAAATAGCCAAAACTAGGCATAAAAACATGGAAAATATAGCACTATCAAGTAAGAGATGATCAAACTATGAGCAATAACATATAGGTATGAGAACATCTAGATAGAAGGCATATAATTATCATCAAGAGAAGTAATAAGCAATTTTGATCTAATAAATTTAAATTTCTCTGTAGCCAGAGGTTTTGTGAAAATGTCCACAAGTTGATTTTTTGTGTCCACATACGTGATATAAATATCCTTTTTGGCAATGTGGTCATGAAGGAAGTGATGGATGACCTCTATTTGTTTGGCTCTACTATGCAATATAGGATTGTAAGAAATATTGATTGTACTAGTATTATCACAACATATAGGAGAAGCATCATAATGAACATTAAATTCTTAGAACATTTGCTTCATCCATAGGACTTGGGCAAAACAACTTCCATATACAATGTATTCAGCCTCAATAGTTAAAAGAGCCATTGTGCTTCATTTCTTAGAGAACCAAGAAACTAAGCATGGTCCTAGGAGGAAGCAAGTGTGACTTGTGCACTATCTATTAATTAAGCACCCTGCATAATCCACATCACTATAAGCAATAAGAGTAAAGTCCCTTGACTTGGGATACCATAGTCCAACATATTGAGTTTTGTCTAGGTACCTTAAAATCCTCTTAACCACTATAAGATGGGATTTTCTAGGTCTTGATTGAAATATAGCACACAAGAAAAAACTAAACAAAATATCATGTCTAGAGGCAGTAAATATTATAAGCTACCAATCATACCTCTATAGAGCTTTGCATCTACCTTCTTACCTTCCTCGTCTCTATCAAGTTTGGTGGTGTTTGACATGCGGTTGTCCATTGGATTGGTGTTCTCCATCACAAAGTGCTTCAATAGTTCACTAGCATACTTTCCTTGTTTGATGAAGTTTCCTTCCTTTGTTTGAAATTTGCCGGTTTCATATAGCTTGTTGTAGTAGACCCACTTGGTGCCAATGATCTTCCTATCATTTTGTCTTGGCATTAAGGTCCACACTTTATTCTTGTCAAAGTACTCTAACTCTTCTTGCATAGATAGGATCCATTCATCATCTTTGAGAGCTTCTTTGATGTTCTTTGTCTCAAGTTGTGAAATGTAGGCATTGTCACCTTGTTCTTTATTGAATGCAACCTGCATCTTCACTCTTTCAAAAGGATTTTCTATTATGAGCTCTTTAGGATGATCTTTAGCAAAACAGGAAGTTGGATCCTTCTTCTCTTCTTCTTTCTCATCTTCTTCTACTACCACCTCTTTTCCCTTGTTGTTGATGTTGAGTTCTTTTAATCGAGTAATCACCTCATCTACAACATAATCATATACAATATTCTTGGAAATAGAGGGGTTAGTTTCAACAAATTTAATATTGATAGATTCTTCTACTTTAGACAATTCAATGTTAAGCACTTTATAAGCTTTAGTAGTAGTTCTATAGCCAAGAAAGAAAGCCTCGTAAGATTTCGCATCAAACTTTTCAAGAGAATCCTTGGTGTTTAAAACAAAACAAGGACAACCAAAAACATGAAAGAAAACAATAGAAGGCTTTCTACCACGCCATAACTCATAGGGGATTTCTTTAAAGATGAATGAGTGAAAACCCGATTTTGCACAAAACATGTGGTGCTAACAGCTTTGACCCAAAACTTATTTGGAGTATCATACTCTACAAGCATGGTTCTAGACATTTCCTTTAGTTACCTATTCTTTTTCTCTACAAACCCATTTTTTTGAGTTGTACAAAGGGAAGAAAAGTTGTGTGAATAACCATATTCCTCACAAAAACTTTCAAACAAATTATTTTCAAATTCTCCCCCATGCTCACTACAGATGGAGAGGATTCGACGAGAAGCTTTGGTTTCAACTCATTTGCAAAAAGTAGAGAAAATATCAAGAGTATCACTTTTTGAAACTAAGAAGAAAGTCCAACTATAGTGAGAGAAATTGTCAAAAATCACGAGGCATTACTTGCTGCCACAAAATGATTGAGTTCTCATTGGTCTAAACAAATCAATGTGAATAAGTTCAAGAGCTCTTTTGGTACTAAGGAATCCTTTGGATTTAAAGAAGAATTTGGTTTGCTTTCCTTGTGTGCAAGGTTGGCATTCCTCATCCTTCTCAAAGTCCAATTTAGGAAGTCCTTTGACCAATTCCTTATGCTCAACTTCTTCAACTAATGCATATTTTCATGACCAATCCTACGGTGCCACAAAGATATATCACTCTAAGCAACAAGAAGGCATAAACCAAGAATAGGATTAATAGAATCAAGAATTATAACATAAAGGTTTCCATTTCTAGTCCCCTTATATATAACATTGTAGGAGAGGGAATCTAGAAGCAAGCATTCAAGTGATGAAATAAAACAAGATAACCATCATCACACAATTGGCTAACACTAATTAAATTGTGATGTAGGAATCCACAAGAAGAACATTCTTGATGCATAGTGAATCACCCACATTACCATCACATATAACTTTACCTTGGTTGTTGTCACCAAAATTCACTGATCCTCCATTCTTCTTTGTGAAATTTTTGAAGTGGCTTATTTCACATGTCATGTGCTTGGAGAAACCACTATCAACAATCCATTTTCCTTTTACCTACATGAAAGGGAGATGTTGATTCCCAACTCAAACCTTGGAATTTGGAGTTAGTTTGGGGACCCATTTTATCTTTGGGTTGGTCCCCTTCTTTGTGAAATTGTTGAAGTGGCTTATTTCACATGTCATGTGCTTGGAGCAACCAATATCAACAATCCATTTTCCTTTTACCTACAAGAAAGGGAGATTTTGATTCCCAACTCAAACCTTGGGATTTGGAGTTAGCTTTGGGGACCCATTTCATCTTTGGGTTGGTCCCCTTTTCCTTGTAAGTACAATAAGTACAATAATGATCATGACTCTTGCAATGTGCACAAATGGGTTCTTAGAGTTGGATGACTCTCTATGGAAGATAGGAGGTCCCTTGCTCTTTTTATTACCCTTGCCCTTGCTCTTTGGAGATCCCTCATATCCCAGACCACTTTTACCACTTTGTTTGGTAGATTGATCTAGAACTTCATTGAGGGACATTTTCCCTTTGAGGACCTTTTGCAAGGAAGCACTAAGGTTGTGATTATCATCCATAAGATTAATGTTAATAGAAGAAAAACTAGCTAAAACATCTTAAGCATGAAGCAGGTTGGCCTACAAATAGAGGGCTTTAGTATGATAAGAATCTCTCTAAGAGTTATGCTAGTTACTTCATTACTAGGCAATAAAGGTCTAGAAGAAAGATCATTTAATTGAGCAATCCATCTAGCATTTTCAGTTCTAAGCATGATAATATCATCAAGATAGATTCTATTTTCACCTTTAATAGCATCACAAGCATGTCTAAGATCATTAAACTTGGTAAAAAAGTCTATCATTTTCAGTTCTAGTTAAGACAAGCTCATTAAGGCAAATGTGGTTTTCACCCTTAAGACTGTTGATGTTCTTAAGGTAATTACCATTCTCTACTTCAACTCCATTGTATTGGATCTCAAGATCAAGAAATTGGCATTGCAAAGAATCAATACTAGTAAGATGAACCTTCTTATTTTGATCAAAAATATCAATTTTAGCATAAACATCATCAATAATTTTCCCTAACCTCTTCTTCTTAGATTTTCATATAGAATTAGAAGAGGGGGAAGCATTAAGTGTATCAATATGGGCTTATATAGATAGGTCATTTAAACTTACCTCACTTATATCACTTACCTTATATATGTCATCACTAGTTAAGGCCATGAGATCAAGGTGGCATTCTCCCTCATTGGAGATGAAAATCACTAGAAGAATACTCTTCCCATGTGGTAGGGGCATCATCTTTTTTTCTTCTTTCTTTCTTGTCCTTCCTCTTGTACTTTCCATCCCTCTTGTATTTCTCCTTCTTCTTGGAGCTGTTCTTGTGGTAAGACTTCTTTTCCTTGGGGCAATCATTCTTGTAGTGTTCTTTTTTGCCACATTCATAGCACCTATGAGTGGAGGAGGAGGGCTTCCTTTGAAGTGTTTCCCCTTGTAGTACTTATCTTCATGATCACCAGGGGATTCATCTTCACTTGAGGAAGTAGGGGTAGGTTGGAAAGCAAGTTGTTGTTGGAGAACAATGGCCTCCACTTGAGATTAGAAAGCATTACCCTTGATCTTTTTTGACTCTTTCTCTTCTTGGTTCTCATTGTCCTCTTGCTTTTCAAGTCTAGGCCCATTGAATTGAAGGTTGACAATAAGGTCTTCGGTGGAAATGCCACCAAGGCTTTTGATTTCTTCAATCGAAGTCACCTTGGATTGACATATTTTGGGAAGAGATCTAAGGATCTTGGATTTGATGGTTCCTTGATCCATAGGATGGCCCAAAGAAGCAAGTACATTGATGATGGTGTTGAGTCTTGAATACATCTCAACCACTCACTTCTTCTTTCCCATCTTGAAGCTCTCAAGGAGACCTTTTAGCATGTAGATCTTGGACTCCTTGACTTGCTTGGTCCCTTCATCTATAATGCAAAGTTTATTCCATATCTCATGGGTTGTATCCCAATAAGATATCCGGTTGAACTTGAAAGGAGTGAGGGATGCATAAATGATACACATGGCCTTTGCATTTAGTTGCGCCTTATTAAGTGTAGCTTCATCCCAAGTAGCTACATCTCTGGCCATCTCCTTGTATGGAAAAATGACTACTTTTCACAAGTCATAGCTCATTCCTTACAAGTAGAATTGCATATGTTGCTTCCTATAAAGGATGTTTGTGCCATCAAAGATTGGAGGTCTCATGGAGAATCCACACTCCAAGTTAAGAGAATCTAGAAGGTTTTCACCTCTTCTCGTCTTGTGGGAGAACTTGTCAGAGAATATTGTGGCTCTGATACCACTTGTTAGATCAAAAGGTCTCTAGAGGGGGGTGAATCGAGCTAAAAAGCACTTTAAAATATTCATTAGACCTTCAAGTTACTTTAAAGGAGGATATTGCAAATATGTAATTTGATGTGCAAATAAGCATACATAGCAAGGATGATAGATATTGAATGATATTAAGAACAAGCTATGCATAGTGGTTTTAGTATCAAAACTAGGAGAAAGTCAGTCTACTACCTACAGAGATCTAGCCCTAGGATTTAAAAACCATTGCATACTTATATTCCATTACAAGACATACAATAAGACTTTTGACCAAATTGTACATTATTTTATATTCTCTTTTGATGATAACAAACATTTCTTACTTCTGGATTTAACATGCTACTCTAGTATTTGAGGAACCTCTTGGCAAACTCAAGATTGGAACATCAATGATTTGAATAATTCTTCATATGTGCTTATTTGTATTTCATATGTACATGTTTTTAGAACTCATATAAAATCAAGCTTTGGACCAACACCACCCATCCCAAAACCTTTGATAAGTATATATCAAGTGTCTTGGTTAGGTAGGTCACACTAGAAAAATCATTGGATGAGTTTCCCAAATGTTTACATATTTTTTATAGATTTTTGGTCGAGAAACTTTGTGGACTGAGACACCTTCGGTCGAAATATTTCTCGACCGACAGAGAGCTATTGCAAAATATTTGTAAAATTTGAATGATATATATCCGTTAGAGCACTTTTGAACTGAGCACTGCTTGGTCAAATAAAATTCTCGACAGAGAGCCAGTCTGGTCGAAATTTTACTCGTCCGAAGAAGTTTCTAAAATTAGTTTTTATTACGATCAAACTAGTCATTGCACCTACATTTACTTCATCCAAACATCTAGTTGACCCCTTGTAACTCTCTAGACACTCCCCAAAGATGTCCTAGACACATGTAATCCATTCCTATACATAATAGTGGTCTAGGGGCATCCCAACATATACTTGCTTACTTGCATATATTACATCCTAAGTAATAAGAGCTATAGAAACCCTTTTGCAAATCATATATAGTGTTCCTTTTGTGTCCATGTCTTAGATTATCCTACCACCACTTAAACTTGATACATCCATTGTGGTTTGGTCCATAAGCTTGATTCTGGTGGAGAAGGTTGTGTAGGATTCTACAAGAGGTGGCATCCAATTCTCTTTTGTGTCTCGCAGTACTTTGGGAGTCTGTAAAAGAAGAGGTGTGTACAGTTCTCTTCCGTGTTTGGCGATGCTTTGGGAGTCTATAAAAGAAGAAGTGCATCTGATTCTCGTCCTTGTCTAGTGGTGTGTTGGGAGTCCACAAAAGAAGAGGTTTGGTGGTGCTCTTTTGTGGCCGATAAAAAAGAGAGTTAGTTACAACAACTATTTCGTAATTTGTCCTCATCGATAAATTAATAAAATTATTTGTTGCAAATTCTAGTTGGCAACAACTAGGTAGTGGAATGATGTTATAGACAACACCATTCTAAATCGTGTCTCTCTCTAGTGGTTGTTTATTTTATTTCTGTTGCACATTAAATTCGATTAAAATTATTACAAAGACTCTATTCAACCCCCTATAGATGTTTCAAGACCTTCCTTTTACAGGGCAAGGATACCTAGTATTTGAGAAAGAGTCTTCAACCTCTACAAGGGCTTACCCACTTTTGCAAATAGTTGTACACCTTCACCAAGGAGCTCCCCTCTTGCAACAAGTCTTCCGCCTTGAAAGAATTCTCCAGTCTTCTCATGGATCTGCAGCCTTCACCTTCTCCTTCACCTTGGAGAAGTTTTCACCAACCTTGATCTTTAGAAAGGGGTTGGGAAAGGGAAGATTTGAGAGCTTTATAAGAGTACAATGGAGTATCTCTCTCACACATAGACTATCTCACTCATAATGACATTTTAATTAGTAGGCAAGAGAGAGAAAGGGGCTCTATGTGGACAAAATCACTCCACTATATCTAGGAGCATGAGTAGCATTAAGGAGCAAACTTGTAATGAAGACTAAGGGTCCATATTTATAGTTGGGGACGTCCACTAGCCAGTGAAATATCTAGAGGGGGTGAATAGAGCTTTTGGTAATTTAAAATTCAATTGAATATTTAAAACAAAGAAGGAGGAGGATATAAGGAAGATACTTTGATTTATAATTGTTCCAACCTTTGAATCAAAGGTTGTCAGTCCACTACCCAATTGTCTCCAATTGGGATTTTGAAAGTGATTTATTTTATTTACCTCGCAAGGATATTACAAGAAAATACAATCACTCTCAACCTCCTTGAATTAGCCTTCACCTTGAAGTAGCCTCAATCTCCTTGAAGAACCCATCTTGAAGTAACCTCATATCCTTGGAGCAGCCTTCACCACCATGAAGTAGCTCCACCACCTTTGAAGTAGCCTTCACTTTGAAGTAGCTTCAACCTCCTTTGAAGCAGCCTTCTTGAAGTAACCTCAAGCACACCTTGGAGCATCCTTCTCCAACAAGAAGTATCTTTGATCACATCCTTTAAAATAGCATCCAACATTTGGAGTAGTTAAGGAGTACAAAATACAATACAAAGTAAATAGATTGGAAGAAAGAAAAACTTAACAATGAAGTACAGTGTATTGATTCCTATATCAAGTGTATAGATATACTATCCACTTAAGATGGATGTTGCTATGTGGTGGCTTGGAGATTGTTGCTATAGGACACAACTTTGGAGCTCAAGGAAGAAGTGAGCAAGTGATTCTAACCTTTGCTACTTTCTAGAATGGATGCTCAAGTGTAGCTTGTGTCTTTAGGGTGTCCTAAGGCCTCTCCTATTTATTGGAATGGTTTTCAAGTGATTAGGGATGTTATTCTATGTGCTTAACTAGCTGTTAGGTAGAAAGTAATTGGGTTGCAATGACTAAAATGTTTGAGTTTAGAAGAAAAATCCAGAACCCAGCTCGGTCGATAAGTTTTTCGACCGAACATGTCTTGGTCGAGAATTTCTTCGACCGAACCTAAGTTGAATGCAAGTGTATTCCAATGGCTATCCTCAACTCCCAACCACTTGATGTAACGGTCATATAATTTGGACCAAATATGTATCGATATCCTCATCTTCTTAAACCCTAAAATACTCAAGTAGCACGTTAGATCCAAAAGAATGAAATGTTTGTCATAATCAAAACAAAGGGTATGCTAATGTCCAATTTGGCCAACAATCTCCCCCTTTTTGAAGATGAAAAACATTCCTAAAATAAAGCAAAATATTTACAATGACATGAGTTTCATACATGTGACATACTTGAGATGAATAAGTCCTTGGATCTCATAAAATGTATGCTAATATGCCTAAAGAGATATAGACCATGATATCCATCTCTTATGGAAATTTAGCACCAATTAATGTCAAACTAAGAGATCATGAAAATATTTTAAATATTTTATTTTATTTCTCCCCCTTTGTCATCTTCAAAAGATAGCCATATTAAACTAACTCCCCCATGAATGGGATACTCCCTGTTAATAAAATGCCCATCAAAGTAAGAAGAAAATGTCCAATGAAAGCCACAATTCAAAACCAATATTAATTTCTCAACGAATTTGTTTTCAGGAACAAGTATATACAAGCAAGCTCAATTTCATTAATAATGAAGTCATTACATAGATCTTACTACTCACAACATAAAGGTAATAAGAGAAGTATCACTTGAAAGAAATTAAAATTACATCAACTTCAAGATCTTTCCCATAATATGGAGTATTACCGTAATATTTTACAAGTGTTTACCAGTCAAGTGAACATGTCTTTGTGAGAGCATATGCTTCAAAAACTGTAGGTGCCCGATCAAATCGAAAATGAGCAGCTATGTCTTGTAGTTGCATTGGTGAATATTGGGTATGGTTATGATCATTTCATGGTCATGGTGGAACTTGAGTATATTGGATGTAGGATTGAATGGATAAATTCTCCCATGATATTGTGCATAAGGATAGGTGTGAGGAACATTAGGAGTTAAGGTTTGAATCCTTTGGTTTAGGTAGGTAATAGCATTGTGATTGTATTCTAGATGCCTACCAATTTAATATGTGTCTCCTTTGAGATAGGAGACATCATTAGCAAGATTTTCTATGGAATATCTAGGAGGAGTAGGAGGTGGAGGGTTAGCTTTAGTGGATGTTCCCTCTATATTCCTAGCTATTTTGTGCCCAAAGTCAATCTCCATTTTATCAACGGTGTTTTGTGTGATTCTTTGGGGATGTCTATCACATTTGTAACCTAGGTCTTTTAAATTTTTGCCAAGGGAATATTGGATTATTTGATAGATGAAATCAGCATAAGGTGGGTTCCCAGAAAAATTAAACATGTTGGAAAGGATGATAGGAATGAAGTTTGTGGGAATGCTTTCAAGAATGGTATAGATAAGGCACATCCTAAATTGGGGAATTTCGGTCTTATTAGCTCTAGGATGGATTTTATTGGTGATAATAAAATTTACTATCATGGCCTCAGGGGTTAAAGAGGTGGTGTAATAGGTTCCCCTATGTTCATGTGATGAAGTGTTAGGAGCAAAGATGGCCTTTTTAATATCACTAAGACTGATGGTTTCTTCCTCAGTGGAAAACTTGGAGATGGGGTTGCCAATGGTTATGTCTAAAAAATCTGTATACTCCTCAACATCTATGTTTAATATTTCTAGGATGTCAATTTTAGAGAAATGGAAAGATAGACCATTAACCATAGAAGTGAAGGAGTAGGGGTCATTGGAATCTCTAGTTAGGTTGGCGTAGAATTCATTTACAGCTTGGGTAAACCAAAAACAAAAGGATGGGATAAGAAATTCCTTCAACTTTTTCACCTTGAAGAGTTGAGAGAGATCAAGAAGGGTGATGAAGTCATTGAGTTCCACCGACCGACGAGGAAGAGGAGACTTGGATGTGAGCTTAAGGTATCTTTCTCCAACAACTGCATCGTTCAAGGGGATGTCGTTGATGATGTTCAATGCTAGAGTTGGTGTGCATCCCTTTCTTGATGCTACTTGCTTCTTGCCACCACGAGAAGAAGATGCCATCTTGAGCAAAATATGGTGGAAGAAGATATAGATATGATAGGGGATGAAGGTTGTTGAAAGAGAGCTCTAAGGAATGCTAGAGAGGTGATAGAGAAGAATGATCCTAATTTGTGAATAGAATGGCTGGAATGAGGGCTATTTATAGAAAAATAGAACTATTATTGGTTGACAAACTTGTCGACCAAGCCCTCAACAGCTTTCTTTCCCAACGGTGCTATAACAGCTAGTTGGTCGAACTTTAATTTGAAGAAGAAAAAAAATCAACGGTCGAGGTCTCGGTCAAGAATTTTGTCGAATGAAGGACCTATGTTTAAAAAAGCATATGGACGAAGGAATGTCTTGAAGATTCTTAGCTAGGACGTGCATAGTCGGTCAAGGGTCCCACCAAGAGCAACTCAGTCGAGAATTTTGTCAAACAAGAATTTTCTCAGTCCAATACTTTTGTCAACCAAATTTGACACTTTGAGCAATATTTTAATGGGAATGCATTGAGCTAGACTAAGTACTTTATTCATGATACTGAATCATCGTAGATAAATATTTTAAAAGAATAATTTTGTTATTGTATGCAATAAAATTAGTCTAAATTTATGTCAAAACTCACATTAGAAGACAAAAATATGATCAAGAATCTTGAGCAAATATAATAAAGAAAACATCTTCTAGTAGAGTAATAAGTAACTTCCTTCTAATATATCAAAATTGATCCAAAGGAAGCGGTTTGGTAAAAATACCTGCCAATTGTTCATCCATATCAACATGATGGAGAGAGATGTTATTCTTGGCAATATGATCTCTCAAAAAGTGATGTCTAATTTCAATGTTCTTGGCGTGACTGTGTAAAATAGGATTATGAGCCAAATTTATAGCATATATTATCGTAGAAATTGGCGTAGAGGAAAATACAAAACCATAATCATTCAAGACTTTTTGCATATAAAACATTTGAGCACAACATGAACCTGCATCCACATATTCAGCTTCAATGGTAGATATAGAAACTATATTTTGTTTCTTACTAAACCAACATACTAAGGCTCTTCCTAGAAAGAAACAACTACCATTTGTGGTCTTTCGATCAAGATGACAACCAGCATAATCGACATCAGTGTAAGCTTTTAAATCCAATGATTGACCTTTGGGATACCACAAACCATAATTTATAGTATTGACAATATATCTTAAAATTCTTTTGACGGCTAGAAAATGAGAATGCATAAGATTTGATTGAAATCAATCACAAAGACCAATGGAAAACATAATATTCGGTCTAGATTTGGTCAAGTATAGAAAGATACCAATCATGGCCCTATATAAGGAATCATCAATGGGTTCACCATCTTCATCATTGTCAATTTTAGCAGAAGTGGCCATAAGAGTAGTAGAATTTTTGCAATTTTCCATATTAAATCATTTTAACAGTTCCTTAGTATTTTCTTTTGGTTTAGAAAAATTCCAACGGACATTTGTTTAATTTGTAAACCAAGAAAAAATGTCAATTCTCCCTGAGACTCATTTCAAATTCTTTTTGCATGATAATTGAATGGAGTACATAAGGACTCATTTGAAGCACCAAAGATAATGTTGTAAACATATATTTGAACAACTAGAAAATTTGATTCATATGATTTGAAAAATAATGTAGAATCTGATTTTCCAATAGAGAAACCATTATCAAAAAGATAGTTCTGAAGTCTTTCATACCAATTTTGGGGTGCTTATTTTAGACTATAAAGGGATTTCTTGAGTTTATAAACATGATCAGGATTGTTAAATATTTCAAAATGAGGTGGTTGAGAAACATAAACTTCTTCTTCTATGATTCCATTTAAGAAATCACTTTTTACATCCATTTAAAAAAGTTTGATGTCTTTATGGGTGGCTAGAGCTCATAAAATTATAATGGCTTCAAGTCTAGATATGAATGCATAAATATCATCAAATTCTATCCCTTCTTGTTGATTGTATCCTGGAGCAACCAACCTAGCTTTGTTTCTAACCACTTCCCTGACTTCATTAAGTTTATTTTCAAAAACCCACTTTGTTCCAATGATGGTGTTATCTTGAGGTCTAGGAACTAAGTCTCATACATTGTTCTTAGTGAATTTATTTAGCCCTTCTTACATAGAAATTATCTAGCAATCATCTCTTAGAGCTTCACTTATCTTTTTAGGTTTAAAAATTGATACAAAGGCCATGTTTGCAACATCTCTAAATGATGATCGAGTTTTTACTTTATTCAAAGGATTTCCTATTATTAAATCTTGAGGATGATCTTTAATTATTCTTAGAATTTGTTGTTTTCACTCATTATTTTGATCATTATTTTGTTTAATTTCAAAAAAGTTATCATCTTTTGTTGATATGGTTAAGTCCTCAATTTGGTGTGTAATATCATTCAAGTTTCCATTTCGTATGTCATTTTTAGCACTTTGTGATGTACTTTCATGAACTATGATATGAATTGATTCCTCAACTTTCTTGGAAATAGTATTGTAGATTCTAAATGCCTTACTGGATATTCAATATCCCAAGAAAAATCCTTTTTGTGATTTAGGATCGAATTCGTCTGTATCATCCTTTGTGTTTAATATATAGCAAGGTGTACCAAAGGGATGAAAGTAGTCAACTCTAGGTTTCATGTTAAAGATGAGTTTGTAAGGAGTTTTCTTAATATTTGAGTGAATTGAAACATGGTTTAATACATAGCATGTTGCATTTACTGCTTCATCCCAAAAGGTTTTAGTTTTATTATGTTCTAGTAGAATTATTCTAGCAATTTCTTGTAAGGACCAGTTTTCCCTCTCAACTATTCCATTTTGTTGTGGGGTACGTTGAGCTGAAAATTTATGTGTATATCCCTGAGATGTACATAATTCCTCAAATATATGGTTTTCAAATTCTCCCCCATGATCACTCCTAATTGTGCAGATTTTGTTTTGTAGTTGGTTTTCAATCTTAGAGTAAAATTGATGAATGTTCTAATAGTATCATCTTTAGTTGAAAGAAAATGCACCTAAGTATATCTACTTTAATCATCAACAATGACAAAACAATAATTTTTACTACCAATATATTGAGTCCTCATGGGATCAAATAAATCCATTTGAATAAGTTCTAATGATCTAGTAGTACTAAGGAATGATTTAGATTAAAAAGAAGTTTTAGTTTGCTTGTCTAGGGTACATGGTTCACAATTTTTAAGTTTATCAAAAGAAAGATTGGGTAAACCATGAACAAGATCATATTTAAGAAACTTTTTAATAACATGTGTGCTTGCATGACCTAGCTTTTTATGCCATCACTATAAAGATTCATCATTTGCAAGAAGGCATTTTCTAATAATAGCTTTCATAGAATTAGGTCTAAGTATGTGAGATTTCCTATTCTTTTTCCTTCATAGACAACATCATTAGTATTTTCTATGAGAATTTTGCATCAAGATTTGTTAAAAAGAACATCATAGCCACTATCACACAATTGACTAACACTAATCAAGTTGTGATGCAATCCATCTACAAGTAACACATTCTTTATTTGAAGGTTTGTACCAACATTACCTATCCCAACAATTTTACCTTTGGCATTATCTCCAAATGTGATTGATCCACTCTTCTTTTCTTCAAGTGTATGGAAAGCCTCCTTATTTCCAGTCATATGTTTGGAACAACCACTATCAACCACCCAATCCTACAAAATATGAAGATTTTGGTACCCATGTGGTGGTCCTTTTGGTTAGGAGTAATATTTTAAATTTTTTATCATTTCAAGTATTTAGAACAATTTAGTATAAAGATACCATTGCAAATTTGAGTCACCAAAGTTAATTGCAAGCAAATGACTTTAATTTTCAGTAAGCAAATCTGATAGAACTACTTTTGATCAAACTTTTCTTCCACCGGATGACGGTTCAATCAAGCTCTTTGTCGACCGAGATGGAGTTCTATATATTTTTTAGTGAATGAAACACTTTTAATGTAAACATGTCATACTATTTTCAGTTTTTTTGGTTTGAATAACACAAGTAAGTAGTCAAAATATACAAAGATATACAAGTTAAATCTTAGCTTATTTAAGATATGACTTATATGCATTTCACAATGAAGTTTAGGTCAAATCTCAACAAAGTGTATTAAATTCTACGTTTGGGGTCTTGGAGCCCAAGTGATGTCCTTCTTCTTGTATTCATAAGAGAATGGATAATGTCCAAGACGTTGGCAGTAGAAGCAAGAAATAAAATCAATTCGGTTTATTTTCTTGACATTTTGGGTATGTGTCATATTATTTTTGGGTACATAAATAGACTTGGTTCTAGGGACTTGTTTTTTTCTAGCTCTAGGCTTTTTATAATTACTTTATTTGGGTACATAGACTAGTCCTCTTCTGCCAACTTGTCTAGAAGAATTTTCTAAAATTTTGTCAAGAATATCATTATTTTTCAAACTATCAACATGCTTTTGTCACTTAACAATTTCAATCATCTCCTTAGTAATATCTAATTTTTCTTGATCCAAACTAGAAAGAAAGGTATATCTCTCTCCAAAACTGATATGATAATCCAAATTATAGCATAGAATAGGTTGAGTTTGATAATCATTTATCTTCGCAAGCAATTCAACCTTTTCTTGAGAAAGAAGATCATTATTATTTTCTAAGACAAGCAATTTCACATTATAGTCATCAATAGAATCTTTCAAAGATTATTTTTCGAAATAATAATTTCATTTTTAGAAGTAATATCATAGTGTAGCATGCAATTCAGCATTTATTTTAGAAAGCATTTTCAATTTTCTTTTGCAATACATATTTAGCATGAGTTTCTTCAAGATTATTAACTAAATTAGTTTTGGATAACTCAAAAACTTCTACCTCATTTGAGTCTTCATTTTATTCATCCTTAGCCATGAGACATTCCACTTCTTCTTCTCCACTTCTGCTATCATCGCTTGATTCATCCCAAGTTGCTTTGTAGGCTTTATCTTCCTTGTCTTTGTTCTTAAAAGAAGATTTCTTTCCTTTCTTAATTTTAGGACATTCATTCTTTACATGTTTGTTCTTTCCGCATTCAAAGAACCTAAGGGAAGAAGAGGAAGAAGCACTAGAATTTTTATTAGATTTATACCTTCTATATTTCTTACCATTTATAATGAGTGCATATTCTTCATCATCTCCTTCACTTGTCTTGTCACTTTCTTGAGTGGTGACTTTTGAGTAAGCCTTGGTTTTAAGACCCCTGACCTGGGTTTTGGGCTAACCCTATTTGTTTTGGATTGATTAAATTCTTAGAACCTTACTCTAATCCTTTTAGATGATATTAGAGCTTGTGGAGAGCTTAAGTCTCCAGTTTGAGCTTGTTTGAATGATGTTTGTGCCTTGTGTACTTATTTTGGGTCAAATTGCAATTTACCCATTTGTGAGGGTTATTTTGCAATTTGTAACATTTAAGAGTGTTCCTTCTTTCTCTTGTCTTCATGAGAGAGAGTGTGATGCTTTGTGGTGCCTTGGTTGGGCCTTAGTTGAGTGGTGACATCCTAGTGGTAATTAGGGTTTCTAGGGTTTTGATGTGTGTCTCGACCATGTGTACATGGTTGAGTGTAGCAACCCTTGTCTTGACCTAGGTGGGTGATGGGATGTCTCTCATTCGAGACACCTTCTTTGGGTGTGTTTTTTCTTAACCATGGTGGTTTGGGTCGAGACAGCTTGTCCTTTTGTGGAGTGTCTCGACCTAGTATGCATGGTGACTCTCTATCTCGACCTAGGTATGTGTGGTGCTTTGGTTTTGACCTCCTTTGGAGTGTCTCGTCCAAAACAATGTGTTGGGGACCTAGGTGGTTGAGACCCAACATAGATTATATCACTATCTCATGATGTGTGTTTTAAGTGGTTGCATATTATTTTGTTAGGTGGACAGGTGTCTTTAGGTGTTGACACATCATCCCTCACTCTACTTCCCTCCTCCTTCACTATATTAACCCTCTTCTCTCCATGCAAGTGACCCTTATCGGCCATACTTCTTCCTCCCTCTCTTTTTCTCATCCTTGGATCTTGGTGGAGCAAGGAGAGTTGATCCTTGGAGCTTTGCATGTGGTGACTTTTGGTCATCTTCAACCATGGTAAGTGCATTACTTTTGTTGATGGTGTTTCTTTTGATCTTCTACCCATCTTCTTCTCTTTTCTCGGCCTTAGACCATGGATCCTCCATGGTTTTCATTCTTGTGAAGTGAATCCCTCATCACAAGGGTCATAGGACATGTTTTGACAAGGTGGACCCAAGTGTGAGGAAGTTTCCTTCTCTTTTTCTCCCTCCTTTTGGTTCGATCTAGAGTTCTTTTCTCTCTTTTCTTGAGAAATTTTTGACCTTGGTATCTTCTTTTCTTGAGGTGATCTTGTGGTTGAGGAGTGAAGCCTTTGATGGAGCTTCATCATCCTTGGTGATCGTGTGCTTGGAGCTAGTAATCCTTGGAGTCGATCTTCCTAAAGGTGGGTGATATAACCCTCTACCTTCTCTATGACAACATTTTTCCTTACATGCACATTGTTGTTTATCTCTCTAAAACGTACCCCTAATGTGCTAGTAGATGATACCATACTCTATATCTTGTTTGATGGTGATTAACATGCTTAGTTTGCTTGGAATCTGAAACCCTAATGTGAGGTACTCGATTTTGGAGATGAATGAGTCATGGTAGTTTTCTTTCTATCTTTTGATCTTAGTTTTGGCCACATGCATGACCCTAGTGTACCTTGATGTTCCATGGAGTTTAGGTTTTGTTTTGGAGGTGTTAAACGTGTATTTCTTTCTCTTACATGAGGTTTTTTCATGGTGGTTTTATGATACAAGTTTTAGGGTTTTTGGCAACCGGTTTGCATGATGTTTTCTCCTCCATGTTGATGATGGATTTCTTTGGCATGATCTTCTATTTTGGCCGTGGAGACCTTCTGTCTTGATCATTGTAATTCCTATTTTGGTGTTTCTCTCTTGTGTTGGTGGTAGGTTGACCTAAGTGGTTGCTATAACATGTTTTAGCTGAGGTCGCACCACTTTATACTTAGTGTTTTGGATCGAGATGTTGCTTATGTTGTGGGCCGAGATGTCACACCTAGTGATGGTCGAGACACCTACCTCCATGATGGTCATGACCCATGGTTTGTTTAGTTGAAATGCTTTCCCTGGTGATGATGATCAAGTTGATCCCTTGTTGTTCGAGATGATGCCCTAGTTTTTGGGTCGAGACACATCCTTGTTTCGATCACGACATGTCCTTGGGTGGAGGTCGTAACATGCTTGGTTTTGATTGTGACATGCTATTGTTTTGAAGATGATGCAACCTTGTTTCTTGAGGTCGAGACATGTGTTTCATGGGGTGGTCGAAACCCTTGTTCATGAGGGGTTGAGACATGCTTGTGTATGTGTCGAGACATGTGGGGTGTCGCGGTCGAGACACCCAATGTGTCATGGTCAAGACATATTGGTTGTTTTGAGGTTGCGACCTTGGTCGCATGAATGGTCATGACATGTGTAAGAAGGATGGTTGAGACACATACTTGAACACATAATCAACACATATATGTGAGTAATAAATAAGTCATGTATAGTGTTGTTTGGATGGTTGCTTAATCAATCCTAATCATGGCTCAACTAATGATGTTCCACCCTAAATCAATTCCAAGAGAGTGGAAGGTGGTGTACCTAGGGTTGGGTGTTTGAAATAAGACTATAAAAACCTAATCAAACAAATATAGAACCCTAACCCTAATGTTGGTTCATGTGATGTGTTTGTTTCTCTCTCTTTAAGAGGTTATCATATTATAATATTTTCTCTCTCTTGTTTATGAACCCCTAACCTTGTAGGTTAAATGCATTCCATGGCTTGTGTATGCTATGATGATGATTATGTGATACAGGGTGTTGGCTATAAGCCTTGATGAGATATGAAGAGATCCTATTGATGTGATGGGTTTTATGACCTAGTGAGGGCTTGATACCTAATGTGAGGTGGTATCATCTAGTGATGTGAATTGAGGGCATGATATCCCATAGTGATGTGACACATGGTGATAGCCTTGTATGGATGTGCTACAGTGCTATGTCATGATGTGACAAGTTCACACTTATGCATTTTATATATTCTGAAGTTGTACTATGCCCTTATTCTTATAGAGTTTGTTTTAGCTTTCTACGTTGTAACTTGATTGATGCTAACTCCCTGAGTTTTGGTTCGTTTCGCTTCTCTCTTGCTCTTCCCTTTCCTGCCTTCTCTGGAATATATTGTCATAACTAACCAAGTGGAACATAATCATGTAGTTACCATGGCCATAGATCCATTCCACTATTAGTCTTAGTATTAGATGGTGAAATAGGTTCTCCCCTAGTGGAAGCTCAGAGTCGTATATTGTTGAGTATACACATTCACAGGATTGACTATGGGCCATACCCTAGCAGGAGTGTGTTTGCGTATAGCTCAGTGATGGGACTCAATATATACCTATTATACTTTAACAGGATTGGTTGTGGGCCATACCCTGGAAGGAGTGTGACTGCAAGTCGTATCTCAGTTTCACTAGCGATGTGCCTATATACCAAGGTTGGTTAGGTTGTTTTGCAGATGACTCATATGATATGTCACAGTGGTGTTCTTGTGTACTGACCATGAGGTGTTGGGGAGGTCATGGATTTCGGATCATCCATACACCTTTTATGACACTTATTTCGACTTAGTAGTGGTTAGTTGGAGCATGAGTGGTATACCTCATCTCCTCAAGGCATAGTAAAAGACGTAATATAGCCTTGTAGTGTACACTGCATAGGGGCCAATGTGAATAACATTTGTTGAAGACTTGACTTGATTTTGTATAGTTTTAGTGATATAAAATGTACATGTTCTTCATATTTCTTCTTAGAATATTAATCATTCTACTGCTCAGTGATAACTACCCAGTATTGCCTAACATGCTTTATATGTTGGATACATATTGTTGAAGTGAATATGCTCAGTTTGTAATTATGTTATCTATATGCTTCAAATTATTAGTTCTTTAATAGACATTGGTAGAGAGTTATATCTCTCGTTGTGATATATGGTCTCATCCCGTAGGTTTACACATTTTTTAGGTGGTCGTGCACGACGAGGTGGAGATCGTGCAACTGAGGAAGAGCAACAACAAGAGTAGTGATTGATAAGGTTGGATGTGTTGCTAGTCTTTTGGTGTTAGAGTTCTAGAGTCATCCCTATACACTTAGGTCCTTGTGGGTGTTTCTCGATGTGTTTTGTAGATATAATATCGATATGAGGTTTTTGGCATGTGTGTCTTTTGTTGTTTGATTTTGGGTAGATGTACATGTATGTATATGTGGAACATGTATCTCATGTGACAGGTTGAGAACGGCGATGTAAGCACCTTGTGATATGTGTTATGTGATTCAGATGTCCTTTTGTGGACTTATATGTGATTTTTTTTGGCTCATGGTGATGTTTCTAAAATCGGTTTTAATGTCATGTGTTTTCTAGAAATCCATGTGTTTAGTTTTATTTCCGTGTTTGTTTTCAAATTATCTCATTTGTGGCACATCAGGGCGTCACAGTTTGGTTGGTATCAGAACTTTAGAATCATTGAGTCTATAGGGAACTAGGACTAGTGTTCTGTCTATTCTAGTGTCATCCAATCTGTCTTATATTGACTTTTTCTTATGCAGAAGAAGAAGAGTAGAAAAGATGGCTGGTGAACATGAAGAACGTGTTGCTACGAGTGGTGTTGATGCACCAGATGGAGGTGCAATGAGGCAGATTGTTGAGGAGAGGGCACCTAAGATGTCCTAATTAGACCATGATGTGGTGGACAATCCTGCTTTCAAGTCCATGTTTGGACATTTTATGGCCACGACTACACATATGGCAGACAGAATGCCCGTTCCTCAAATAAGAGCAGCAGTCCCCAATGTGGAATCTCTGGTCTCGGGGAAGACTTTTGAGCGATTGAGGCAAGTTGGAGATGTGGAGTATGCTGGTATGGAAGATCCAGAAGATGCAGATCTTTGGTTGACGGAGTTGGAGAAAGCCTTCAAGATACTCAACATCCCCAAGGTAGACAAAGTGAGGAGTGTGATGAATCTTTTGAAGGGGAGTATTGGCATTGATGGGTCATAGAAGAGGAGAAAAGGCTAGGTTTTATGATTGGTTGGGAGGAGTTTTGACGTGAGTTTGTCAGTCAATACTTCCCTCAGACCTATTTAGATGAGAAGAATCACCAGTTTGAGAGGATCTGATAGGGATCCATGCCGATCAATGAGTATGAAGTGAAGTTTACAGAGTTGTTGAGGTTTTATCCTCACATGGCCGCTACATATCAAGAGCGAATCAGACATGTTGAGAAGGGGTTGAGTACGGAGTTGACAATGCTAGCAGTAGCCTTAGATAACACAGAGCATTTTTCCATGTTTGTGGAGTCAGTTAAGAGGATAGAGAAATCTATGGTTGAGAAGCATGAGAAAGGTTCCAAGAAGATATCAGCACAATACCAAGAACAGTCGTCAGGTGGCTTTAAGGAGAGGTTCTCACCATCACCATCACAGTAGAGAGCAGCAAGCCAGACACACTGGTCACCAAGTAAGAGCAGAGGTTGTAGTTTTCCACTTGCAGGAGCCCACAGTACAACATCTGTGTCAGTGACGGGGCCATCTAGGCCACAATATGAGACCAGGACTTGCCATATGTGTTGGAAGGTAGGACATCTGAGCTGAAAGTGTCTAGTAAAAGGTGATGAGTTGACCCAACAGTTGAGGTAGAGCCAGCTGGGCTCGTAGAGACAACATTTCAACAATGATGGAAGAGGACATGGACAAGCATTGCAGGCTGGTTCCTCTAGACAGTCCAGCGGGGAACAAGGACGACAATAGGAAACAACTAGATTTTACGCCTTGAGTCAGCCAAAAGAAGATGTCAACCCGCAAGAAGAGATAGGTTAGATGAAGTTATTTCATTTTGATGAGTCTACGTCTATTTTATATCTATTTTGGATGACCCGAGTAGGAGCTTGACCTAGAGATGTGTAGGATGTACTCATCTCTTTTCACTTTGGATTTTGGGGGCAAAATCCTATTAGAGGTTTATGGCTTGTAAGACCCCTGACCTAGGTTTTGGGCTAAATCTATTTGTTTTTGCTTGATTCAGTGCTTAGAACCTTTCTCAAATCCTTTGATATGATCTTGGAGCTTGTGAAGAGCTTAAGTATCCAGTTTGAGCTTGTTTGGATGATGTTTGTGCCTTGTGTGCTTATTTTAGGTCAAAGTGCTTATTTTGGCTTGACAAGTTTTTAGACTGAACATGTCTCGATCAAGAATTCTTCATCCGAGTCTTGGTTGAATGAAAGTGTAATCCAACGTCTATCCTCAACTCCCAACCACTCGATCTAATGGTCATATGATTTAGATCAAAGATGTATCAATCGACCATATATTAGACCAAAAATGACTTAGAGCACAATATGTGTAAGTTTTCAACCAGTGCTCTAAGTGCTCGACCGAGGTGGTTCTCGGTCAACAATATTTTCAACTGAGGATGGCTCGATCGACTAGTTTCTTGACCAAGAATGTTATTGATGCAAGTTATTGAACCACCTATCAAATGTTTGTTCTAATGGAGGATAATGACTCTAATCTCTAGGGGGGTCATAACTAAGGGTTATGAGTGGGTAGATAAGATCTAACACTTGATTTACATGATATCTAAGTACTTGTACATTATATACTTGTACAAGTTTTTACTTTTGAGTAAAATCATGAAAATATTAAGCATTTAAGCACGTGGATATTCAATTATCCTCATGGTATAATCTCCTCATCTTCTTGAACCCTAAAATACTCAAGTAGCACATAGATCCAAAAGAATGAAATGTTTGTCATTATCAAAACAAAGGGTATGCTAATGTCCAATTCAGCCAACAGCCATTATAAGCACTTGGAAATGAATTCTATTCATTTGGGGTGTTGCAACAAATCTATTTTTCATATTTGCAACACTCCAATGGCTAGAAACACTTTTTCTACATGTTCGGTATAGTGCAGTTGATGGTAACTCGGACGCTAACACTATGTGACTAGTTAATTTTGAGTAGTAAGTCAAGTTTATCCTAGATGAAACTTGATCGATGTCTTAAAATTAGTTTGTTTATACAAAGGGTCAGTTGAGTTTATCTTGAGGTAAACTCAGCCAAACCTAGACATTTCCAAGGCCCATCCTAGGCGTCGGTCAAGTTTCTAAGAGAAAAACTTAACCAATCAAATAGCTTGTGATGAAATTTGGAAAATGTCATTGAATTAAACTTTCAAATGAAGGGCTCTTGACTTTTTCTCATCTTAATTATAAGTCATAACACAAATACAAATGATTACAAAAAACTGTCTTAAGTCGATCAGGGCATATTCCAGAAAAGTGCATTTACATTGACTTTGTCTTGTATTGAGTCAATTTGGAACTTGATTGAACTAATCCTTTCTTTTACCTAATACCTGAAACCAATCTCAAATAGACATATTAGATACATAAGAATGGAATGGTTGAGTCATCATCAAAATATGGACAATGTATAATTGTTAGGTCAACACTCCCATCATGGTGTTTTTCTTACCACCTTATATGATCAATTTGCCTAATTTCTTGAGATCACATAACACACATTTCTATATTTTAGTTCCCAACATTGTCTCTAAAAAACACTTCCTCACTATTGTCCTAACATTGATCATGTCAAGGAGTTTCATGAGAATTCAGAAAGACCCTCAGATTAACAAGTATGCACTTGATCGAACATTAGTGTAAGTCAAGAGAATGGTAAAATTTTGAGGCGTTCATTGTGCCATGGGTAGGAAAGTAAGTGAATGGGGTATGAAAGGAAGAATCATGTCTCTCCTCTATTTGAATCGATATTTGCATTTTATTTGCACAAATACATATATCACAACATTTTTATATATGCGCATTGCCATCTTTTCTTTGTTTGATGGTACACCTATATTACATAGTGAGGGGTATGGAAGACATAGATATTATAACAAGGGGTGTTTGCCACTCAAAACTTAGGGTTTGGCATCTTTTATGGCTTAATATATCTTTTTTAGTGGAATGGAAAGTAAGAAAATGGAGGAAGAAGTGTAGAGGAGGGTTTGGATTGTCATTGATCGGCCTTTTTCTCATGTCCAGAATCAAGCTTTAAATTTATAATACGAAACCTTCTAGGCCCTCGCAACTTTATTACGGGGTTGGAGTAGATATACGGGGTCGAACACAGGGACGTGGTGACGTTTAGGATGCCACAGATCTCGTTCTTTAGTCAGATAAGCCAAGACGATAGTCGATAAAAGTAATTGCTAGAATTAGTCTAGCGGGTTGTCACGATATAAAAAAAAACAAAGAAAACAAAACAAAACAAAACAAAACAGAGCTCGTGAGTCTACTAATCAGAGAAAGAGAGTTCCTGGCTATGTAACCACAAACGGGGCAGTCTATGCACTCGTTCTCGGGCATAGACAACCCTCGAACACCCAAGCAAGCATCTAGTACACACAGTGGAATCTGTCCTGTGGGGTCATCCCACTCGCTCTCGCGATGTGCGACTAAAACCATCAACAATATGTCAATGACCCTCTCTCAAGGAATGACATATCAACACCTCAGAATACACTAAGTTCCCTCTCGGGTCTTAGGATATTCCAGGGTGTTAGGAACAGAATACCTCGAATCTTCCCCCTCTCAGGTTCGGATCCAAACTAGCGTCTCTTAGCTATTCCTACAACAGATCTCTCGATACAGGCAGAAACAGCAGTTCAAGTGAGTAAGAGATCAACCAAACTAGCAATCATAACTTGGAAAGAGAAAATAGAACATGCAACATACTAGATCTGATATGAATCTACTTGCTTAAGGAAAAATTATATAAACATGCCCAGATCGGGCTACATAGCCAAGAAGGATCTAACTAGCCATTGACAAGCATAGATGGCGCCGAACAAAGATGGATAAACATCGTTTGTACAAGAAACAAAGGAATGCAGTAGAATGAAAGAGAAGAGGGAAGAGATATAGCCCGTAGAGAAGAGGTGGCTCTCACTCCTCGGCCTATGTGCAGGTTGGATCTCTGCCCTTGGGTCTTCTCTTCGTCCCTCTGGACTCCTCGGCTCACTCTCTCTCTAGACCGTATCGGGCGGCGGCCGTATCGGTCGGCACAGCCGTATTAGTCGGCGCAGCTGTATCGGTCGGCAGACTTTTTGGGGAACTCGACACACTAGCTCCTTGGTCTAGGCACTAGCTCTTACCGGGTCCTCCCTCCGGCTCCCCCCTCTTTGTAGGTTGGCAACTGCTATTTATATGCAGCGAGTTGATGGGAGTTGTAGCTTTTATTGGTCCACATGTCCTTCATCCGTGGCTTCGATCTTGAGGCATCAGGCGGCCGTATCGGGCGGCGGCCGTATCCGTCGGCACGGCCGTATCGGTCGGCGGGGCCGTATCGGCCAGGCCCTATCAGTCAGCTGCTGGAATTCTTATCTTTTCAGGTTCGGTACTTGAGAGTCCCAAAACTGGCTAGTTTCGGTGCCTGCAAGTCTAAAACAGGCTAATTAGCTACATTATTGGCTATTTTCACTACATTATCTAATGGAGAGGCAGAAAACATAAAACATGAACAAAAGAGTGCATATTAAGACTAAAGTGGCACAAAACTATAGATAAAATGCATAGAAAATATGTGCTAATTTGGGTGTTATCAGTCATGCAACTTGATTTAGAATTCAGTGCACCAGATTGTTCTCCTTATCACACTGCACTCAGAAAATGACTTAAAGAGGGAACAAGTTGTTCTTTCATGCAATTGTTTTACTGATCAGTAGGAATAACAATATGTTTGATCCCTCTCAGTTCCTCGAAAGCTTACCATAATTTCCAAGGAAACAAGATGTTTGGATTCATAGGACACAAAGGATAAATTCTAACAATTGACTAGTTTTGAAAGTTTGGTGATTTTTAGGCATTGCTTCAAATAATGGGATTGAGTGACGCAATCATATTAAAAAGATGAATCTAAGTCGGCTAGATAATGGCTTTAATTATGCTAAAATAGAAATTTTTGGAAATATTTCACTAAAAAAGCAAGGACGAATCTTAAGTCATAAGAAGATAGGTGTGGGTATAAATTAGAATACTTATCACCCACCCTCCACCCCAAACTTAGAAATTTTCTCATCTATGAGCAAACACTAAATTTGAGATGTAGGGGAAAGAGTGTTGGTTGGACCAGTAGATGTAGTTGAATTCCTATCAACATCATTTCCTCCATCTGAAATCTAAAAATAAATTGTCAAAACTTAAGATTGCATCTTTTGACATGTTATGTAATGGATGGGAAAATTATTTAATCCAAAAACAAAAGCAAAAACTTAAACAAACATCAGATTGCCTCCCAAAAAGTGCCTTTATTTCATGTCGACGACTTAGCACCTAAAATTCAATCATGACATGTTGGAAGGAGAAGCAAGAGATGTTGGTTGGCCTACATAACATTCATTGTGAAGTAGTGCTTGATATGTTTGGCATTGACTTTGAATTCTCTAGTTTTCTCACTCCAAATCATAACAGCTCCATGAGGGAAGATATGCTTAATAATGAATGGACCCGACCATGGGGTATTTGGCTTTCTAGAAAATGGTGGAGACGAGAATTGTGCAGTAATACCTGATTTTTGAACTACAATTTATTCCTCTTTAGATGGCCATGAAGCCACATCTTTGTGTGCTCATTATAAATGTATGCATTTTCATAGGTTGTCAACTGTAACTCCTCTGGCTCTTGTAGTTGGAGTAGATGGTTTTCCCTTACTACGTGGAGATTGAATTGAGCTACTTGATGACCTATTAAACCATGTGTTCAAGCTCCACTACTAAGTGACAAGACTTGCCATAAATCATATGGAAAGATGTAGTGCCTAGTGGAGTCATATAAGCAGTCCAATAAGCCCAAAGAGTGTCATTCATCTTGTGATCCCAATCTTGCCTCATCCTACCAACTGTCTATTCAAGAATGGTTTGATTTAGAGATTAGAAACCTCCACTTGACCACTCTCAGAGGATGATATGGAGTATCCACTTGATGGAAAACACCATATTTGTAAAGGATAATCAAAGTTGCGTCCGAGGAAGTTGATCCTCCATCAAAAATGACAATGTGTCCGAGGAAGATAATATCTTTGAATATCTTTATAATTGATTTGGAGTCACAAGAAATAGTGGGGATGACTTCAACCCACTTGGAGATATAATCAAATGTGACCATGATGTAGGAGAATCCATAAGAAGAGGGGAATGAACCCATGTAGTACACACCCATGCCTCATAAACCTCCACTTCTTACCAACGATTGAGGGTATCTCATCCCTCTTAGAAATATTTCCAGATCTTTGGTAGATCGCATGACTTAACAATGCTATGGGCATCTTTGAAGATAGAAGGCCAGAAGAACCCACATTAAAGGACTTTGAATGCAGTCTTTCTATATCTCTACGTCCCCCTATTGAACCAGAATGAAATTGTTCTAATATAAGAGGAGCTTCCTCTTTAGATATACATCGACGATAAAGGTCATCTAAACATACGGGGAATAGATAAGGATCCTACCAATAGTAATGAAGGATGTCTGGTATGAACTTATTTCTATGGTTTCCAGTGCAATAAGGATGAAGGACTCTCACAACCAAGTAATTTAGAAAATTAACATACCACGGTGTGAATGTAGATACCTTTAGTAAGTGGCCTCTAGGTAAAGAGTCATTGATTTTGGGACAATGTTGTTATCTTTGATGTGCAATCAGCTCGGATGATTTGCAATAATGTTTTTAGTTCCCTTCTTGTCTGTGATTTCTAGATCAAACTCTTACAATAGAAAGATCCATCTGACCAGTCTTGACTTTGGTCCTTTGATATAAGATATTTTATAACAACATGATTAGTATAGACAATCACCTACAAACCTATTAGGTAGGAGCAAAATTTGTCAAAGGCATAGACGACGGCCATAATCCCTTTTTAGTGGCGGCATAATTCCTTTAGAAGTCATCCAATGTCTTGCTTGCGTAATAGATGGTGTGATGTTTCTTATCAATGAGCTATCTCAAAACTGCACCCACCACATAGTCATTGGCATCACATATGATCTCATAGGAAAGAGACCATATAGGTCACAAAGGATGGGAGTTGAGACAAGAGCTTCCTTTAGAGTGTTGAAGCATTTCACACAGTTGGAGTTGAAGACAAAGTCAACATATCATTTTAGAGAAGATTTGTGACGAATGCATATTCATCTTAGTTTTAGTCACCATTTTTGGCCCAGTTTTGCACTAAAAGCTCTCATATATCCCCTGAATCTTCTCATATATAATTTTCCGCAATTTCAGATGATTATTTAGAGTTTTGATCAAATTTATTCATCTCCATTGTAGGATTAAGTATTGCACTATGTACACTAGTATAGGATACGGTGGTCCCACTAACCGACTAATGAACCCAATAAACTTTTGATAATTTTCGATGTCCAGTTCCTTCATCAGAATGCATCCTCATCAATCAGAGAATTCATTGACGCAATCCCTTCAACGCATAGCAATAGCAGCCCCCCCCTGCGGAGGTGGGTTTATTCCAAAAGGGTCATGACCGTGACAGAAGGATGGTTGCATCCGTAATGCAAAAGGGTGACGCGACCGTGACTAAGATGTCATGTCGATCAACACTTGGCATGTTTGGGTCGAGGCCAAGGGTTTGCGACCGACACCCTATCCTGACCATGGTACACCAGTGCAACCGGGGCACACGACCGTGATCGCAGTACAACCATCTCGACCACTACAAAACCTCATGACCACGACAGACGCCTCGACCATGAAACACGACTGCAACTGTGGCACCTCAATACATTCGGGCGCACACCTGGCACGGTCATGCCGAGGAGTACCACAACTGCTAGTCAAGGCCATGACCGCGGCAAATAAGTCGATCCTCTATAGATCTACACCTATAAATAGACGACCCCCTCCGTCATTTGAGGGATTGCTTCTGCTTCACGATGCCACCAGGCTTCCACTCTGTGCCCAGCCAAGGAAGACGATCTCCCCACCAAAGATTGCCTCTGTGGTGTCCTTTCTACTCTGTCATCTACCATTCCATCTCTTGTGAGCAAGATCACAAGAAGAGAAGGAAGAAGGTGAGAGAAGATCATCCTCGTACATCTTGGTGTTCTTCCCCTCCTCATCCAGATCTTCCCAGCCATTGTGTAGAAGACCATTTCTCTACCGAGCTACAACCATCTTCTTCACCATGACCATGGTAGAATCTTTCCTATCTCTTGTTCTTTTTGTTACTATCATGAGGAGTGAGAAGTCCATTTTGTTGGGGTGCGGGGACTAGCCCCACTACCCATGCTTACATGTTCATCTTATAACATTCCATGGCTTGTATATAACTTTCCATTTTGTTGTTAATCATTCAATGCATGCTTTTTGGATTGATCACCTGCCTTGCATGATCTATTATATTCCTTTGTTGTGAGAACTTCAATACTTAGGATTTGAATATCAATTAACATGGTTGATGCCAGACAAGAACTTCCGAAGGGATATATCTAGAGTAGTAAGCGTGTGACTCGTGGGTAACAAGACATCGAGCCTACGGAGATGCTTACACAAACCCTATTTCCTAACATATGGTTTTTCTTACTCCATTTGGAGAGTTGTATCTTTCCTGAATGTGTTTTAGATGTGTTTGCATGTGTAGTGGTGGTGAAACCCAATTCCACCCTAGTGATTCTCATCATTAATCTAAACTCAATTTTAATCCCGCTCTTTTACTTTCCTTGCAATTAGTTTAACTAAAACCCAAATCAACTCTTTGTTCTAAATATTAGTCTTAATTGATCCAGATTCTGATAGCAAGATTCTTAAAAATGTTATCCCTTGGGATTCGATCCTTAACTATACTGAGATAAGACCCGTCCACTTGCGGGTGGTACTATTGCACAAGGTTTTGGTAAAAACATTGGGATTTCAGCTGTAGTGGATTTGTTAGTGCGGTAATAACCACATCAATTTGTGAGAGGCTTAGTGATCTTGTTAAAGTCATGAATGAACCTCTTATAAAATCTGACATGTCCTAGAAATGCCCAGACTTCCTTGACATTAGTTGGAGGAGGTAGATTGGAAATCACTTCTATCTTTGCCTTATCAACCTCGATGCCTCTAAAGCTGACATGTTGTCCTAGAACAATGCCCTCCTTCACTATGAAGTGAGAATTTTCCCAATTAAGCACAATATGCACTTATTCACATTGTTCTAGGACCACGAAGATATGATTTATGGATGATTCAACATAGACTATCATCCATGAAGATTTCCATTATTGTCTCAGTAAGGCTGACAAAGATGGAAAACATGCAATGTTAAAATGTGGTTGGTGCATTGCATAATTTTAAGGGCATCTGTCAAGAAGCATACGTGTCAAAGGGACACATGAAGGTACTCTTATCTTGATTGTTGGGTGGATGGGTATCTGGTAAAACCCAAATTATCCATGTAGGTAACAGAAGAACTCGTGGTGTGAAAGTCTTTTCAAGACTTGATTAAGGAAGGGAAAGGGGGAAGTGGTCCTCCTAAGTTCATTGTTGAGCTTACTATAGACTATGTACATGCACCACTCGGTCACAGTGTGGGTGGGGATATGCTCATTCTTTTCATTTAAAAAATAGTAGTGCCTCCCTTCTTCGAAACTACTTGTACTGGACTCACCCATAGTGAATCTGAGATGGAATAGATGATCCCAGAAAGTAGTAGCTTTATAACTTCTTTGCGCATAACCTCTATCAAGATTGGGTTTGGTTTGCTTTGAGGCTAAATGGAGGGAATGTAGTTTTTTATCGTGTTTATTATCTGCGTACAGAGATCTTGGCTTACCCTTGTGAGATCAGTCATTTTGTAGCCTAATGCCTTCTATCTCTTCCTTACTTCTACCAACAACTTGTTCATTGTTAGACAATTAGATCTGTGTTGGCAATGACTAGGCAGACCTCCTTCTCATCTAGGAAGACATATTTATCCCCTCGAGTAGAAGCTTCATCTCTGGTGTAGTGGGCTCCTCATCTTTTGCTTCAATCATAGAGATAGACTTTATATCTTTATATTCAACCTCAGGGTCTTCCTCAATAGAGTCTAAATGGAGAATAAATTACTCAATTTGTTTGTTATTCAAGTCATGAGCCTTAGGGTTTATTATTGCAGTCTGAAGATGGTCTTTAGAAGTAGGTATCTCTTGTCATAGCTACACCATTTTATCAACACAGTCAATCAGATAGCATTTCTCCTGGAAAGAGGGACCCTTGAGACTCTCAAAGACCTTAAAGTCAATAATGTTTGTCCCAAGCCTCAATGTCAAGATTCCATCTTCAACAGCAACTAAGCCTCTGCAAGTTTCTAGGAATGGGCACCCAAATATGAGAAGATATTGAAGATCCTCCTTGATTTTCATGATGACAAAATCACAAGGGAAATATAACTCGAGACACACTCACATGGATTTCTTCTACGATCCCCATAGGGATGGTCATAGAAGAGTCAGCAAGTTGGATCACAATGTTTGTAAGATGGATGTTGGTGTTAAATATTAGTCTTTTGCATAGGTTGTAGGGAATGATATAAATTCTTTCCCTAAGATCAATAGCCCTTTTTGGCACGTGGTATCTCCAAAAAAGCAAGAGATGCTAAAAGGTCCTAGATTTTAGAGTTTTTGAGCATGATACTCTAGATGATGTCTCATGTTATCCTTGCTAGTTTCACGGTTTCAAATTCCTCTACTAGGTACTTGATTGTGAGGAGGGTTTTGAATAATGTTGTCTAAGAAGGCATTTCTACAAGAGATCAAGGAAAGGGATGTCGACATGCAACTTCTTCATTGCTTCCTTGAACTTCACGAATCTTGAGTCTAGTTGTGTCTAAGCTACATGACTCTGGTGGGAACTCATGGTTTGTAGATGGGAACCACATGTATAGAAGAGGGGATGGTGTGGCTCTGGTGCCTTCTTGAGCTTGTGGAATTTGGTTGATGTTGGAGGTTCAACTAGTGGTTCTACTGGTATAGCTATTAGTATAGTTATTGGAGTGACTTTTTTGATGTTGTCATCTTTTAAGAACCAATCTATTGTTGTTGATGGCCAGGGATAGAGTTCTAGTAGCACCAGTCTAGGATGTGTGGTCATTGCCTTCAGCTGATCCTCTTGATGCTTGGGATTGTTGTCAGGTTGACAAGTAAATGAACTTGCTAGAGGGGGAACGACCACAATGTTTTTTGCAAGTTGAGCCTCCATAGAGTTGTTGTATGCTTTTTGTCTCACTAGTATCTTCTCAATAGCATCAAAGCAGCTTTGATCATTGGAGATGAGTAAATTATGCTAGTTTCTCTTCCCTAGGATAAGTTGTCCTTATTGGTTGTAGGACTGATGACGTTGATTATAGTTGTTGTCTTGGTTGAAGTTGTTGCGGTACTGTCCATGATTGAAATTGTTCTGGAGGTAGTTTTAGTTCTTTTGGAAACTAAGAGGGCCTTGAACTTGATTATGACTTTGGTCCTACTCGAGCTAGTGAGTTTTTACTTCCCCATCTTGGTTTCCGACTGGAATCCTGGATGATTTCTTGGCACATTGGGGTTATGGTACCCCTATCCTAGAATGGATTTGACTTTAACAGCTTCTTCAGTGAGGGAGCTACTATCAAACTGGGGTTGGTGCATGTTCAAGGTGCCCTGGTATAGGTGATTTCACTCCATATTTGTGTGCCCCTCGACACTACAAACTTGATAGATCTCTGGGCTAACTCAACTTGAAAAGTTCTACCCATTTCTCTAGATATCCAACTCAAGGTCATCTCATGTAAGAGAAAGGGAATTCAACGATTTGACAATAGCCTCAGCTCAGAAGTGCCTTCCTCCAAGGCAACCTTGAGAAATCCTCTCTTGTATGAGGAGCCCCAACTTTCTTGGTTCTCGGCTCCCCTACTGATGTATTTCCATGCATCTCAAGCTTTGTCGCATGAAGTCATCAAGGAATTTCTTGATATCCTCATTGACTACGCTATAGAATTGTTCGATACGATGTAAAGGTGGGGGTGCTTTGATGAGGGAATTCATATAGAAACTCCTTGAATAGTTCCCATGATTCAAAGAGGGTTTATCATGGGATCTGTTCAAACTGTGTTATTTCCCCGATTATTTGATAAGTGAGTGAGGGTAGGAAAAACTTCTCAAGGAACTAGTTTTGAAGTCCCTCCCAAATTCTGATGCTACAATCATCTAGCGTATTATACCGCACCATAACTTTATCAGTGAGGGAATAATAGGATAACCTTAGTTTCATGGCTTCCTCTAGAATACCAGATTTCTTTCTTAGTCCACATAGGTTTATGAACTTCTACAACTGGTCATAGACATTCTCACTAAATCATCCTACAAAACTATTTTTGCATCATCATTACCAAATTTGTCTTGATTTTGAATTTTTGTGCTTTGATGGTAGGTTGGATGATAAGGTTGTGAATGCCTATAGCCTTGGGGATAGAGCACTCTTGTAGATCTCTTTGTCGTTCTACTTATTCAGTTTCTCGTTGTTTTGCTAGAGCTTTGGCTTCATCCATGAGTCTATCTTGTTGTGCATTTAGTGCACTTGTTTGTGTTTGATCTCCTCACCATTCATCGTGTCTCTTTGTTCACAAAGGATCCTACAGTAGATTTGTTTGATCTCTGAGTCAAAGTCTATGATGAAGTTAATGCTAGAAGATTGTCGCATCCATAATAGAGAACGCATAAGAAATGCAAACAGTCAAGTTCATATTGTCGAAGATGAGTTTGATTCAAGATGATTTCCAATAATGCTAATATAAAAATATAAATCCTGGCAAATCTAAGTGGGTAAAATAATCATAAAATTTTGTTCTCCTTGGGGACGGTGTTAAAATTTGATGTTTGTGATATTGCACGGGAAAATTCACCTAGGGAAGAGTCCCTAGGTTTTTATGTAGAATGTGTACAATAATCACCACCTACAAGTGGATGGATCTTTTTGCAATCTAGTCTAGGATAAAGCCCAAAGGACACTGTTTAAGAATGAACTGATCAATCAAGAACTAGTATCCATAACAAGATTGAATAGATTTAATTAATTAAGGTTTTAAGAACCAAAATAAATATATTATGGTTCTAGTTGTCAATGGATGGAAAGACTAGGGTGGAATCATGTTTCATCACCTCTATTCAAATCTACACACTCATTCAAATTCAAACATGTACAAAGAGATAGTTGGAGTTATGCAAGTTTCCCCTTTTGGTGTTAGAAACTTGCTTGATCAGATATCCCTGTAAGATCAATGTTTCGTTACTTACAGATTATATATCCACTACTTTGAAGACTTCCCATCAGAAGTTCTCATTAGGTCATCTACCAAAGCTAATCGATATTCAAATCTTAAACTTTGAAGTTCTCACAACCTAAGATCATAACAAAAATAGAAAGTGGGATCAATCCACAAAACATGCATTAAGCAATTATGAGTGAATTAAATGGGTTCATACATGAATTAGAAGAATGAAGTTGTAAGGAATGGGTAGCAGGGCTAGTCCCCACACCCTAGTGAAAGAATTACTCCCTTGATGTGAAGAGATTAATATGATTGGTAGAGGAAGAGGACATGATCATGGTCATGATTATACCAGAAGTAGCTCAACATGGTGTGCAACGACAAACTCCCTTCCTTCTCTCTCTCTCTTCTAGGTATTCACCCTAACTTATAGTTGAAATAGGTGGATGGAAAACAACTCAATTAAGAGGTGGATTGCCCTAGAGAGGGAGGTCGATACCCTTACACTTGCAGAGGTCAATTGGGAGATCGATCAACTGAAGGTTGATGGCTATTGAGTTGTTGATGAATAGGTCGATCAATAACTCTTTTGGTGGAGAGGTTATAGCGCTTGGTAGTAGAAAGATAATTGATGGATCAAGAGCCATAAGAGGTCAATCAATCTCTCTAAAGAGTTTGATTGCTCTCGCTAATAGTTGGTTGAACACTTGTCCTTTGGTCAAGAAACAAGTACAACTTGAATAGCACCAGATCTGAGAGCACTTTTCTATGGTTGTATGATTGGTAATTATATGCCTCCATAACCAGGTGTCAGTAGTCAAATTTGTGCTACATGGACAGTCTAGATCGATTGCTTGGTGACTAAGCAACCAATAGAGGTTGATAGCTTGATGGTTACCTGACTAACTATCGACCTGGAAGGTCGATTGGATGTGTTTCTTGATATTTGGCTATCGACCTAGGATGTTGATAGATGGAAGATCAACTAAAGTAGGTAAATTGGTAGGTTAATTAGTGAAGCTTAGTCGGTGTCCTTTGTATGTTTGCATAGTGCCATAAACATGGAGGTCAATAGGTATTAATCGAACAAAAAGGTCAAACGTCTCAGCTCAATAGATGATGGTTTTTGAAGGTTGATTAGTAGGTAGATTATGATCTTGGACACAAAAATGTTGATTGAATGACCCTGTGGAACTGCTCAAAATCCATTTCAAGCTAGGACGCGGCCCCCATCTCATGAAAGGCAACCTCCTCTTGACTCCTTCTGGCCCACTGAAGGGCAATGGGACCCCGTAGGTCACATTGATTCGGTTGATGCAAATAGATTAAATTTCCAACTGCAAGGAGAGTCAGAGAAAGTATCAAACTTCTAACAAATTAGCATAGAACCTAATTGGAATGATATGAAGCTATTTCTAAATAAAACTAGGAGATTTGAATGCAAAATTGGGCTAAAATTGTCACAAAAACAAGGATGAATATCATTTATCAATGGCGTGACTTGCTTCGTGAGTCGGATGACCATTTAATTGACACAAAGCCCACAAGAAGATTAGAAACATTGCCTCCCACTAATCGTCTGAATGGACAGAGTGAGTGCTCCCGAAAGCCATGACCAATAGATGAATTTGAGAACTGATCAATCAATCATGGTTTATTTAGAGACTCTCATCAACAAAGTAGTAGCCCGACTGGGTTTTTCCTCATGCGGACCCAAAGTTAAAAACCATAGTCTATCCCTGATCAACCAACAATTGACTAACTAGTGGTCAAACTAGCCAATGCATAAGTGGCCAATCACATGACTGGTCTACTAGTTGCTCGACTGGAATGACCATGAGTGACACAAATAGAGTGTCACAAGGCCAGTGATTGAGTGATTTTTGTGAGCCTAGCAACACTCTTATAAAAGGAGTTTTGACTTGATTGGTAAGGGGAACATTCCTAAGATACAAATAAGAATTTTCTAAGCAGAAAAATAAAGCAGAAGTGAAGAATGGTGCCCTCCTCTAGGAGGATTGTAGGACTATTGGGCTTCTGGAGTAGGTGATCTACTCCCATAAGATCATGACTGTGACTCATCGCCTTTTGTGACATTTCTTCCTTCCTCTCTCTGTTATTATATTTACTATGGTATGAGTGTGTAGTTTCCCCCACTGGGACACATGGATTATCCTCACTATCTTACTCTATGCTATACATTATTAATTTCCATTACTATATATATGATTATTTTCATTATTTTCTTACACTCCTTGTGGGTTGATAATCCTATATGCATGTTTATTATAATCCTGGATGTACAAACCATGTAATCTAGGATTAAAATGTCAAATGATAAATATTGAGCCTCACATGTGATCAAAAAAGGGTTCTTAAGGGCAATGAGTTAGTGACCCATAGGCAACGACAGCTCGAGCCTATAGGGAAAGCTATCCTGTGAACTCCATAATACAAAAGGATACACAATTCATTGGCCCCAATCTAAATAGATGTACTTTTGAGCATTGTAATGTGTAGGATAGATTACACAAGAGGCAATGGTGAAACCCACTCTATTGCATTGCTTTCATATTGATATTATTACCTTTTTCAGTTGTCCTACAATTTAGCTTCATACAAATCAATCAAACAAACAAACATTTTAAACATCAATATCAATCAATCACGCTTGATGATATGCTTTTAAAGATAGTATTTCTATGGTTCAATCCTAATACCATACTAAAATATGATTCGTCTGCTTGTGGGTGGTGATTAAATTGTATGTGGTTTAGGTAAAAATATGAGAACTTCTCTCTAGGTGGATTTGCATGTGCAATAAATACCACATCAGGAAACAATCAAAGACTATAGAGTCCGACATAGACTAGGATGGGTAAGAGAAACATCCTCTCCACCATCCTTTGGATCATCTTGTACCTTATCCATTTGATCAGTGAGTCAAGTGCACAAAATACTAAAAATCCATCTATTATAGGATTATTTGGTTAATTTTATACATTATTTTCTCTCATTGATATGGGTCTAGCATTATTAGATGAACAATAAAATTGGTACGTTACTGAACTCAACTATGAGGATTCATAAAATAATATTATTATTTAATTTTCAGAGTTACAATTATCAATTATCACATTATTTATGATAAAAATATATTCAATTATCTAGGACTATCCAAAGAACGAATCGTCCATACTTATAATCATTCAAAACTCATTTAGATCTTATTTGAGCTGATAGTGGATAGTAATTAGGTCAATCACACATTAAACCCCTATGTGTCACTTATTTATAAATATGGACTATAGTTAATCAATCAGATATTAAGGACCTACTTTTAATTATAAATTTTAAGGATGTTATAATTCTACCCACCTTATATTCATCCTTGAAAATTCCATGTACCATCTAAATATTGTCAAAAACGTTCATATTTCTGTAGGTTGTTTTTTTTATAAATATTAGGTTGTAAAAGCATGTGTGATCTAAAAAGTCACAAACTTAACCCTTAGTGGATCGTTCTCTTCCTCCCCATTATCCTTTCCAATAAGTCTAGTTTCCCTCTTGGGTGCTGGTTGCTAATTCTTTTTCTCCTCCCTTGATCTTGTTTAGCTTGAAAAGGAAGGGTTTGATATGGTTTCGGTCACCACAATAGTAACATAAGTCAATGCTAAACATGCACGACCCTCCATGAGTGTTCTTATAGGAAGGACATTAAATTTTCTCTAGGGCTACTAGGATCGCTTCAGGCACCTCCCTATTTTGTGCATGATTGTTGTTGTGGTTACCAATTGGGGGTGAGTTCTTCTTCCTTGTACATCATGGGAGGGTTTTCTAACACCAAGGTAGCATATTGAGCCAACTGCATTGTGGTGATGCCTCATCCTAAAAAGGAAAAGCTAAGGTTTTTCTTTAGTCCTCAACTGAACTTCTTGGCACATTTTTCTTGGGTGAACCTGTGTCCATACTTGTAGGACTCAAAATTCATGGCATATTAAGTGGTTATCATGTCACCCAATTGCTTCAATGTCAGAAACTCACCCCCTTCTTTAGAATCATAGTCTCTGATATGTAGTGGTTGTATAAGGCTTCCATGAACTCTTCCCACATAAGTGTTGGACCTTGAATCGAGCGGACATCAAGGATATTCTCCCATCATTGATGTGGGTTCAAAACTCCACCTTGGTGTTCTTGAGGCAAGCCAAGTCCCATTAATAGTGCCACATAGCACATATATAGTCATCAACTTTTCTAGGTATGTCCAGTTCCACTTCTCTTGAGAAAGTCTTAGGTTTGACTTTTGAGATGTTCACTGGATGTGAGACTTCATGGTTGGCTCTAGGTGGATTGTCGAATTGGTGTTCTTCTTTTTACATGGTGGTGGCTAGGGCCCTAACTAGAATATCAAAGGGCACCATGGGGACTTCATCTCTACAAGAGTGGTCAACGGAGAAAGACTCATCATCTGAGCCTAATGGGCCCTTTCCATTGTCATCGAGTCTAGTCTTAGGAGCCATCAATAAGGGAAACATACAACCCTGGGTTAGAACATATAAATCATTAGCTTATGTCCATCGACCCTTGATCTGATAACATATTTTAATGCTTCTCCAAGCACACATAGAACAACATAAACAAATCCCATTTTGTCCATAACATGGCTCGTTTGGCTTGGAGAAACATCATAAAACATGATATACATAACAAGAAAATAAGAAAAAGACCATGCATTAATTGAAAATAGATTCATACAATGTTATGGAAGGGAAAATAAACTGTTCATTTTTAACAAAAACCTTATACATGTACTCTAAGAAATTCTAAAGCATCAAATAATAATCAACTAGATAAATGCCCTTATTGAATGGTAGATTGCACCTCACGCATCTAAATCCTTCTCTGGCATTACACTCAAGTGCTCACTTCACTCCTCCTTGGCTCCTTGGTCAAGGGACATCTCACCCCATGGCCATGCGAAAGAAAGCAACAACGTAAGCAAGTGACATTGTGCATGCTATATAAGAGGAAGTAAATATAAACCTGAATTGAAAGGACTTGACATGCCATTTATTTAATAAATTCTTGGACATCTTTTATCATTAAATTACATAATAGAATTGAGGTTAACTCTATATGGACCTCCTTCTATGATTACCCACTCAAAGGCATATGATTCTAGGAAATCCCTTGAGTACTAGGAAAGCCCTTGAATTACTTGATTGGGAAGCATACAACATTACTTCAATACATCTAATTATATCATTGACTTAACTTGATCTCTTAAATTGATGGGAAAGGCTTTGTCTTTAACATGAAATGATTTATCCTTTATGAAGTTAAACTCAAATATGATTCTTGAATATAGATATTGAAGGCTACATGAACATTATCTCTTAATGACTTCTTGATCATTGTCTTCTATATAACATGTATATGATTCTATTCATGGGGCATTGATATATGGAAATCAACAAGCAATATGTATGCAACATGAACTGAAGACATCATTTGACATGGCATTAGTCACTAAATAAAACTAGAAATCTTAACTCATACATAATAAACAATCTTCTAAAATAAATATGAACAATGGTATGGGCCACTTTCATGTGCCAAATAATCTTATGTCAACCTCATATGGTCATGATTCCATTCCTAATTTCCCCTATGAAAACATCTTCATATCACTTCCTATATTATTCACTACCCTAAACCCTAATAACACTTCCTTAGAAATTAGGATTGGTCGAAAGGAAACAAGTTTACGTGGAATTCATGTTCCTCATGAAAAATCCTTTCCAAAACATATTAATAATGCCTTTTCCGATCAATGATTAATCTATTATGAATTTCCCAGCACCGACTAGTAGAAATCTCAAAATCCACGTGGGTAAATACAAACAGAAAACCAAGACACGGTCTGCTGAGATGAACCAATCAAAGGTGAATACCTAGATAGTGCCCAATTAAAACATGCACGGCTGTTACCAATGAAACGTGACAAAAAGTCAATTTCTACCATGAACTGTGTGACAAACCAATAATGGTGCAGGGGTGCAATCATAAAGTGACAGTCGAGATTCATCACCTAAAAAACCTGATGGAAACGATGAAACTAGAGGGAAACTCCAATTTGAGTCTCTATCAAATGGGGTTATCTTGACATAGAGACAATCCAAACTTGTTTCTTGATTCAATTTAAACATAGCGAACCAAGACAGAGGTCCTGCCATGCCCAAAACCATTGAAACCTTTCTATGTCGTGGCTGCAATGAGGTGATGGCAAGGGAATAAAAAATCACTACGTTGCACACAAAACCAAGAGTAGTAGGAGCCTCATAGCACAAAACTGAATCCCTTTTTTGAAACAACAAAAGGGAAAATCCTCAGGTTGTGTGGAAACATTATAGACATTGGAAAAGAAGAAGAAAGGGGGTACATGAGAAATCATCTTCAGAGGGAAAATCAAAATAGAAAAAAGATTCTTACCGTGTCTTGGACTTGGACAATGTCATTCCAACTGACTATAATGTCTGCAAATAATGCAACAACTTGGCAGACAGACTGGGCCTAGACCTTGGGGATGGGGTCTTAATGCTTATGAGGGTATTCTCTAGGTTACATGTATGTATTGGAGTTGTAGTGAATGTTTCTAATGGATTATATAAATACACACACATATATATATATATATGTATGTATGTATGTATGTATGTATGTATGTATGTATGTATGTATGTATGTATGTATGTATGTATGTATGTATGTATAGGAAAATGATCTAGTGAGAAACAAATCTTGGTGAGAGCATGACATGCATTTGAATAACTTTTCATAATGATCAAATTTTCATAATCTAACCATATGGATTGGAAATATACCCTAATAGTCACGTTCCCACAAAATTTCGTCATCATAGGACTTGTATTGCACAAACAATAGGAAAAATACTTTTCAACGCTCAATATTGAGTTTTAGGCTGACCGTTGGATGTAAAATGTGTATATTGTATATATGGAGATGTAAACGATATATGATTGTGATGATTTTGTGTGTGAAGATAAATGTAATGTTGTTCTTCCCATCCATAAGGTTGGATATTGAAAATAAGGTGCAACTTTATAGTTATTCAAATGCCTCTCATGCTCTCACCGTAGAATGTTTCTCACTAGATCGCTACCCTATATATATATATATATATATATATAGAGAGAGAGAGAGAGAGAGTTAGGCTAGAATACACTCGAGTGTACAGATCGCACGAATACACTCAAGTGTGTTTGCATATCAAGACTATTTTTTTGCAAAATGTAAGCCATTGATCTTCACCGTCATACTATAACTAGGCTACATACAAATTTTGAGCCCATTTGGATGAGTGTAAGTCACTCATCCAAGGGCAACAAAATTGACGCGTGAAACTAATTTGAAATGCATAATTTTTGCGGTATGTATAACATGACCTATAAATGTCTAAATGTGCTCAAATTTTGCATACGAGTTATTCGCAAGATGTTTAAGAAGATCAACATATTAGATTTTTGAAAAAAAAATATTGCATTATGAAAAATTACTTGAGTGTATTCTGCTCTGAATACACTCGAGTGTATTCTAGCCTGATTATATATATATATATATATATATATATATATATATATATATATATATATATATATATATATATATACACACACACACACACACTCACACAAACACATATATGGTGTCTAGTATCATTGTCTGAAGTTGAGTTGTTATGTAAGGGGGAGTCTGATCTTGTCTGGGGTGTCTAGGACACAAAATCCCCTTGAGTTTGTGATTTCAATGATTGTGGTGGCTAGCAAAGGTGAAGGGAGACTCTGTAGGAGATGACATATATTGGACAAAGAGAGATAAAGGGGAAAGGATCGTGGACTGTCGAGTCTCGCACTGACTAGGATGGGTGAGAGAGACGACCTCTCTATCTTCTATAGGATCCACTTGAACCTCGTCCATTTGATCAACACGTCGGGAGCACAAAATACTTAAAATTGATTTATCCTAGGATTATTGGTTAAATTTAGCCATTATCTTTCTCAGATTAATTAGGGGATCTAGGATTATCCAATTATACCAAATTTCCATGTTACTAGTTCTATAACAAGGATACCAAAAATAAGATTACTTTTTTTTATTTTGAGAGTCACAACTATATATATATATATATATATATATATATATATATATATATATATATTCAATTATCTAGGTTTATGCAAAAAGTAGTAGCAGACCATATTTTGAGGTAATCCACTTATCATGTCAAACTCATTAAACTCGTATGTGTCACTTATTAGTGAATATGGACTACAGTTTGTGTATTTATATATTAAGGCTCTAATTTAGTATATAAACTTTAAGGATGCTAAAGAGCCCAATGACAATGATATCTCTAACTATAATTAGAATTTTCATAAGATATTTTTCAAGATGTGGATCCATGAAATTTAGGAATGAATTCCCATGGGGCCTTGTGTTTGTAGTATTTAAGATTGACAAGGATGCTCTAAAAAGATTGTGTTTTGCATGATAAGATGAGGTGCTTGCAAAATACACAAAGTGATTGGAGTCTAACGTTGTTGATACCCCGTCCACCATTATCTATGGATTGGCATTTTCGATTCCACGCTCCTAGGATATAATTTGAGTCTATGTCTCAATGTTGTGATAATTATCATAAAAAATACTGATACAATAATCGGCTTGCTCAGGAAGATTGTCCAATTCTCAAAACGTGAACGACCTGAAGCTTCTAGTTTCACATAAACTAGTTGTCCTTTTGCCAGTCGTAGATCAATCTGCTCCTACCGCTTCCCAAGACTTAAGCGTTTGATATTCGTGGAATGACAAGGGCAGACACCTTCTGATCCTAACACAGACATAAAGTGGTTGACAATAAACATGATTCTGACATTTCTTTTATACGAGAAAAATGTTTTTGTGGTTAAAGGTTTGTTTACTAAAAAAAATGTACTCAGACCACAAATTAGGAGTGTTGTTTAAAATTACAATGTAAGTTTACAATTCATCGCTTGACTATCAACATAAGGCCGCTCGGCCCCTGCCTTTGAAAATTTAGGTATTTCTATACAGACACGGCATTTGATCTCGAGATCATTGCTCGTGAGAGCCGTAAATTGGGTGACAATCAAACATCACGCTGAAGAACAGTTGCCGAGCAAAACGCGCAAGTTGACAGTGCCGCCCGACATGGCACTATTCTGAAGTTGGCCATTATATTAAGGCAAATACCGAAACAAATGCAGAAAAAAATTGCTACTCCTAAATTAACTAGTCGAAAGACACATGCAAATCACGTTACACAATTAAATTAACACGAAAAATGAGAGCAATTGACAAAATTTACACGAGTCTCTTTTGTAGCATGCCAAAATTATGTGTTGTGTTTCTTGAGCATGAGTTGCTTGACAACTAATTACTAGGTGATTCCTTTCAATTTATAACATGTGATTACTGCAATTATCACAATTGTCTTCACTCCAAAATATTAATCGATACTCACAATAATTTACAACAACTCACTAAAAGATAGTAATTTGATTAATCAACAGTTGACTCCCTCAAATATGAAGTCTGTCAATTTCTTAGGCATGTGTCTCTTGACGGCTAATATATAATAAATGGACACATACAATTCTTCAAAAGAGATCGCAATATTATCAAAATCACCTCAATTCCTAAAAGGTTGTAAGCAACTAGATATACAAAACATGTTAGACCGCTAAGCTTATGGACAACTTACTAAAGCATGCAGAAAAATTACTGAATCACGTAGACAAACTGCTGAAGTATGTAGAGAAATCGTTAAAGTATGCAGACTAATAAGATGAGCAAACACACAGACACTTCAAATTTAAATAAACATGGATGAGTGTGATGTAATCAATTAAAAAGAGAATCTACAAATGCAAAAACACATACTTAATATATGATTGTCACTCAATATATAATTTATATACAACCCGTTAAAAGTAAATATCTCAATCAATTATTGTCTATTTTTTGCAACCCGTAGCGAGCACTTATTAAAATAATTTCTTATTATATATTTAATACTCATAGTAATTTACTTGTAACTCAATAAACGAGAACAACTCTGTTAATGGCCGACTGACTCCCTACTTGTCATTAGCAGAATCACATGTGTTCTCATTTTAAACATTATTTCTTTTGAAGAATAATATATAATCAATGTTCATAATAATTTATATATAACTAATGAAAGACACCACTCAGCTGTCGGTGGAATTTCTTCGACATGTGTTTTATCTAACTATATCTGTTCAGAATTGCCTCTAACATGTAATATGAACACACTATTAACATTATGCATATAGTAATCACATACATACTAATAGAATTTTAGGAGTAACAATTAGTTATGACCATGTTGGGAGCACCACGCCAAAAATAATAGAACATAGTCGGTTCAATTGTTAAAAAAACCAGCCAATTACGTGAGTAGCAAATGTCTATGAGCAATCCTGCAGAAACATACACACACCTACCTGGAAAAATAGACATGACACCCATTTTTATTCATATATATATATATATATATATGAGGTTGTTTTTAATGCCCGCGCGGGTAGTGTAGCGGCGCTGCCCATTTAAAAAATGTGGTGACAACTATTGTAAATACTTGAAAATGGGAAGGACATAATAGTACTTTAAAGAAAGAAAAAGGGAGCGGGTTGCGTTTATGCGAAAAACAGTTCGCAAATCATTCTCTGTCGCGAACCCCCCAAAACTCCCATGTTTCGTCCACCTTGCTCTCGATTCCCTACGGCCCGTTGTCTACATTGCCCTATATTTGATCGATTTGGCCTATACTTGAGCTGTTGTGTCTGCCGTTACTTGAACAAAGAAGTTTCTACTGCTACTGCTTTTTCCTGTCTCTGCTGCTGAGATCAAAATGGAGAGAACAAAGGTAAAAGCAAGGAAGGCGACAAGTAAGGAAAACGGAAAAGTAATAGAGAGTGAAGATTTATTAAGAAAGCACTATGATGTTGTGGACAGCATGGTAGAAGAGGTATTTGCAGACATACTACAAGGAGAAGAAACGGAGAAGAGTGTTGAAGAGAACAGTGAAAATACTATGAGGAGAAAAGAAAAAAAGGGTAAGAAGAAGAAAGACAGCAGTAGAAAAACTAACACCCTCCAGAAGACTGTTGGAGATGACGAATCATCAGGGGAGAAAGATGCGGAAGAGGTTGCTGAGAAACTATTGGCTGCAGTGCGTGAAGAGGATGAAGAGCCAGAAATAGAAGAGGTTGAAGAAGCAATATCTGCAGTGAAAGATAAAAGTTATGGAGAAGAAGTGCTTACTGAAGGTCAGAATGAAGAAATAGAAGTTGAAGAGGAACTGTTTGTTGAAGGTCAGAACGAAGAAGTTGAGCATGATTGTGGGCTCTGATCTCCAAACCATGACATAAACACGATTAAAACTTAGCGGAAGCGAATCGGTAATCAGCGGAAGACAAAAATCACGGGAAATTAAAACTTTTCGTGACAAGAGCTTGAATCCATAAAAGCCTCTTTCATAAAGAGAGATAAACTGTTTACATCTCAGGATAATTACTTCTTGAGTAATCATATACATCCAGATACAAAATCTCAAGATCACTTATACAAAAGACTACAAGACCTGAGAGTACAGAGGACACATAGGACTGACTCTAACTACACCATATGGCAGGACAATCTCCACCTGAGATTACTGTTGCCCCTGATGCTGCTGCTGAGACTGATCACCTGTAGGTTGGTTCCTTTGTCTCCGACGTCCACCTAAAAAGTTGAAGCCTACGGGGTGAGACAATTATACATAATTGTCCCAGCAAGAGTTATAACTCTTCGCCAGAAGCTTTATTATAACATCAAAGATTATTTTAAACAGTAAAGCCTTCAAAGCATTCTATAACAGTTGCAGGTATAACAAGATCTCTACAATTTAGGAGATATGGAGAATATCAACATTATTGCAATGTAACATCAATCAACTAACTTGGAGTCATCTCTAACAAGTTATACTACATGGTTGATTATGTTTTACAAACAACATTATGCCCTGTGGAGATGAGGCTTACCACTCATACTCCAACTGATCACTGAGAAGCCGCATCAGTATCATACATAGGTCATTAAGAGAGCCGGATTCTTATGACCTTCACCTTCCTCAGTCAGTAAGAGGATCACTTGTAGGACATCTCGTGTCTCTACTACTATAGCTCACCAGGGTAAACTGGTCCTTCGCTATTCTAGAGTCACAGTGGCGTTTCGGTACTCTCTTCGTCATCAGGAGGTTTCATATTTACCTACCACTGATACGGATATCTGTGCTTTCTTCATCATCAGGAGGTTTCATGTTTACCTACCACTGATACGGTATGGAACTGTAGTGAAGGATGGATGGATTCCACATCTACATCACTTTCCTACACTAGGATGTAAGGTTCTACACATCCATGTACCCCACATACTCAAAAGTATGTGCTCCAGGAGTTCCCTAAGGAAAACCTGTTTCACCATCACTTAATTTATGACAATGATGGATCTATGATCAGGGCTCTACATTATACTTGATTAGTTAGGTACATTCAGTATTCTTTAACAGCATACATTGTTCTTCAAACAATAACAGTAGCATAGCAGCTATAAAAGAAGAATACTAAATGTAACAGGCCTAACTCATATCAATCATCATTTCTCATTATCCTCATCACAAGTCATCTCTAAGGCATGACTTTGATGGTATTCATGGCTCTCACAGCCCATTATCAGCATAGGATGCCACTGGCAAGGCATCAGATTACTTTACTTATTCATAAGGCTAACAACATGCCTTTAATGAATATAACATCAACATCCATACCTGGATATGATTACCTTCATATCAGAACATGCATGGTTAATACATCTAATAAAGGTAATGCAACAATAAGGAATGTACTTCCTACTCTTGTCATAAGAGTTAAATCTTTAATTTAAATCAAATAGAGTTTATTGCTCAAAAGCATGCCATTACCCTTGAATTAGGGTTTACTATTCACATTACATGTCATCACCCTTGAATTAGGGTTTACTATTCACATCAAGGTGAATTAAACTCATAACATCATCATGTATGAGTAACATCTTCATTGATGCTCTTAGATTAGTTAAAGGTTCATCATTTATCATAATTAGGGTTTCTATGATCTCACACAGGTGGATCATACCCTAATTATGCTCATTTCTGTGTATTGGGGATGCTTCAATTGAATTTCCACTTAAAAAAGGTACTTTCTCTCTCTAGAAGTACTTTCTCTCTCTAGAAGTACTTTCTCTCTCATCATAAGGTTAGGTGATGTCAACATCACTCTAAAACAGGTTGGGTTGAGTCATCATAGGCTAACATAGCCAAAAACATCACCATTATGTGATTAGAGTTACTTTCTCTCTCTAGGGTACTTTCTCTCTCTAGAGTACTCTCTCTTTCATCATACTAATGGTTGATGATAACATTAGACTAAATCAAGTTGGATAGAGTCATTATGACTAAAAACATCATTCTCATGTAATTAGAGTTTGAATTGAGCAAGGTATAACTCAATTGACCCTTCAGGGGTATTTTGGTAATTCACCCCATTGATCATCATCATGGTCAAAAACCTTAGTCAAATAACCCCTTACTATCCTAGATTATCATTAGGATTTGATTTGGGAAACATTGGACCATTTATATTATGAATTGATTGAAAGAAGTCAACTTGGAATCACATTGATTGATTTCAATCATTACTCATCAATTGGGTTGAGATTGGTTGAAAGTGTTGACCGTTTGCCCACTTTGACCCTCCAAGACCGCGAGCCTCTTTCTAACTCCAAGACCGCGAGCCTCTTCAAGTGGTTCAAGACCGTGAGCCCTATCATTGGTTCAATTGATGTTGAGACCGCGAAGATCAAGTTGGAGTTGAGACCGCGAAGATCAAGTTGGAGTTGAGACCGCGAAGAGACGTTGACCGTTTAGCTAGTTTGACCTCAGGACCGCGAGGCCCTTCACGGTCTTGAGACCGCGAGCCTCCTCTAGGTCTTGAGACCGTGAGCCCCCTCACGGTCTTGAGACCGCGAGCCCTCTCACGGTCTTGAGACCGCGAGGCTCACATGGTCTCAGCCGCTTGGTCCATCATCAAAATCAATCAAAGCAATCGATGATGTCAACCGATGTTGAAGCCCTCAAAAGGTCAAATCTATGTTGACCACTTATGTATTGAGTCAATTAAGATTATTCTTGATCACTTTGTCATTCAATTGACCCATAATGGTTGACCAATTAGGGTTGAAGTCGATTCAATTAGGGTCTATCAATGTTCACCCATCAACACTCAACAATGTGACTCAACACAAGGTTGAACCTTTCAATTGAGCTCCAATTGGGCCCAAACTTGGCCCAAACGGTCTTGAGGTCATGTGGGTGGACCCCACATGGTCTTGAGACCATTTTACCAAGATTTCATTAAAATCTAAGGTGATTTGATAGAGATTGAACCATGATTGGGTTACTAAATCAGTATTTTAATCAATTGATAACTTATTTGCAATTGGGTCCTCAATTGGTCAAAATACTTAACCATAGACCTTCAAACGGTCTTGGGTGATTGTCCTATCGGTCTTGAGACCGTTTGGATGAGTTCCAAACGGTCTTGAGACCGTTTGCCCATCAAATTTTGGATTCTAGTGCAATTCCATCAAGGTCTGACCCATTGAGTTGATGATCATGTCAATATTTAATTGCAATGTAATTTGGTGTAATTGTACCTTCAATTGGTCAACTATCCTTGACCCCAGACCTCCAAACGGTCTTGGTTGATTGCCCTCGCGGTCTTGAGACCGTTTGGGGGACCCCTAAACGGTCTTGAGACCGTTTAGGTCAATCAACCCTAAAAACCCTAATTAGGTCACCATAATTTCAGTACTGATTTTACCTAGGGTTAGCCCTAGTATTCACCCTTCAACTCTTAGCCCGTTTGGAATTAGACCATAAAACTTGGTGATTTGTTAATTAACATAATTTTGAACAGTAATCTCATACGGTCAACGCTTAGTCAACGACCTTACACGGTCTTGAGACCGTTTGCCCAAAAAGGCAATTTCAGACCGTTTGAAAATCAGGAATAAATTCAAATAAAGTTGTTACTTAAAAAGGTCATATCTCCCGATTCCCTTGGAGTTATCCTCCCCAATTTTGAGGGTAAATAGCCTATATAATTATAAACAAATTTCTTATACGGTCCACGCTCGGTCAACGGGGCCAAACGGTCTTGGAGACCGTTTACCCTGTCGCGGTCTCGAGACCGTTTGCTCACCTCGCGGTCTTGAGTCCGAGAGAGCAAACTTTTGAGACCGTTTAAGGAAGTGAAAAGCGGTGGGTTTTTCTTGGAAATCACGCCTTCATCTCCTAGCTCAAGAACAGTATGAATATCCCATGGGTTTGCTTGAAAAATAGCAGGGAAAAGTAGGGAAACACTAAGAGCTATCATCAAAACGCATATAAAGATGCACATAGTAAAGCATGGGTTTAGAGTTATAAAACCCGCCTAAAGCTAGCTTCTTGAGCTCCAAGCTTTCAAGCTCCAAGCTCTAATGGCGTCCTTGAGTTCCCACAGGTTGGCCAAGGTAAAAACTCCAAGGAAGGATGAAAAGAGATGGCTAGAAAGGTAGGGTTTCAAGAGTTAGCCATGAAGATGACCTTGAATTCGAGTTTTAACCATGGAATTAGGCAAGAAGAGGGGTTTAAACCTACCTTGCACCCCTTAGTCGTCCTCCTTAGCTCCAAGGCAGTCCTTGGTCGTCTTTGGTGAAATGAAACAGTAAGGGAATGAAGGGTGAGTTCCCTTGCAACTAAGGGAAGGAGAGCTTATATACATGGGGTAGGATTTTCAACATTAGTTCATAAGTTGTCCATAATTCCAACTAGGTCCCTCCTTCTTTACTTGATCGTCCCTTCCTCTTTATTCTAAGGACAAACCTTCTCTTAAGGTCTTAGGAAAAGAAGGTAAAGGAGAGCAAGCTAATAATGAGGTACATACATAAAGAAATATTACACATATACCCTGATTATTCAATCACAAGGCATGTCTCATAACTTGATAATTCAATTGAGGTGACTTCCTCATCATTTCTTCTCTAAATGATGGAAAAAGTCTAAAAAGATACATTAGATGACATATTTCACAATTTGTATCCCTTAATTTGGGTAAATTGCATTTTACCCCAATTTAAGGTTTCAAGCACTGGGATTGCTTCCACAGCTGCACCTTGGTGCCCTAGCTTGGGAAATCCCTCAAACTTTACCAAAAAGATTCTCATGATGTCTCATCATTAGAGGAACATCTCAACATGTGCAAATTGCAAACTAACCCTTTTAACTGGGTAAATTTCACATAGGTCCCTGTATATCAAAACAATGCTACAACTTTAAATAAAAAGGAGCAAATATTGAAATATATGTTTCTGAGAAACTTAATTACATGCTCAGAGTTAATCACAAAGATTTAATCACATATTTAGGCAAAATACCTAGGGTTAACTCATAACCCAGGTCAGGGATGTTACAATGATGAAGCAGAAGACCACAAAGGAAACAAGAAGCAGACTTGGAACAGAAAACCAAACAAAAAGGCAAAGCAAAGATTACAGGGGAAGGTAATATTATTTATTTTTATACTTGTATACGAAAGTGTAATTTGTTGAACTAAAGAGTAACTTTGCTAGCAATAGAGTAACTTATAGCAACCTAAGAGTATTTATGAGTATATAAAAAGTAACTAAATAAACTATTGAAGTAACTTGGTTAACATGAAATATATCTATATAAACTGGAGAGTATCTTATAAAACAAAAAAGTATCTCATTCAATAGAAGAGTATCAACCACAATACGAAAAGTAATTTGGCTAACAAATGCATATGTTCTAGAAAGTAATTTTGTGGACTGCCAATAAGATATTTATACTCTACTCATTATATTAATGTACATTTATGTTAGCATAATCACTCTAATACTCCACACACTCACCTTATATACAAAATGATAACTGAAACATAAATTTACTGAATACAATGTATCTCTGAAAACAACGAATAGTAACTATGAACGTAAAAAAGTAACTATGTAACAAAAAGAGTAACTGTGACGTATAAAAAGTAACATATTGAATTGAAAAAGTAACACTGTAGGCTAGAAAGTAACTAGACAAATTAACACAAACTTTATGATAAAAGTTGCAGGTACACGAAATATTTTTCATAGATGCTACATAAAGAGTTACAACAGCATACAAAACAACATGTTGTTTAGAAAAAACAAATGAGGATGATGAAGTCAACCACATTTGCAAATCTGATAACAATGCCTCACCTTACTGTAGATGTATCTCTTTTAGAGGATCTGATAGAAAGATATGTTGAAGACGACAGATTCATGTTAACACCAGGTTTTGAGGCAAGGATGATTGTAGATGATGTAGGGGTGATACTAGGTTTACCTAGTAAAGGTATTGATATAGTTCCACAAAAGCAATCACAAATTGTAAAAAAAAAAGGGAGGATTTTGCTAATGCAACAAAAGGAAAGGATAAAGTTGGTGAAAGTAGTAAGAAGATAAGAGAGAAGGATGTGTTGAGCAAGGAAAACTTGGGTAAACTTTGGCAAGAATTTGCAAGGAATGACTCCGAAGAAGACTACCAAAATATGTGTCATGCTTGGATGTTGCACTTGTTGGCAACATTCCTTTTATCGGACACCAACTATTGTGCCCCCATTCACCTTCTACACTATTTGGATGATGTAACTGCTACAGGGCAGTTAAACTGGGCAAAGTTAGTCCACGGCAGCATATTCAAGAGAATGAAAGTTTTAAGTGAGAAAATAAAGATGAGGAGAAGAGGGGAAACCAGCAAAGGCACACTCTACACAACTGGATGTGTAATGTGCTTGTGTGTAAGTAACACATTGTATAGTTTCTTTGGTTACATTAAACAAACGTATGTGAATATTTAAAACTCTAATTTAGACTTTTCTTGTCAATGTAGGTCTGGGCTTATGAGTTAACAGGGATAGTACAACCTACATTCCATGAGGCTAAACCACGGATAAAAAGATGGGTAGCTCCTGTTAAGAGGGTGAAGGATTTTGAAAGTTTGGACAATGAAAATGTAAGAGTTAGTGTGGTTAAAGTGAAAATAAATACACAAATTATGATAAGAACTGTATGATAAATTGTTTAAGTTTTATGCACAGGTTTCAACAAGGTTGAAGAAAGACGCAAATGATGATTGGGAAGCTGCAAAGGCAGTGAAAGATCTACCTTATTATCTCGCAGCAAATAAAGCCAGGAGCAAGGCAGTAAGTACAAAGTTACTTACATCAGCTAGCACAAGTAGAGAAATCTCAGATAGCTTGGAGAATAGAATACTGAATCTTTAGGATGAGCTGAGACTGCATAAGGAAACATGCAGTAGAATTTCCCTAGAAGCTTTTACTGCTTTGAGAGAGGAAAATGAGAAGTTGAAGAAAAGACTTGAAGAAGTTGAAGCTGAAAACAGAAAGCTGAGGAGGGAACGTGACAATGATAAGGACATACAATATGCAGCTACACCAACTCCCAATTTCATTCAGAACAAAAGTTGGGGTTCAGATGATTTAAGTGTACTTACACAAAGGACGCAGGATATGAGGAAAAGGTTGTTGGAAATGGACCAACAAGGACCTGCAAAAGAAACACCAAGATTGAACAAGATTCGATTGAGGAGAAGTGTAGTGGAGAAAACCGTAAGAAAGATTCATAGAAAGTGCAAGATGATAACAAAGACAAAGAAGTAGAGGCCGAAACGACAGAAAATGTCCCACAAGATTCAAATACAGTAGAAGAAGCTCGAGCTGAAGAAACCAAACAACCATCACAAGATGAAATGGAGAAAGATCAAGTTGAAGAAGATCCAACTGAAGAAGATCCAGCAGAGAAAGAAGAACCGGAAGATAAAAAAGGATTAGCAGAAGATGAAATGGAAAACATATAGATGGATATAGACATTGAAGTTGGAGTGAATGAAGCAAAGATAAATTTTGATGACGTTCAAAAGAGAACAACAAAAATGTTGAGAAAGAGGAAGAGGAAGATGGAGACGGGCATTGGGAGCATAGAGGAGAATATCAAGATAAGAAGGCATGCACAGGTAAAGTAACTATGTTAATCGAAAAAGTAATTGTGATAATGATAGAGTAATACTATGGACTTTAAAGTAATATTATGGACTAAATAGCAGAGTAACTGTAACAATATATGTCTTTTACATAAACTACTAACCAAATTTACACTTCAAAAACAGCAAAAGAATTCAACATTCATAGGATTCGAGCACTTCAAAACAAAGGAAATGAAGGAGGATGTCCAAGAATTTATTGAGAACATTGATGAAGTGTAAGTAGATACTATTTAAAGTTGTACGAGTCACATGTTTATTATAAATTAGTTGATCAATACATAAATTTCTGTCTAACATCTTCAGTATGAATTCTTTTGTGAAAAAATAAAAATGAACAGGTCAAGAAGAGAATGGGTTTTTGGAAAAGAAACATGGTGCACGGGAAAGGACTTATCAACGATGTTATTTAAATATAAGATGATGCAATCACCTATAAGAAATACATTAGTAAGCATTTATCACGAAATTATGGATGGCTAACTGATGTTTGTGCATTTACAGATCATGGACTGCTTTGTACAAATGTTGAAAGAAACAACAAGCAAAAAGAGGAAGAAAGGATTGTTGTCATGGCATTGCTTGAGCACTTATGCTCCGGTAAGACAAATAGAAAATCTCACTAGATTACATTTATTATAAACAAAACCACTAAAGTTTACAAGAAAGTAATTCCCAATATTGTTTTTACAGCAAAAGCTAAACATGATGGTGAATGAAATAACAATAAAAGAGATCGATATGATCACCATTCTTGAATGTCCCCGAAAAAGAATTTATGACAATGGATTCCATGTTTACAATACTTAACAACGACAATCACTGGCACTTGCTTGAAGCAAGTTTTAGAGATGGGGTGCACAAGTCTTATAATTCAATGTCAAGAAGTTCAAAATCAAAGAAAGAAGTACTTAGATGGGTAAGAAATGAAAAAGTAACACTATTAATAAAATAGTTGAATGAAATAGGGTAGGTTACATTATACTTATGAATGTTTTATTTTGCATGCAGGTGGGGTTCGTTCATGAATTCTTCAGGAGAGTGTCGGAGCGTGGAAGCCAACTGTCTCAGTGGGAAATAGAGTACCCCGAGTGCCCCCAACAACAGGATGAAGATGTTGACTGTGGAGTCTATGTTATGAAGTTTCGAGAATGCTTAGTGCATGGAAAAGAAATGAACTTCACGAGTAAGGACATCCCTGCAATAAGGGCAGAGATCTTCCAAACAATGATGAAGAAGGGGAGACTGTAGTCAGTTAAAGAACATGCTAGAGATGAAGAAGAGACCAAACAAGGAGCAAGAGACAAGCAGAACAAAGAAAAACCAGAAGATGTTGTGCCAAGTCTGAACACATGGCTTAAGTCAGATTAGAAAAGAATATTTAGCTAAACAATGTAGTATAACAATGTGATTCTGAAGAGTAACTCTGCAAACAATTACAGCACGGGTCTGAAATGTATGTTGGGTGGAACAAAAAACAGTAGCAGATCTATGGGTATATGGTTATGTTTTGCTACTTTTAGTTTGGCATTTGAACCTATCAGTTTATTCTTAGTTGAATGTTCTTATAACTTTAGCTAGTTATTGTTCTTTTATGGATAATGACTATGATCAGCAGGTGCTCATTGCATGTGTGGAGTAACTCTCTTCTGAACTGAAGAGTAAACTAAGTAGAACGAAAAGTAACTAGTGAAAAGAAAAGTAACTAGATGAACTAACAAGTAACTATATCGACATGAGAGTAACTATGTGGATCAAAAAGTAACTGCTATACATCATTAAGAAACTTTGATCCAAAAAAAGTAAAGTAGCATTACACAGTGTAACAGGAGGTGATTCTTTCCCTTTTTAGAAAGGTCATGATCAATTAGAACAATCCCGCTATATATTTCACGTATGTCCAGCATGATTAGGATGTTCAAAATGCTCGACATATTATTGTGATTGATGTTGAATAACAGTACAATATATCAATATATAAAGTAAAAATTTGAAAAAAGAGTAAATATGATAAAGGAAAAGTAACTCGTCCAACAAAAAAGTAATTGTGTAATGTGTAACACAACTTATTGAACTGGGAAAGTAACACAACAAACCAAAAGGTAACTATGTAATTTAAAGCGTAACTATCAAAATTACTTGTTAAGTCTTTTTTTTGGTGAAATCATCATATCTCCAGGTGAGTCTAGCACGGCCATGGTGCACACCACAACAGTGGAGGGGAGATGATGGTGGTCGTGGTACACACACATGCCCGTTCTTCAGTACACAGCCGTGGTATTATCAAGGATGAAGATAGAAAATATTTGTATTTCTATTTATAAAGTAATTTTGTTGACCTTTAAGTAATTATATGAACTGTAAAGTAACATGTGTTGGATTAATGGGCTCTAGAAGGGGGGGTTGAATAGAGCTTAAAAAATTCTCACAAGATAAATCAGACCACAAAATTATATATTTGAAAAGCTTAAACAAGCAACAATTTGATGTCCTAATCTAACATACATAGCAAGGATGAGAGATAGTGAAAAACAAGCACTTGGATAGGTGGTTTAGAGTGGTTCCATGTCCTAAACTTAGGAGTAATGTCAGTCCACTACCTAGAGTGGGTTAGTCTCTAGGATTTGCAATCTTGGTACTCTTATATTCCACAATAAGATTACAAGACACAACAACCACACATCCAAGGGCTTAGTACCTCAAGCAAAGATCTTCAACCTATAGAAGGAGCTTACCCACTTGAACCATGGAGTCTTCATCCATCAACATGGACTTACCCACTCCTTTCTCCAAGTCTTCTACCTTCAAGGGATTACCTATCTTCCTTGAGCGTTGCCTTGCTTCTCTCCTTCACTCGAAGATCTGGAGCACCTGTCTCCTTCACTTGGAGACCTAGAGCAGCTTGCCTTCTTCAATCTTAAAGAACAAAACCTCCTTCTCCTTCACTTGGAGAGGGGTCTTCAACTTGACTTCAATAGGAATTGAGGTTGGAAGATGGAGGAGGAGAGCTTTACAACAATACAGGGAGTACCTCTCTTACACAGGAACCTATCTCACTCATACTCACGAATTTGACTTGAAGGTAGAGAGAGAAAGGGGCTCAAAGTCTTAGAACACTCTCAGCTATGCTAGGACTAAGTTTGCAATGAATGAGCAGCATTGGAATGAACTCCAAGTGTTCTATATATAGCTGAGGGTGTTGCTTTGAGTTAGGTGAACTCTTAGGCCAAAATATAGCCGTTTTCCTTCAAGAAAACGTCTCTATTTTCGATCAAATAACCGACCAACGGTCACATCACTTTTTTCTACAAATTTCGTACAGTGCAATCAGTCGAGTTTCAATAAAATTAACTCGACCGATAGAGTAAACAACAAACCGATTTTCAAAGTATTGGTTGAGTTTGTTTTGAAGAAACTTGACCGATCAATGAATGATCGTTTTGGTCAGGTACTCCATCGGTCGCGTTCTGTGTAGACACAACTCGACCGATGCAATCTTCAGAGACTGTATCAAGGTGGATTGGCCAAGTTTATCCTGGGGAGAAACTCGACCGATTGAAAACCTGATGTCAATCTTTGAATATGCATCTAAAGTGGTCTAACATTGGCATTTTATGTCCCAATCAATTTTCTCACCTTAGTTACAAGTCAATTCATCATTACAAGTGATTAAAAATATGTTCTAAGGTCATTTACATAGATTTCCACAAAAGCACACTTGTAGCTCTTTTACTTGAACTTGAGTCAATCTAGGGTTTTGGATTTGGGATCCTTTTCATGTACCTAATACCTAAAATCAATCTTTAATACACATATTAGATACATACAAATGTAATGGTTAAGTAATTATCAAAATATAGGCAGTGTATAACCTCTAGGTCAACATTCTCCCCCTTTTTGACAATGACAAACCATTCCTCAAACATATTGAAAAGGATGTAGAAATTATACCTTTGCTTTGCAAAATAGGGAGATTCATGAAATGAACAATGTGAATTGCTCCCCCTCAATCTATGCTTCTATTAACCTACATGGTTAATCTATCTACACAATGCAGTAGCAATATACATGTAGTATGTAGTCCTTTGCAAGTTCACATAATAAGCAGTGAATTGAACAAGAAAGGATCTCACTAGAAAAAAGCAATATTACAGCAAAGAAAAACCAATATGATTGAGTTTCAAGACTTGAGCTATCTCTTGAAATATCTCTCCCCCTTTTGACATTATCAAAAAGGTAGGGGGTAGAAGAGCATAAGCCAGGTCTTCTCCAAAACACACACAACCATATATGCAAAGGAATAAGCAACATTTTAAAAGCATATATCACACATGGACAAAAGATAGCATACATGCCAAGGTAGAAGCAAAAATATAACTCAAGATGGCACCAACGCATAGGATAAAAATAGAGGAAATAACCATAGTGCACATCAAAGATATTACAACTCAGATATATGTCCACATGAGAGAAACTACAAGCACAAAAGCGATAAAACAAAGATAAGAAATAGTACAGCTCATAAGAATGTGCCAAGATGTTTCTTATACAAAAAGAGTCTAGAAAGGTGTATATAATAAGCATGCTAGACTACAAACAAAGAAACCACCTAAACATCTAAGCTATCTATATCAACAACGTCATCATCACCAGGTGTGTAGTCCTCATCCCTGTCAGAAGGTGGAGCAGTAGTGCCAGCATCATCGTCAGCACCATCACCATCATCGGAAGCATCCTTGTCGTCACCGTCATCAGCATCAGCATCCTCAGCCTGGTCTGGCGTCTCCTCATCAGCAGGAGGTCCAAAGGAACGACCAGGCCAGCGGACATTCTTATCAGCCCAAGACATACCAAGAGCGTGAAGCGCATTGGCCTGTGGGAAAGACGGAGCAGAGTCACCCAGTGAGGCTAGCAGGGTGGCCAGGGGGCAGCAGGTAACAGGAGGATGGCAGGAGCGGAGCTACCAGTAGAAAAAGGTGGCGGAGCAGTAGCGGAAGGCTCGGGAGCAGGATAGTAATGATCATATGCATATGAAGCATAAGCACTACCAGAATAGGGCTGGTAGGTGGGATAGGGGTGAGCACAGGAAAGATTCATGGTTGACATGATGGAATACAAATCTTGGTGTATGTGGTTCTGAACCTATTGGTTGTACGCCTATTGATGCATCATATAACCCAAAAGGGTTTCATTTGACACACGGCTGGGTTTAGGAGGAGGATGCAGAGGTGGAGCTTGGGTAGAGGAGGATGGGGCAGTTGAAGCGGAGGCAGAGGTAGAAGCACCAGAGGTGGAGGAAAACACGGGAATGGACTTTTGAAGAGTGGTTCCACTAATACAAACACCTTTTCAAGCAATCGGGTAATGGAAGTCAGAAAAAAGGGATTTGTCAGTGGCAAACTTGAAAAGACCACAAATCAAAGCCGGGTAGGGTGGGTGGGTGCCTTTGGTGTTCTTACCAGTGCTGAAGCAAGTCATATGATGTAAGATGTATCTGGCCCACTTGACACTGATATTTTTCAACAAACAATACATAATGACTGCAGTGTTCTCTGCAATGTCCGTTTGATTTTTCTTTGGATGGACATTACAATTGATCACTAAAGCCAATATGCACCTCTTTAGGTCAAGAGAGGATGAGGGTAGGGTGGACCTCTTCTTGTAAGCCATGTCGGGTTTCTTCAAAAACTGATGAATATCCGGTAACGTCAATTCATAGTGATTGTAAAAACCTTCCGGGTCAAGAAGATCGAAGTACTCGCCATAATCCTTACGCCAAGTGTCATTTTCCTCATCTCTGACAAGAAAGATATTTAAACTATCCTCATAGATTTGGAAACGACGACCGACGATCATAGATGTAAGAATTACTTGAGTATTCAGTGGCGGGATAAGCGAATCGTAGTTCCAATGCAAGTTGGCGTAGAACTCGTGAACAACCTTAGTGCTTGACATGGAGTTGTGAAAGCAGTCATGTTCAATCGCTAGGGCGGACAAATGGTGGACGACGAGCAACCTAGCCACCTGAGTAAGAATCGCTTGATACCTAGGAGAAGGATCGATCAAAGCATGAAAAGGAAAAGGGCTTCGAGGAAGAAGGTCCTTGTACCTATTTGCAACCTCAATCAACACAAAGGAGGTATTATCAAAGGGAACCAAGTGATTTTGCAAAGAAGAGGTAGGTGCATTGCTTGGAGCAGCTCGTTTTCTTCTTTGGGAAGCCATGGAGGCAAAAATGAGATAGAAAACGTGCAAACAAGCAAAAACAAACCTCAAACGTCGTACAAAAACCACTAGAGATGCCCGAGAAGGTCTAGGTTGAGATTTCTAGGTCGAACTAAGGCTAGGAGAAGGAGGTTTAGGGATGGGGGTGAGATCTTAGGGCTAAGAGATGAGGAATCGATCGGCTATTTTCAAGTTGAGAGGGGAAATAGTCAGCCGATCCTGACTTAATATCGGCTTAGCCCTCAGATCGGTCGAGTTCTGAGAGTGTAAAACTCGACTGAACGGTTCTCTGAAGAACAACTCTTGGCTCCTGATCGGTCGAGTTTTTCCTGGTGAAACTCGACCGAAGGTCAACCTGACCTAAAAGTCACATTCTTGGTTTCTAGCTATATACATGCCAATTAAATTCATTTTTCAATACTATTATGTATCATTAACATACTTAGGCACATTTAGCTCATCATTGGGTACTATTTAGAGATAAAATAAGAAATTCGATAAAAACCCAAACCAAGAAAAAACTAAGCATGTTAATAAGAAATTTAGGAAGATTGAAGCATATATAGGCATATAAGATGAGAAATGACATGAGCAAGCATATAGGCTGAAAACAACTAACTAGATCACATAGAAACATCATCCAAAGCAACAATAAGCAGTTTAGATCGAATAAAATTAAATTGATCTCTAGCTAGAGGTTTAGTAAAGATATCTGCCAATTGATTTTTCATGTCCACATGCGTGATATAGATATCCTTCTTGGCAATGTGATCATGGAGAAAGTGATGGCAAACCTCTATATGCTTGGCTCTACTATGCAATATATGATTGTAAGAAATATTAATTGCACTAGTATTGTCACAAAATATAGGAGAAGCATAAAAAAATATGTTATAGTCTTGGAGCATTTGCTTCATCCATAGGACATGGGCACAACAACTCCCGACTGCAATGTACTCAGCCTCAGTAGTGGATAATGACATGGTGCTCTGTTTCTTGGAGAACCAAGACACCAATCATGGTCCTAAGAGAAAGCAAGTGCCACTTGTGCACTTTCTATCAACCAAACAGCCTACGTAATCTGCATCACTATATGCTCTAAGAGTAAAATCCCTTGATTTAGGATACCATAGTCCAAAAATTTGGGTTTTGTCTAGGTACCTCAAAATCCTCTTAACAGCTATAAGATGTGATTTTCTAGGGCTAGATTGAAAGCGAGCACACAAGCCAACACTAAACATAATATTAGGTCTAGAGGCAGTTAAATAAAACAAACTTCCAATCATACCTCTATAGAACTTCTCATCTACTTTCTCACCTTCTTCATCTTTATCAAATTTGGCAGTGTTGGACATGGGTGTATCCATTGGCTTCATATTCTCCATCCAAAAGCATTTGAGTAGTTCATTTGTGTACTTGTCTTGGTTGATGAAGTTTCCTTCTTTGGTTTGTTTGATTTGAAAGCTAAGGAAGAAGGTCAACTCACCCATCATGCTCATCTCAAACTCACTCTGCATAAGAGAACTAAACTCCTTGCAAAGACCAAGATCAGTTTCGCCAAAAATGATATCACCAACATAAATTTGAATAATAAGAAAATGGTTAGAAGTGTGTTTTAGAAACAAGGTAGAATCAACTTTGCCCATGACATACTCATTATCTAACAAAAAGTTCTTTAGTTTCTCATACCAAGCTCGAGGTGCTTGTTTGAGTCCATAGAGAGCTTTTTGCAACAAATAAACATGATTATGTAGCTTGTCATTTTCAAAGCTCGTAGGTTGAGCAACAAATACATCCTCCTTGATTGTACCATTCAAAAACGCACTTTTAACATCCATTTTATATAGCAAGAAATTTTTATGACTAGCAAAAGCAAGTAACATTCTAATGGATTCAAGTCTAGCAACAAGAGCATAAGTTTCATCAAAGTCAATACCTCCATGTTGGTTGTAACCTTGTGCTACTAACCTTGCTTTGTTTCTTACCACTTTGCCTTGCTCATCTAGCTTGTTGCGGTAGACCCACTTGGTGCCAATGATCTTTCTATCACTTGGTCTTGGCACTAGAGTCCACACACGATTCTTCTCGAATTGCTCCATCTCTTCTTGCATGACAAGGATCCACTCATCATCACCAAGGGCTTCTTTAATGTTCTTTGGTTCTAATTGTGAGATGAAGGCACTGTCTGCTTGTTCTTTGTTATATGTAGCTCGTGTCTTCACTCTCTCGAATGGATTGCCAATGATTAGTTCCTTGGGATGATTCTTTGCAAAGCGGGGAGTAGGATCCTTCTTTTCTTCTTCTTCTTCTTCTATCACTTTCTTGCCTTTGTTGTTGATGTTGAGATCTTTTAAGATAGGAATTAAGTCATCTGCAACATCATTATCCACAACATGCTTGCTAATAATAGGGTTAGTTTCAACAAATTACTTAACATTAATATATTCTTCAATTTTAGACAATTCAATGTTGAATACTCTATATGCCCTGCTAGTAGTGCTATAGCCTAGTAAGAAAGCCTTATAAGATTTCAGATCAAACTTGTCAAGAGAATCCTTCGTGTTTAAAACAAAACAAGGACATCCGAAAACATGGAAGAAATCAATAGATGACTTTCTACCACGACATAGTTCATAGGGGGTTTTCTTTAAAGAAGGATGTGTAAAAACTCAATTTTGCACAAAGCATGAGGTGCTAACGGCTTCAGCCCAAAACTTCTTAGGAGTGTCATACTCAATAAGCATGGTCCTAGTCATCTCTTGTAGTGACCTATTCTTCATCTCTACAACCCCATTTTGTTGAGGCGTACGATGAGAAGAGAAATTGTGCGAATAACTAAATTTTTCACAAAAATGCTCAAAAAGATCATTTTCAAATTCTCCCCCATGATCAATACAAATAGAAACAATCTAGAAAGAAGCTTCATTTTTAGCCCGTTTATAAAAGCTCAAGAAAACATCAAGAGTATCGCTTTTAGAAACGAGAAAGAAGGTCCAAGTATATCGAGAGAAATCATCAATAATAACAAGACAATACTTGGAACCACAAAGCATTTGCATTCTCATTGATTCGAATAGAACAATATAAAGAAGTTAAAGAACTCTCTTGGTACTCATGACTCCTTTGGATTTGAAGGAGGATTTGGTTTGTTTCCTGTGTGTACAAGGTTGGCATTCCTCATCCTTTTCAAAATCCAATTTGGGAAGTCCTCGAACCATGTCCTTTTTGCTCAATTTCTTCATTTGATGCATATTTACATGACCCAAATGACGATGCCAAAGAGAAATATCATTTTTATCCACTACCAATCATCTATCTAGTATGGGCTTAAGAGCATTAAGAATAATAACATAAAGATTACCATTTTTAGTTCCCTTATATATAACATTGTAGGAGAGGGAATCTAGAAGCAAGCATTCTAAAGAAGTAAACAACACAAGATATCAATTGTCACAAGGTTGACTAACACTAATCAAATTGTGATGTATGCCATCAACAAGCAATACATTTTTAATACATAGATCATTGCCCACATCACCCTCACTTGTGACCTTACCCTTCTTGTTGTCTCCAAAGGTTACCGATCCTCCTTTCTTTTTCATGAACTTGTTGAAATGACTGATTTCTCCAGTCATATGTTTAGAACAGCCACCATCAACAATCCATCTCTTTTTAACCTCACATACATCTTCACTAGTAGATGCCATGAGAGAAAGATGGCATTCTCCATCTTCGGAGCTTGAGGAGCTTGAAGAAGACTCCTCCCAAGCTGCATGGGCTGCATCTCTTGATCTTCTTTCTTTCTTGTCCTTCCTCTTGTACTTACATTCTTTCTTGTACTCCTTATCTTTCTTGTGGCTGCTCTTGTGATGGCTCTTCTTATCCTTGGGGTAGTCACTCTTGTAGTGTCCTTTTTGACCACACTCATAGCACCTTAGAGTTGAAGAGGAGGGCTTGCTCTTGAAGTGTTTGCCCTTTGAGTAGTTTGCCTCATGCTCATTAGGGCCTTCATCTTCACTTGAGGAAGGGCTGGGGGACTTCAAAGCAAGTTGTTGTTGTCCCACCATTTCTTCAATTTGTGCTTTGAAGGTTATGTCCTTTATCTTCTTGGACTCTTTTTCTTCTCTCTTCTCTTCCTCTTCTTGCTTGTCAAGCCTAGGCTCATGGGCTTGAAGATTACCAACCAGCTCCTCAGTTGATAGCTCACTTAACTTGTACACATCTTCAATGGATGTCACCTTGGGCTCCCATCTCTTTGGAAGAGATCTCAAGATCTTGGAGTTGATGGTGCCTTTGTCTAGCACACTCCCAAGGGCTGCCAATCCATTTATGATGACATTGAGCCTAGTGTATATATCAGCCACTCTCTCATTCTTACCCATCTTGAAGTTCTCTAGAAGACCACCAAGCATGTAGATCTTGGCTTCCTTCACTTGCTCAGTTCCTTCATAGGTGACTCACAATTTGTGTCATATCTCATGTTCGGTGTCCCATGAGGAGATCCGGTTGAACTTGGATGGAGTGAGGGCGGCATAGATTATGCTCACAACTTTGACGTTGAGTTGAGCATGCTTCATTTTAGCTTCAGTCTATGTGGTGATGTACCCCTTTAGATCTTCATATTTGAGGTGGACTATCTTCCACATTTCATAGCTCACACCTTGGAGGTAGTACTACATCCTTCTCTTCCAATAGAGGAAGTTGGTGTCGTCGAAGACCGGAGGTCTCACGGAGAAGCTTCCTTCTAGGTTAAGCGAACCAAGTGTCGAATCACCCATCTTCTCCTACTTGTTGAAGTATCTTGGAGAAGACTTACTCTGATACCACTTGTTGGATCAATGGACTCTAGAGGGAGGGGGTTGAATAAAGCTTAACAAATTCTCACAAGATAAATTAGACCACCAAATTATATATTTGAAAAGCTTAAACAAGCAGAAATTTGATGTCCTAATCTAACATACATAGCAAGGATGAGAGATAGTGAAAAACAAGCACTTGGACAAGTGGTTTAGAGTTGTTCCATGTCCTAAACTTAGGAGCAATGTCAGTCCACTACCTAGAGTGGGTTAGTCTCTAGGATTTGCAATCTTGGTACTCTTATACTCCACAATAAGATTACAAGACACAACAACCACACATCCAAGGGCTTAGTACCTCAAGCAAAGATCTTCAATCTATAGAAGGAGCTTACCCACTTGAACCATGGAGTCTTCAACCATCAACATGGACTTACCCACTCCTTTCTTCAAGTCTTCTATCTTCAAGGGATTACCTATCTTCCTTGAGCGTTTCCTTGCTTCTCTCCTTCACTCGGAGATCTAGAGCACCTATCTCCTTCACTTGGAGACCTGGAGCAGCTTGCCTTCTTCAATCTTGAAGAACATCACCTCCTTCTCCTTCACTTGGAGAGGGATCTTCAACTTGACTTCAATAGGAATTGAGGTTGGAAGATGGAGGAGGAGAGCTTTATAACAATACAGGGAGTATCTCTCTTACACAGGAACCTATCTCACTCATACTCACGAATTTGACTTGAAGGTAGAGAGAGAAAGGGGCTCAAAAGCTTAGAACACTCTCAGCTATTCTAGGACTAAGTTTGCAATGAATGAGCAACCTTGGAATGAACTCCAAGTGTTCTATATATAGCTGAGGGTGTTGCTTTGAGTTAGGTGAACTCTTGGGCCGAAATATCGTCGTTTTCTTTCAAGAAAATGTCTCTATTTTTTATCAAATAACCCACCAACGGTCACATCACTTTTTTCTGCAAATTCCATACAGTGCAATTGGTCAAGTTTCAATAAAGTTAACTCGACCGATAGAGTAAACGACAAACCGATTTTCAAAGTATCGGTCGAGTTTGTTTTGAAGAAACTCGACCGATCAATGAATGATCATTTTGGTCAGGTACTCCATCGGTCGAGTTCTATGTAGACACAACTCGACCGATGCTGTAACATCCTAAAATTTTCAAACCTTATAAAATGACCCAATTTGAAACCCTAATTTGTTTTATTTTGAAAATTATGATCAAAACATATAATAATGTTATGATGGTTCCCAAATATGTTACACAAAGAAAATGTGATAATTTTTAAATTGAAAATCAATATCATCAAGTTAGCCTTAGTTATTAAATAAGTAACATTTAGTGTTTAACATGAAATTTACCCAATAAAAGTTCTTGCTTTGGCCTAATAATTTTACTATAGGTTGGTGTTGATAATTTAATGATTTACCCAAATTTTATCCTCAAATTCATTTTAAGTCATCCTATATGATTAATTAAACACTAATGCTAAAAAGAGAAATATAATAAGCTAAAGTGATCAAATCAGGAAAATAACTATATTTTTGGATTCCTTGTGTCTCATCTAGGTAACACACGGAATTTGAGGAGTTTTGGACTATCCTAGCTACCCTAATTTGAACTAGAAATAATTAACCAAATTTAATTTATGTAACCCTAATATATCTTATTTGATATGGACTTTGGTCCATTGTTTATTTTAGGGTCACGCTGAACCAGCTGAACTAGACTCTCACAGATCCAACCGCACGTGGGGAGATCGTCTCCTCCACCCGAGTCCCGCGCAGAGCGGACTCCTCTCAAGCGACTCTCCTGCGTGATTGCATCTCCCACGCCACTCCACCTCAACACGAAATAACTGGATTTTCGCAATCCTCGCACCGAGCCGGGCTCCCCCATACTGGTTTTTTGTTCGGGTTTCATCCAGTAGATCTCCCGATCGATAAGAACTCTCCCATCCTCCCCTATTTCCCATCCCGGCGGGGACTCCAGCCCTCCCTAGGGCATCACCTATATAAGAAACCTTTCTAAAACGACCGGGGACCATCAGGAAATCGGTTTGCGCCGCCTTTTTACTCTCTTGCTCACTTGGGACTACCCGCCCTACTGAACCTTGCTCCAGCTACCTCCGACGGCTGGCGATGAGAAGCCAAGATACCCAGTGGTTCCCTGATGCCCCAAGCGTGATCGCAGAATCATCACGAACGTTTCCTGCTCATGAATTTCATCTCTTGCTTGGTAAATCTCGTTTCCCCTTTTTCTACTTTTTCTATAGTTGTTCGCAATCCGCATCTAAAGTCCATCGTTGGTCATGTTTTGTTGCGGCTACACCTTCATTGAGTTGCACTGAAGCTACCCACAACTCCAGTTCTCCTGACCTAGCCTTCCCTTTTGACCTTGCTCCAGCCAACTCCGATAGGCTCCCCTATTTCTTCTCTGCCCCTTCTTGGCGGCAGGGATTGCTCGGGCTCCAGATCATCGGAGGGGCCATGTAAGAGCCCGTTAAGTTCGGTCGAAGTCAAGGAGTGTGCCTAGCACACTGGTTTTCAATGAAGATTACCGCAATCAAGATTCGAGGTTGAGTTTTGTGCTCCCAATTCAACGATGTTCTTCTCGCTGTTCATCGTTGGGAAAACAAAGATCCCAGGTGGTGTTTTTTTTTCAGTTTACCCCCCCCCCCCTGTGTCACGCCTATAATCGCAAAATAGGGTATGGGTATATCAGTCTTTGTGGTTTTGTTTTATCCGATCTCCAGGAAATTTTAGGTGCTTTTATCTTGCTCCTGATTGGTCAGGCCTTAATAATTCATAACTTCTGATTGGATCATCCTATGGAAACAAGTCCTATATGAAAGTTGATCAATTTTTCGAGATCTACAAGATGGAATAACTTTTAGAGCCTGTTTTGATGCCGTTTTTCCCTGTTTTGATCAAGAACCCTAAAACCCTAGAAATTAGGTTGAATATTAATTATTAATAAATGATAATTGTTATAACAGGTTAATTAGGGTTTCTAAGCCTCAGGAACGAGATTAGGGTTTCCTAAACCTAAGAAGAGCATCTAGGTCTTCTCTAAGAGAGAGGTAAGTGGTCCATGCACTTTGAACATAAATATTTGATTGATTGTATATATATATGTATGCATAATGAATGTTGAATGTCTTATTTACTGTTTTAATTGTTAAAAGTCATTGAATTTATTCTAAACTGAATGCCATGTTCAATGTCAATATTATTGTATCATCTTCATGCACACTAAGAGTAAATTTAAAGTTAAGTTTTAAGATCAAAGTAAGAGTTTTAAGAGAAAGATAATGATTAAAAGATAACTTATATAAGATCCTCACCAAGAGGCTCCTCGGAGCAAAACTAAGAGGCATTTAGGTGCATAAGAGAAGAGGCACTCCGGTGCAACCCAAGAGGCACTTCAGTGCATAAGAGAAGAGGCACTTCGGTGCAAAACCCAAGGATTCTCATATAGGTCAAGATAAAAGACTTAATTTAAAAGCAATTGTGTTTTCTTTTCAATGTCTAATGCTTAAAGTTTATTTTCAAGTTTACATGCTTTCTTAAATTGTAATATGTTCAATTCCACTTACCATTTTGTTTGATGCATGGCTGGGGGCGTGATGCCCGCAGGAAAGGAGCAATGTCAAGGACAAAGCTAGCTGAGGACCAGTTGAAGAAGGAGCTCTAGGACATATGAGACCAGACCTGGTGGGGTGCCAACTATCCATAGATTAGATTTCCTTTATGTTTATGAATCGTGGGTTTTAGTTTTAGCGTGAGTTTATGAGAAAGTGTAGGATGTTTAAGGGTAAACATGTTTAGTTTGTTCATGTATGGGTTATGTTGAGGACATGAGTATGAGAACTGTTATTTTATCCTGTGTTGGTATATATATGAACTTTATTTTTATGCAATGATAGTCATAATTGTGACATCCCAATAAGATGTATGCTTCCGCTTAGTTTGTAAAATTGGGGTGTTACAGATGCAATCTTCAGAGACTGTATCAAGGTGGATCGGCCGAGTTTGTCCGGGGGAGAAACTCAACCGATTGACAACATGATGTCAATATTTGAATATGCATCTAAAGTGATCTAACATTGGTGTTTTATATCCCAATCAATTTTATCACCTTAGTTACAAGTCAATTCATCATTGCAAGTGATTATAAATATGTTCTAAGGTCATTTACATATATTTCCACAAAAGCACACTTGTAGCTCTTTGACTTGAACTTGAGTCAATCTAGGGTTTTGGATTTGGGATCCTTTTCATGTACCTAATACCTGAAATCAATCTTTAATACACATATTAGATATATATGAATGGAATGGTTAAGTCATTATCAAAATATAGGTACTGTATAACCTCTAGGTTAACAACACGAACAGCTAAAAAGTAACTGGTGCATACAAAATGTTTCTTGTTGACACAAAAAGTAACTCTGAGGTACAAAAAGTAACCTTTGAAAATACAAGTAAGTTAGTGATTTACTATATGAGAATGAGCCTGATCTTAAGCAAGGATTAATTTGTATCAAAAAGAAATTTTGAAATATGATACTAATATATTGGAAATAGGAGACGAACTAACAAAAACATATGTAACATAAAATGGAAGAACATATCACAAAGCAAACAAAATTTGGAGAATCTTTATAAATGATTTAAATTCGATACAGTTGCAGCTACATAGAAAAGAGTAACAATAAAACTAAAGTATAATCAAATGTCAATTACATCTATCACACAGTACATCTAATCCATTAGAATTACATCAGATTTTGACATAACTCACACACTAAACAATTGGATAACATTAGAGTAAAACTAGTGAATAAATCATCTTCAACAGCAACAACATCAACAGTAGCAGCAAATCCGCAACTTTCAGGAAGCCAAACACATGAAGCTGACAGAAGCCCACAACAGTAATAGAAAATCCACAACTTGAGGAAGCCAAAAATAGGAAGACCACAGCAGCCCACAACAGGAGTAAATAGCAAATCCGCAACTTCAGTAAGTCAAAAATAGGAGGACCACAGCAGCCCACAACAGTAGTAAATAGCAGCACCAAAAGCATTTGAACAAAGTAGCAGGGAGCACCATTATAGATCAACCAATAAAAAGTAAACATATCAAGTCAGGAATACCACGATCCATAGAAAGTAACTCTGTCAATAGAAAAAGTAATCATGAGAATATAAAAATAACTATGTGAAATAAACAATAGAAGAAGAAGCTGAATTAAAACACACACCTATTCCTTCAATGGGCAGTTTCTGCTGTCATGGTTAACATCATATTGTAAACAATTCTTACATTGTCTCATTTTAGACTGAGAAATTTCAACTCCAGATTTAAGTCACACATCAGTAGATCTAGGTCTACCTTTAGTTTTACAAGCACTAGGAATATGGACCTTGACAGCAGAAGAAGAAGCTGTATTCGAACCAGTTATACCAACATCAGCAACATCTAATTCTAACAGCTCCTTTCACAAAGCAATGAGTTTTTTGAGACACATATCTATAGCGTTGTTCCTACACGCTATATTAACGATTGAATTGCAAGCAGATACCAACTGCAGTGTCTTCCTAGTGGATAGATGCATGATAAATGATTTGCCAAAAATCAAAGGATGATCTCTATATCCTTTAGTCCACCTCTTCAGTGTATATGGCTCAGGAAGAGTGCAAAAATCACGACTCTTTAGATAAGCAAGTATGTGTCCACATGGAATTCCTTTTAATTCTAACATGAAACAATTGCATGATACCATATCAGTGGATGAGTCTTTCTTCAAAATATGAGGAGAACTAGAACCACCAAGACGATATACCTCAAACACAACATCATCAGAAGTTTCCTTTACATTATACACTATACTTTAATGAACTTCAGCTTGAAAGATCTTAAAAATTTCTTTGGTATATATACCTCTCATTTGCTCCTCCAAAGGCCACAGTGAAGCCAAAGGCAAATTGCTATACTTGTCTTCAAAATCCTTCTGATTTTCAATCTCCCTCACATGAGAGTAAGCAGTCTCTAAACAACATATAAGTTCAAATAAAGTTTTCCTACTATTGACATGACTTCTAATAAAAGCTTTCAAACTCTCACTTCTTTGCGTTGTCCTCATACCAGCAAAGAAGGAATCCTGCATGAAACATGGAACCCAATCCCACCGCATAGCATATTATACAACCAAATGATAGATAATAGGTCATTCTCTTCAACTACAGAATTCCAACTCTCTTCAAATGTGTCTGTGTCATCTATATTCCATACACAATCATTCAAAGAGCTAATAATCCGATCCTTGTTTAGAACGCCGCCAAGCTTAGAGGGAAGCTTTTGTAGGACGTGCCAGCTGTAGAAATGATGCTTACAATATGGAAAAACAGTAATGATAGCAACATTCATAGACAGGTCTTGGTTGGTTATAATGGAAACTAGCTCTTTGCCAAAACAAAGTAAGTATTGCTTGAAAACCCAAACAAAAGAGTTGTACTTCTCATCAACCAACAGAGCTGAGGAAAACAATACCGTCTTGCGATGGTGATCCACACCACCAAACATTCCAAAAACCATGGAATACTTGTTGGTACAGTAAGTGGTATCAAATACAATAGCATCTCCAAATAATGCACAATCATCAACAGAAACTGGGTCAGACCAAAACAAATGTGTCAAGCAACCATCAGAAGCATTTTGATAAGAGTAAAAGAATTTAGAATCTAAAACCTTCAAGCTTGCAAAACGATCCAAAACCATGTCCACATCATATTCATATGACTCCTTCCTCTTGCTACTGAGGTATCAATGAGCTTGTCTACTTGTAAATGTCAAGTTTTCATAACCACCATACTCAGTTGCTATCAATGCAAGTTGTCTGGGGACATGTATATTTGCTTGACTCATAGAAGAAAGCATCTCTTTTTGAGTTTGGTCAAGAGATGAATTACACTTCAAGTAGCGCAAATGAGAATCATCGACAAGATCATGATTGTATTCATCAACAAAAGTAGTAACAATCCATACGGATAAAGACTTATCTAGTGTAAATCAGATCATTGCTTTACAACCACACCTTTTCACAGAACGCTTGTGCTTCTTGGATAACTTCTCATGCAAATCACCAACATTGTCGCACGTAGGACTCATATGACCTTTGGATCTCTTAGAACAACTAATCTGACCCTGCTTATCACATACCAAATCTTTAGCAAGCAAGATCTTAGTACCTCATTCATAACGATTATCATCTTTCCTAACATTAAACCCAATCAAACCAGCATACCTATAGTAAAACGATATGCCATCATCTAAACTTCCAAATTGTAGTCCAATTCTAGGGGCATCAACTGAGGACACAGTATCAACAACAACAAATGAAGAAGAATGAACATTATCATTGTCAATGTCAATAATAGCATTAGCAGCATCAGTATCAAGACTAGGATCCATTGCAGATTACAAAAAGTAACTCGGGAGATCGAAAAGTAACTCTGTAAACAAAACAGTAACTATATAAATAAAAAAGTAACTAATATATTACAAAAAGTAACTACAACAAACAGATCACAGAAAAGTAACTACAACAAAATAGGGAGTACAACTGTGTTTCTACTAAATAGACAGATAAATATACATTGAAAAATACTAAAAAACTTCATTTAAAAACATATAGCATGAAAAGAAGGGATATAGAAGGGATTATACTTAGCAGGTAACCAACTGCTCAATATAGAAGTTGGTATCAGGTTGTAAACAGGGATCCCGTAAGATCAAGGAACCATTGTTTCAGAAAATGACTGTTGCAGAGGTTCGATTGATTAAGAGAGTTCTTCCTCAGCTTGCTGGGATGACTGCCGATGAATAATCGGCTCAGTTTCCTCGCCTTTGGCCTCGGGTTTGGGAAGCACTGCCAGAGGTAACTGGTTGCAACAGGATGTGGGATGCTAGTCAGCTGCTGACGGGGCAAGGCAGTTCCCGGCGTCGAGCGCTTGTACCCCTACCCTTCCAAGAAGGCATTTTGACAGGGAGCCTACTAGTCGATTGCGGGATAAATCGACAGTCTCGAGCGCCTTGCCACAGGTGACCACAACCGCACTACCGGAGGTTCCACTGAATTTATGTGCAACAATGAATGCAATTACCTCCAATGGTAAGAGCCGTCGCCATCGAGCTACCTTTGTTCTTCACGTTCTTCTTCTGCAGAACCCATCCCTTGCTCTCTGAATCGTCGGTCCCTGTCCCGTGCAACTTCTTCCTCTTGATGACGAACACAGCAACTATGACAAAAGCGATGACTGCTACGCCGCCGATGACTCCAAAGACGGCGCCGATGAGCTTCCCGTGATTTCCTCCCTTGTGCTCCGCTTCCCTGCCTTTGGCCTCGGGTTTGGCGGGCCGACGACGGAAGACAGGAAACAGGATCTCAAAGTTAGATTTTGAATTAATTACAAAAACTACCACTGCGCCAAGTAGATGGGTAGCATATCTACAATACCCGCGCGAGAAATGAAAAAACTACTATATATATATATATAGTCAGGTTAGTGTACACTCGAGTGTACCGGAGGCACCGTACACCTCAGTCATTTTCAAAGATGTAGTAATTTTTTGAAAATTCTAAACCATTGATCTTCTTAAATATCTTAAGAACATACTATATAATAAATTTTAGCTCATTTGGATACTTATAGGTCGTGCATCTAAAGGAGGCAAGAATCATGAATTTCGAATTAGTTTTGTGCGTCGACTTTGTTGTCCTTGGATGAGTGACTTACACTCATCCAAATGAGCTCAAATTTCGTATGTGGTCTATTAATATTGTAACCATGAAGATCAATGTATGGGATTTTGAAAAGACAAGGTCTAGATAGGCAAACACCATTGAGGTGTACGGCGTAATCTGTACACTCGAGTGTATTCTAGCCTGACTCTCTCTCTCTCTCTCTCTCTATATATATATATATATATATATATATATATATATATATATATATACACACACACACACACACACATATATATATATATATATATATATATATATATATATACCTACATATATATACACATACATATATATATATTATATATATGTATGTGTATATATATATATGTATGTGTATATATATATATGTATGTGTATATATATGTATGTGTGCATGTGTGTGTGTGTATATATATATATATATACATATATATACATATATATATACATATATATACACACACACACACACACATATATATATATATATATATATATATATATATATATATATATATATATATATATATATATATAGTCAGGCTAGGATACACTCGAGTGTACGGATCGCACGAATATACTCAAGTGTGTTTGCATATCAAGACTTTTTTTGCAAAATGTAAACCGTTGATCTCCAGTGTCATACTATAACTAGGCTACATATAAATTTTGAGCCCATTTGGATGAGTGTAAGTCATTCATCCAAGGGCAACAAAATCGACGCGCGAAACTAATTTGAAATGTATAATTTTTGCGGTCTTCATAACATGAGTTATACTTATCCAAATGTGCTCAAATTTTACGTATGAGTTGTTCACAAGATGTTTAATAAGATCAACAGATTAGATTTTCAAAAAAAAATATTACATCATGAAAAACTACTTGAGTGTATTCCGCTCCGGATACACTTGAGTATATTCTAGCCTGACTATATATATATGTGTGTGTGTGTGTGTGTATATATATGTGTGTGTGTGTATATATATATGTATATATATGTGTGTGTGTGTATATATATATATATATATATATATATATATATATATATATATATATATATATATATATATATATATATATATATATATATATATATTAGACACTCGGCTAACATATAACTATATGTATGTAGTTACAAAGATGGGGGGCCAAACGGCCCCTAAGCTCCGTTTGGGAATGCAACGAGGCTGTTGCGCTTGCTATAAATACTAGTGGTCATCAAGTGCGTGAGTTTGGTGCGGTGACAATTTAGCTTTTTGCACTGTTTGGGGATTCATTTGGGTCACCAGGCTACACATCATTTCTAGCGGATCATCGTAACAAAAAAGTTGTTCAACTATAAACGACCCGAATAGAAAAGTTTGCCGCTTTCAACCAGAGCCCTCTCCTACCCAATTTTTTTTTTGCGGAAGTAACCGCCACCCTGGCAAATGGCAATTCGCAAACCGTCGCCTAACGCAGCACTTGCGCATCGTTGTCCATCGCTCACTCGCTCAGTGGGTAAAGCGGTAGAGTTCCTTACCGGGCATGCTGATCTGATGCAGCAGTTTGAGTTGCTGTCTCGGTGTTTGACCGTGTTTGCCCAACGTTGCCCAATCGTTATTTTCCTCATTCCCAAACAAAGTAGTAATTGCGGTGTCCCGTGGCGGTGTGTTTAGTTACATGTCCCACGCAATCTTGTCCCAAAATCAGTTGGCTCGAGAAAACCATGGACGTTTGCACCCCTGCTCTATCCCGGATCTCCGACTGACCCCCATTTCGGACTAGCGGCGAAGCAACTCTCATGCTCCTCCTCCGCCTCATCCTGGGCCGCCTACGCCGCCATTTTTCTTTCTTGTGGGGTTTCTGAAATCTCGACGTTTTCTCCGGGATCTGCAACGTGAAGCACCAAATTTTAGGTGAGAAGCTCCGGAACGTCACCGGAGGCACATCTAGCGTCCGCTGTCGTTCGATCAATTGGTCCGGAACGCCACGGGCGGGCACGACCAGCGTCCTCTCTGGTTCGATCTGCTGGTGTGGAAGTGCCCCAAGCACCAGAATCCCCCCCCACCCCTAGCTCTCCGCTCAGGTTAATGGCCGTCCCCGCTTCGCTTTCGTTTTCACTATTTACGGTTGTCCGCATAGGACGCTTCATTGTTTGTACTGCATTCATGCATTCCTCTAGATTCTTCTTCATTTCTTCCCTATATCTTTCTGCCCCGTTAAAATTCACGCCGCTCGTAATTAATGTTTTGCATTGATACTGAAAATTCATTTCAAATGGTTTAGTCTTCCCGCTACTTGCCGTTCTCTGCTCTATCGCCGGCTTTCTTTTCGCACCTCTCTGGTTACACTGTCCTGCAGGAGCAGCTACAGACACGCGAGCAAGTCAAATTCCTAATGTGGATATGACCTGTAGACATTTTTCAAACTCATGTATATTTTGGCTGAATCATCAAAACGGCTATACAATATTAATTCTGCCTTGATATCAACTTTAGTAAAATGGAGCGCATATTTAAAAACTATGTAAACACACACTTATATATGATTGCCTCGATATCAACTTTGAGGCTTATGCCTCGCCTAGCTATGACAGAAACACCTCAATTCGTCTCACACACTTTAATCGTGGTTGTGAATTGACCATCCTAGGGTGAAGGCATGGCCATTAAGTCATTTGGAGGGGAGCAAATGCTACCCCTCTGAATGGGCAACGACCTGCAGACAAATAACTTGATGTCCATCACCCTTTAGCCGCCAGAGGGGGTTCCCACCCCCATCCCCTCCACCTTCTCCAAAGGTCACTGTCGTTGTGACCATAACCAGGAGGTGATAACCTCCTCCAGTGAAAAACTAGTACTAGTACTAATACTGTACTGCCTATGCACACACCCAATGTCTGAGGAGTGAGGCCTGCTGCTGTTGAGGCTGGACACGATTAAAACCTTGTCTAATATCAACCATTGTCTGAGGAGCGACATCTGTTGTTTGCTGAGGCGAAGTTACCAAGTACCGGGTTTGCATGATGGAAGCGACTATGTGCAGTTCATTGCTTAAACACCTAGATTGACACGAACACAAACATGGAGCCCATCTTGGTCAATTACAGGCAGAAGCTGTGCCTTAATCTATCGGACTTGAAGCAAGACACAAACTCTTTCTAGCATAGTGAGAAGTTCTAGATTTGGCAATTTTTCGGCTGGCTGGAAAAAATCGGAATTTGGAAAAAATCGAGATAAGTCGTGAGAAAATCGATAAATTTTGGTCAAAAGTTCGGTCAAAAATTTGGAAATAATCGAGAATAAGTCGGCTATATAAGTATATCTATGTATGTATATATACATATATATAGATAAATGTATGTATGTATGTATATACATACATATATAATGCATGTAACTATTAAGGTTATAGAGAAACTGGGAATTGCTTATTGAATGAATTAACCAGTGTACAATACAATCTCTTATATAACAGAAAATTAGAGACTAAAGCAGAGATGAGCAATATGGGACTAAACTACTAAAGTAAAAACATAAGTGAGGCACATGCTATGCACATGACACTCAACAAAACACAACATATCTCTATACTCCCCCTCAAGTTGGAGCGTAGATGTCGAACATGCCCAACTTGTCTACTAGAGTGTGAAAACGAGCTTTAGGAAGTATCTTGGTGAAGATGTCCGCAACTTGCTTTTCAGTACTGAGATATGGAGTGCAAATCCGGCCAGAAAGGACTGTTTCTCGAACGAAGTGACAGTCGACCTAAATATGTTTTGTTCGTTCATGAAAGGTGGGGTTGCCCACAATAAAAATGGAGGCCTTGTTCTCACAAAACATCGATATAGGGTTGGAATATGATATGTCAAACTCCTAGCGGAGACTTTAGACCCACAGAAGTTCACATGCAGTATGAGCCATAGCTCGGTATTCTGCCTCTGCACTGGATCTGGCTAAAATAGTTTTCTTTTTGCTTCACCCGGTAACAAGATTTCCGCCCACAAATGTACAATATCCTGATGTTGACTTACGATCAGAACGAATTCCTGTATAGTCAGAGTCTGAGAAACCAAATAGACTGCAGTGTCCATGCTTCTTATACAACAAGCCCTTCCCTGGAGAGCTTTTAAGATACCGCAGAATGTGACATATAGCATCCCAATGACAATGCCAGGGTTTATCAAGATACCTGCTGATGAATCCTACGATAGCAGTGAGGTCAGCTCTTGTGGCCGTCAGATAAATAAGCTTACCTACCAGCCTTCTGAACTGGTGATGATCAGCATAGGGAGGAGAATTTTCATCATCACAATCCATATTTGGATCAGGGGGAGTGTTGGCTGGTTTGCAGCCCAGCATACCGGTTTCCTGCAAGAGATCAAGTACATATTTCCTTTGAGAGAGACACAACCTTGTAGATGATCTGGAAACCTCAATGCCTAAGAAATATATCAGCTTTCTGAGATCTTTAGTGACAAAATGTTTTTCTAAGTAAGTTTTAGCTGCCTGTATACCCACGATATCACTGCCAGATAAAATAATATTGTCCACATAAACAATAAGAATAATAAGTTCATCCACTGTTTTTCGGATAAAAGACTGAATGATCAGAGTGAGAGTGACGGAAGCTAAAAATGATTAAGATCTGACTGAGCTTGTCGAACCAAGCACGTGGGCTCTGTTTGAGACCGTAGATGGTCTTTTTCAGTTTGCAGACTTTCAAGGCAGACTCCCCCTGAGCAACAAAATTGGGTGGTTGCTCCATGTAGACTTCCTCCTGTAGATGTCCATTAATAGTGCAACATGAGAGGTCTCAAAGTAGTCAACCCCATATGTTTGCGTGTACCCTTTTGCCACATGCCTAGCTTTCAGGCGTTCAATTGTACCATCAGGTTGATATTTAATGGTGAAGACCCAGTGGCAGCCAACTGTAGGACATGAAGGAGGGTGATCCACACGTTCCCATGTCTTGCGATCACATAGTGCTTGTATTTCCAGATCCATTGCCTGTTTTCATGCAGGAATAACTAGAGCTTCTGCAGCAGTCTTTGGAATAGTGACAACAGATTTAGCAGAAGTGAAGCATGCAAAACTGTTATGTAGATTAGCAGAAGAGTAGTAATGACTGATAGGATGTTTAGTGCAAGAGCGAACACCTTTGCGCAGACTCGTAGGAAGGTGCAAGTCAGAAGTTACCTTAGTGTTTGTTTGATCATCCGCAAACGGAGGAATTGGTTGTGGAGGGGCCATGGAAGGAGCGCTTGTCTTTGGCCGACGTTTGTACACTTGCAAAGGTCTACCTTCATGTTGGGTAGAAGAAGGCAAGTTCTCAACAATATCTGGTAAAGGCGTGGGTGCCAACGTATCACTGGATGGTGTTGCTCCATCATCAGAAAAATAGGGCATATGATAAAAAAAGATCACATCCGCACTGACAAACCATTGTTTGAGTACCGGATCAAAGCAGCGGTAACCTTTCTGGGTTCTAGAATATCCCAAAAAAATACATTTAGTGGAGCGAGGATCAAGTTTCGTTATTCCTGGGCGTAAATTTTTAACAAAGCAGGTACACCAAAAAATATGAGGGACAGAGAACTGAGGTGCATCAGGAAATAGAATGGAGTAAGGGATACGATTATGTAAAATAGAGGATGGAATACGGTTTATAAGATAGCATGCCGTAGAAACTGCCTCAGGCCAAAAACGGTGAGGGACTTTATAACGAAGAAGAGTGCGAGCAACCTCTAATAAGTGGCGATTTTTCCGTTCAGCAACACCATTCTGTTGTGGAGTATAAGGGCAAGTGGTTTGATATATAGTGCCACGTTCAGAACAAAAAGATGTGACAGACTTTGCATAAATTCTAGGGCATTATCGGTACGGAAATTTTTAATGGGTTTATTGAACTGGGTTTGTATTTCAGAAAAGAAGATACAAATGTGTCCAAAACAATGCCACGATCTTTGAGCAAAAACAACCAATAGTACGTGAATAATCATCAATAAAAGTCAAAAAATATTTAACACCAGAGTGACTCGGAACCGAGCATGGACCCCAGATGCCCGCGTGAACAATATCAAAAGGTGCCTTAGAACTAATTTCCTTTTTAGCGGGAAATACAGACCGCGTTTGTTTTACCAAAACACAAGATGCACAAGAAAAATTGTTCTCAGATAATGCAGGAAATAAATGCTTCAATTTTGTAGCAGACGGATGACCCAGCCGGAAGTGCCACTGAAGTCCTGTGACTGATGTAGACAGAAGAGTAGATGTTGCAGGCGGTCCATCAAAATAGTATAGTCCATCTGGTCCTTCATGGCCCGAACCAATCCTCGTCTTCGTGCGGCGATCCTTCAAAACACAACCAGAGGGATCAAATTTAATAGAGCACTGAAGCTGTTTTACAGTTTTACTGACAGATAATAAATTAACAGGAAATTGTGGTATGTATAAAACATATTGGAGATGCAGCTTGCGAGATAGAGGAATAATACCAATGCCATGAACAGGAGTCTTAGAGCCATTTGCAACAATGACAGATGGAATATTAGAGGTTTTAGTCAGAGTAGAAAATAATTGGATGTCGCCAGCCATATGGACAAATGCACCAGAATCAATGCACCATTTATTATTACCAGCAGAGGGGGAGGCAAGCATGGCTGAGGAACTAGCAAAAGATGTCGAAGGTAGTTGAGTCATGCGCTCCTGGAAAAACTTCTCGAACTTTGAGCGAAGCCATTCAGTAGATGGCGGAGCAGACGGTTGGTCGGATGTAGTATCAGTGGTGGTTTCTGTAGAGGCCTGGTTAGCCCAGGCGGGCTTACCGTGCTTGATCCAACACCTATTTTCATTGTGATTATCACGACCACACTAGTTGCAGAAGCGAGGGCCAGTAGCTTGACATCGTCCAGGAGCAGTAGAGGAGCCGCGTTCACCGGTGGGAGGTAGACGTCCGCCACGACCTCGACTACGTCCAGAGTCAGCAGTGCGAACAACTAGAGCAGGATGCTCAATAACAGTATTGGAGGTCACCGAAGGTAGTCGTTGAACTCGCTTAAGGACACCTCCAAGAGTAGGCAGATGGTCACTTGACAGAATCTGATCGACCACGTCGGAGAAGGAAGCAGGAAGGGCAGCCAGAAATTGGACCAGTTGTAGTTCATTGCGCTGCTTTTGAGCTTCTTTTATGTCGGCTGTCAAAGGATGGTAGATTTCATAGTCATTCCAGAGAGCAGAGCACTGGTTGTTATGAAGTCCTCGATTGAAGTGTCAGACGAAAACTCCTTGGCTAGGTTTTTGAAAATTTCAAAAACACGTTTAGGATTTTGCTGATGGGAGTAGACATGGGAGAGCTGGTCCCACATTGCCTTAGCATCATGAAAGCATAACAAGGATTGACTGATCTGCGGATTGGTGCTATTAAGAAGCCAGGACGTAACACCAAAGTCGTCTTTGGACCATTGTGCATAAGTTTGCTTGCTTTTTTCATCAGCAGGGGCAACAGGAGGATCAATAATTAGATGTGAGTACCGGCCTTGAGCCTTGATATAGAGGACGAAGGACACCGACCACAAATGGTAATTAGAGCCATCGAGCTTGAGGGAGGAGGAGGGGCGACGACGGGTTGAGGTGGTTGGGTGAGGTGGCGGCGGGATGAGAGGGTGGTGGAGGCGGCGGCGGAAAAGGGAGGAGGTGGCAGCGGCGGCGGGGGGGGGGGGAGGGAGGGAGGGGCTGGCGCCGACGGTGGGTGGGGGGGGCTGAAGGCCTAAGGTATAGGGGCAGGGTGGGAAAGTGAAACTCGGGGAACCAGACCTGCTCTTGATACCATATAGAGAAACTGAGAATTGCTTATTGAATGAATTAACCAGTGTACAATATAGTCTCTTATATAATAGAAGAGATTAGAGACTAAAGCAGAGATGAGCAATATGGGACTAAACTACTGAAGTAAAAACATAAGTGAGGCACATGCTCTGCACATGACACTCAACAAAACACATATCTCTATAGAGGTCACAAGACATACAATCTTCATGAGTGAAAAAGTAGGAAAAGAAGTAAAAAATAGTTGACCAATAAGAATGAACTGTTCGGAGGAGTGGGGGTTGGAGGTTTAGTGTATATCAAGAGTTTTGTGTATATGGTTTGTTAAAAAAAAGAGCAAGCGACTTAAAAGAGAAAATCATGAAAAGTCATGAAGAATCGTGAAAAATCGTAAAAATCGTGAAAAAGCGGAATAAATCGTCAAAAGTCGTGCAAAATCGGCGACTGACACATTAATCATGATGAACATTCGGGAGCCTACAACATCGTGAAAAATCTCTGATTTTTCATAAAATTCGGAGACTTTTGGTACCATGCTTTCTAGGAGTGCATGCGTGAATCATACGACTTGGTTAAAACTTTCGAGGTCAGGTGGGACCATACAACGTGGTCATCATATATCCTTGTAACCTCTTCACATCCATTGCTATCTTGCTCGTGAAGCTCACCACGTCGTACATTTACAACTAGGATGAAATTATCTTGTTGTGACACAAATTTGGCCTGTAAATGGACATCCGGAATCCTAACATTCGATCCGCGGATTCGAGGCTAAAATTTTGAAAAAAATGCGGCATTTGCATAATGCAGATTGGATTTTGGATATCAAATTTCATGTCTGAAAATTTTAGATAGGATATCGGATATGGTTATATCCGCTCCGAATCTGAATCTGAAATATATGCATATATGATTAAATATATATTATCTATATATAAAAAATATGAAAATATAGATATTTTATCATATATATTCATAGTAATATCAATGTTTTCTATATATAATATATTGATTAACAATAATTTATGATTTTAGGTTCGAATCAGCTATTTATCCAAATTCGGATATTATTCGTTCGAATCAGATTCAGATATTATTGCATGATATCCGTCGGATATCGGATTGGATATTGGATTTGAATATATTTTTTCAGATTCGGATATTGGATATAGCAGTATCCGCTCCGTTTTCAATTCGTTTACAGGTCTAACACAAATTGAGCACCAGTAAAAGCTTCGGTAAGGAAAGAGTCTTTCGCTTGGAGGGCAACCTGAACTGCCCTAGAACTACACTTGCTATGCAAGCTACTTTCACGTCATCGCCAAAGGTCGCGTCAGTTCCCATTAAGGTGCCATGCTTTGCTTGCCAAGTCTACGGGCATCATTCCGACCAATGGCCCAATAGTGTGATGATGCCCATGACTTCATGTACAAATAAAAAATTGGTGAGGAGAATGAGTACACAGTACCAGGCAGTGAGCCCCACGACAACAAAGATTTTCAAGGATCAAAGCCAATCTCCACCGCACCAACCTCTCCATACGCATGTGTGATGGTCATCATTGATAGTGGCAGTGCCATTCATGTCTTTTCTGCATCATCCATCCAGATCATGGGACTGTCCAGAACCCCCATCTATGTCCATTCATGATACATCGTATGTCCGATCGGCAACACTCATCGACGTTTTACACAGGTGCTTTATGTCACACTCTCATATCTTGGACTTCCTGTTGACGTACTGACGTATGATGCACTTCCATGCAACCTAGCACAATCATCCTGAGTTGACAGTGGTAGTATGACTGCTGAGCGCAACACGACTCGTTTGCAACACATATCATTCCAGATTTTTGGCGGTCTCTTATGTTGGTATTACCAATTGGGCACCCATTGTGGTGTGCTCCATGCTACATGCCCCTTGCAACAACTTGGTCTGACATTCATAAGCCACCACCCAAGTCTGTATGGGCTTGTCTTTCTTACCATAGGGGAGTGGATGTAGACATTCTACATTCTCAGCTCATCATCACGCTTGACGTGCTCTGTGAGAGCCTGGGTCAACAATCATCAATTAATTTGGGTTTTTACTTATAGTGATAACTGATTAATAATATGGATTGACTTAATTGTATATCCCAAGCTTTATTACTCTGTTACAATCTGTTATTTGGTTTGGTTTTTAGTAGGTAATCGTCTGCAGTCTGCAGTCGTCGCATCATTAGGGTCTCATATGAGTTATTATAAATTCCAGTCCAAGGATATTTGTCCGAGCAGCTTCATTTTCTGAATTTATTATTTTCAGGAATTGGTTCACCATCACAAGGAGTCATACGAAATAAAAAAGAAGAGCAGCATCCAACTGGTACCAATAATTCCTGACCAGAATAAGTGTCACTTCAAGAAATTATCAATAGATATGTAACTAATCTAAATGGTAAAACATGATCCGATGCATGCAACCAAAACAAATTGTTTCGGCTTAAAGATGGAGCAAAGATTGTTGGTACTTTAATATTGATGTATTCTGCGTTATGATAATGAGGAGAGGAACCTTGGCTCCTCATGTATATTATCAATAGATGTCCTGTATGCTGAGAATAAATCACAGATAAAGGATGACGGGGAAAAAGAGAAAATTTGGGAGAGAGCATACCCAAGGCTGTACTTTGGTTCAAATCTGATGCATTTGGAGGACTGTGAAATGCTGAGACGTCTGCTTAGATCATTGGTCCTCACTGTATACCTATAGGTGAGGTGTTATTATGGGGTTAGATTGTGTGGTGTTTGGCCGAACACTTTGACTACTTGTGCAGTATCTTAGTTCAATGAGGAGTTGAGTCAGTGATTGCTTATCCAGTAATCGGCATGCACACTAACTTGCATATCCAGTGGGTTAGAGAAAAAATGTTATCGTTATTCCTCTTCTCCATTCCAATTTCAGTAATCCCTACATTATTTCTACGGAAGTGCACTCCTTGCAATCCACTGCCTCTCCTTACACCCCTCTAAACCCCCTTTAATGCTCTCCCGAATGGCATTTATCATACCACCATACATCATAAGGCAACAATATTCTGATGTTAAGGCAGCAAAGCGCTAAACTGTCGAGTCTTGATGCCTCGAGCTTTCTCTCATTCTATAATTTCTATTCGTTGACTGTTTTCCGTATAATGTACATGTCTTATTATCATCACTAGTTTTTCGCCTTTTAATACATGCATCATGGTTATATACACAGATTTATACATATGTTTCATGATTATATGTATAGAAGTATTTATACATATTATGGTTTTATACATAGATATATACATGCATATTTTTAACTCAAACTTATGCCCTCACAATGTATAAGTGCTCCTACAATAGGCAAGATGTGCTGCAATGCAGCCACCACATTCATTTTTCTATAGTGCAATTAAATCCTTAGCATAGAAAGCTACTATTCATCCTTTCACAGTCTACATATATGTATTCTGTATTAAATATGAGTATTTAGGGTTCCCACATATGTTTGATGATCAATATTGTGAGTAGTAATTGCACTATAATATTTTACATTGCTAGTGTAGCCTTTTCAAATATTACAAAAAATCATCAAAGAAGATATTGAATACAAAGTGCAAGCTAAAGAAAACCAAAAAAGGTACATTCATGGTATTAGTCCTAACAAGAAGGACATGCAACATCTGAAAAAATACGCACATTAAATGTGAATAATAAGACCCTATAAAATAAGTATATAACACTAATGCCCATGATTAGGCATAGGAACTCTAAAACATTCAAGGCGACAAAAACATCATGGTATGGGGGTCTTGGTAACCCCCTTTGGCTACCTCGGCACCATACTTGCCAAGGCGACACAACGTTCAGGTAGAGAGCCTTGCGACTAGTCACTAGCGACTAAGCGTCGCTTAGGCGGCTTTCAAAAAGCTAAAATGTTAGTACATTTAACCTGTAGGTATACATATATTTAACGGTTTTTAGAAAGTTGTCTCCCTTCATATACATTTATTCCACAATTTTGTGTAAGTACATAAACTTATGGTTAACTCAATGACATACTTATGTATCTTGGTAAGAGCCATCATCGTCATCGTCGTCGTCGTCGTCGTCATCATCATCATCATCATCATCATCTATGTTGGGGTCGGCTACATGGATCCTTCGTTTCCATTCAGCTCTATCATGGAAGAAGATAATTCCAAATAATGTAAGAAATTGAGATTTAGTACATAAATAAATTTAATCTATTGCTAAGTATTGACTATCTTGACTAAACAAAAACTGACTTTAAGGCAACAAGGAAAATATGAAAAATCTAGGAATGCTTATTATTAGAAATAATTATTATAAAAAATTATAGTTGGCACATAGCAATCACAAGAATGCATCTTTTGAACGCTAGGACACATAATTAGTCCATTAAAAATCATAATATGCAAAAAAAGTGTGAAAATAACATAAGGTGGCAAATTAGGTAAGGCACATGGCAAAGTGCACTCCTAGGGACGCCTTGCTGCCTAGGCGACTGCTTAGACGCGCCTAGGAAATAGGCTTAACAAGTATGCTTGACACCCGAATGATTGCATATGCATGTCTAGGCGAGCACCTTGACAAGCGTGGTGCTTACAATAGGCACCCTTGGTGATGCCAAGTCAGTTTGAACTCTCTAGATTTGTTGGGGAATAAAATACATTGATGACTCCAATCTATGACTCATCACACGTAGTGTGGCCTTGAGAATTTGGGAATTCAAGCTACATTAAGATGCACTTTTCATCCTCTGTCTTTACTCTAAAACCACCCAAGTTTCCTATCCTTTTCCTCTATTTTCTCTCATATTTGCGGCTAGAGCTGCTGCTATTTTCGGTGTAGGAGATTTATCACAACCTTGTGCACCTCTTCCAGTGGACTCACTACCCCTCTCCCTCCCTCCTTTGTTACTATGTTGAACGAGTTGGGAGGTGCGACGATAGTGGAGCATAGGAGGGCAACGACACTGTTAGACTTAATTAGTTATGGGCCTATATTTCCTTAAGATAATTTATATTGTACTCGTGGGTACATCATACCACATCAACTCCTATATAAGGAGAATTGTTGTATTATTTTTGTAATTAAGCAATAAGCCTAACAACAACTGGTACCAAAGCGATAAAAAAGGCTCATAATCCCTTTTCAGCCTATCTCCTCTTCAACCCCCACTCTCATTTTCCTTTTTCTTTCTGCTGACGCCGCTGGCTCTTTGGTTACGCTTCACAAATCCATCTCCACCCGTTAGCCCCCCCATTCTTCTTCTCTTCTCGCTGCCTCTGCTTCCATCGGACTGCCGATTTGCCCTTGTTGGACTACCTTCTCTCCTACTCCCTCCTGCTGAGCTGTGAGAGCCGTTGTTGGCCACTCCAAGATCCGCACCTCTAGCCACCATGCACTCTTCTTTTATTGGCCATTTGGTCAAGCTTGTTGACCGAGTCCACAAAATTAAAGTATGAATGAATGGCTCGAATCGAATTGGAAAATGGAAAGATTTGTACAATTTAGGTCGGGATGAAGCACTGTTATGTCAACAAGGCAAACAAGACTCGAACTTCTGCAATATATTATGATTGCGCAAAACATCTGATTCTAGCAAATTATAGATGTATTGAATTTTTTTGAAATAAAAAGTGCATCAATTAATAAATGAACAAGAGGTGAGAATTTTAAAAGGGGAAAAGTGATGTGTTTGTCTTCCTCCCCATGCAGTTCCTAATGCATGGGTGAGTGTTTTTTCTTCGAAGGGCTTCTTCCCTAATCACAATGGCTTATTGTAAGGGGTTATTCTTACCATACTTTCATTTTGATAGAGCTTGTTCTTTTCATACATGCTTATTAAAGTGTCTGACTTTTTCTTTTTCCTACCATGCTTCCTGAGTACTTGTTCTTTACTTCCGTGTATCACTTTCCTATAGACCGTGCATTACGTTGGTATTGTGCTCTTTTTTCGGGTACCTAACTCACTTTTGTAAAATGGATGTGAGATAAGACCTTGTCGTCATCTATAACAATAATCCCTACTATATCTGTCATCAAAATTAGTGGGGACCATGGTAAGAAAAACCCACCTTGAGGCTCTCAAAGCTTACACCTCGAGGCGAGGCTGTCCTATTTGTGCCTCGAGGCTTACGCCTTGTTGCCCTATATTGAAGCTTATGCCTCTAAATTTTTGAGGCTCTGAAGCTTAGCTGAGGCACAAGCCTCGGTTAGGAAGATAGTATCTTACGTTATCCATCAACTTATCTACTTTTAAGATTATTACAAACACTTTTTATCAAAAGCTTTCTATTCATTCTTGTTGTAATTACTTATCATTATCTTATTAATGAATTTATAATTATCACTCCGAGTAAGATCCTTTAATCTTAATCGTTAAATTTGTCTTTGTTTGCTACCTTTATATCTACTATGTTGGTGAATTTTTTTCATTGTTAACTAATTTTGGTTCCTTGTTCTCACTAATTCCAACTTCTATTTCCTCTTAACTTTTCATTCTCTCTTTACATAAATGGATCTGTTATTTAAATAATTGATTTCTCATTATTTGTTAAATATGTATTATAGTGTTGTAGTGGTCTTTAATCTCTATTTATCCTTATGAAGTTACATAAACAAGTTCTCATAGTTTGTCAAAATTGGTGAAATTTCGCCAATCACTTAGACGCCCACAACCATTAGATATAAAAATGACCAAACATGTCTTTGTGTAGGGAATTTTGCCAGAAAAAATAAAATTCGATTGGTTTTTCAAAATTTTGATGAAATTAGATGAACTTTGTGAAAAAATCCATTTCCTTTGCATTTCGACGAAATTTTGAGAAACATATGTAATAAATTGAGAAATGGGGTACAATGTTTGCATATTTTACTATATGGCTCCTTGGATTTTTAGGGGCAATCTAAGTTATGTTTCTTCTCTTCCTAGCCTTATTCTATCCCTCTATCCTATTTTCTCACTTCTATAAAGATCTATTATCATCATCATCTAAGCCTTAGTCCCAACTATGTTGGGGTTGGCTACATGGATCCTTCGTTTCCATTCAGCTCTATCATGGGCCATATTCTGGTTGAGATGTAGACATTCAAAATCTCTCTTTATAAGCTCATCCCATGTTAATTTAGGTCTTCCTCTTCTTCTATTTATTGTGCTTGACTCAATAGCATTGCTTCATATAGGTGCATTAGTCGTCTGCGTTGCACATGTCCGTACCATCTGAGTCGGCCCTCACGCAACTTGTGCTCAATGCTCGCCACCCCCACTTTATTCCTGATATAATCATTTCTCAAGCGATCTTTTCTTGTCTTCCCACACATCCATCTCAGCATACCCATTTCAACCACGTTCATCTTGTTGACACCTTGTTTCTTCACCACCCAACATTCACTCCCATAGAGCATGACTGGCCGTATAGCTGTTCTATAAAACTAACTTTTTAACCTGAGAGGGATCTTCCGATCACATAATACTCCAGTTGCACTCCTCCATTTCGACCATCCTGCAGTGATCTTGTAACAAACGTCATTTTGGACATTCCCATCTATTTAAATAATAGAACCCAAATAACGAAATTTATCACATTTTGGTATATCTACTACGTCCAACTTGGCTCCATCATTCACACTGTGGGATTGGCTGAAATTCCAATGCATATACTCAGTTTTGCTCCTGCTAATCATCAATCCATTTGATTCCAATGCCTCTCTCCACCGTTCAACTTTATCATTTATTCCATCTTTCGTTTCGTCAATCAAAACAATATCATCAACAAATAACATACACCAAGGAATATCATCTTGAACATTCTTTGTCAGCTCATTCATAACAAGAACAGACATATATATGGGCTGAGTGTGGATCCTTGGTGTACCCCCAACTGTGACAGAAAAATTTGGTGTCTCTCCTCCATGAGTCTTCACACTTGCAGTAGAGCTATCATACATGTCTTTGATCAAGTCAATGTATTGGATCGACGCACCCTTTATCTTCAAAACCATCCACAACACTTCTCTGGGTACTCGATCATAAGCCTTTTCCAAATCAATAAACACCATACGGAGATCTCTTTTGCTTTCTCTATACTTCTCCATAAGCCTCCTTATCAGAAAAATAGCATCTGTTGTTGATCTTCCAGGCATGAAACCAAATTGGTTGTTTAATATCTGCATTATAGATCTTAGCCTCTGCTCAATAATCCTCTCCCAAAGCTTCATTTTGTGACTCATCAACTTGATGCCTCTGTAGTTTGTGCAGCTCTGATCATCACCTTTGTTCTTGTAGATGGGGACGATAGTACCATTTCTCCACTCATCCAGACTTCTATGAAGGAGAAATATTTTAAAATGGGTGTGGGAATTGTATCTATGGATATGATGACCCGCTAGCTTTTATATCTGAGGTCACATGATGTGTAGTTCTTAGATAGTAAAAGACGGCTATACGTTATATTAGATAGGAGAAACCCTGCTCCTATAAATAGGAGAATAGGGAAGCGTACAGGACATAAGACAACCCTAATGGGCCAAGACACTTAGGCCCATATTACAAACTAATAATAAAACACAAACTAAATAACTCTCAACACTCCCCCTCAAGCTGAAGTTGGGAGAATCCCAAATCAGCTTGCAAATAGAGAGTTGGACTTAGAAAAGAAAGAAACAAAATAAAAAGATAAACCAGGCCCATACAAAATTTCTCCCCCTCAATATTACATTAAAGCACTCAAACACTCAGACACTCCCCCTCAAGTAGATACTCCAAGCAAGCAGGCAAGTAGGTCATAGAAGCTTCTCGATCATCTGGAGCAGAAATAAGCAGCAACACAATCATCTGAAGCAAAAGATATAATAGCTAATAGGCACCAAGGTCTTCATCAACGTCGTCGTCGTAGTAGCCAGAGAGTGCTCAGTCACAGGCAGCAAAGTCCAGAGAGTGCTGGATCACAGGCAGTAGAGGTCAACATACAAATAAAGTACGGACGGGTCAACGTGCGAAACAGAGCACAGACGAGCCAGAAAGTGCTGGCACATAGTAGCAGAAAGTCGACGTGCAAGCAAGGCACGGACAAGGAAAAAGGTCAACATGCACAAAGCATGGACAAACCAGAGAGTGTTGGCGCACAGGTGGTCAAAGTCCCAAAGAGTGTGGGGTCACAACAATTAACGTGCAAATAAAGCACGGACAAATAGAGAGTCAATGTGTCAAAACACGGACATGCCAGAGAGTGCTGGCACACAACAACAAAGTAGGTGACGTAGCCAGATAGAAGATTATCAACTTGAAAAAGCAAGCAGTAGGCATGAAACTCCAGATAGTAATTAAGTTCTCAAAGAAGCATACATCCACAAATTCTTCAAGCAAGTACATAAAAATTCACAAATATATACAGAGCTATGAAAAGGTCCTCATAGATATAAGTTGAATAAATTTCCTCTCTTCATCTCATTTCTTCTCTATTTCTCCCCCTCACACCAACCACAGAAGGAACCAAGAGTGGTTGGGGTGGACAATTATGAAGAAACACCGTAGAAAGAAAATAAGTCGTAGCATTGTCAGAGGCTTTGATCATGTTTGTTTGGGGTTGTAATGCGAGGGAAAACAGCCACCGGTTTTGGTTTTGATAAACAGATTGAAGAAAAGATGGGCTGATGAGACTTGCACAACCATTCAGACTTGCTGATGGCAAGGATGGTGGCTATAAAAAAGTTGGCTTTGTTGTGGCTTGTCGCTCCCGCACTGCAACAGCAAATCGTGAAAAAGAAAAATGTTCTACACAATACGTGAGTGGAGAAAGGTGATCGTTCTCTTCTTCCTCCGTTTGGACTCTCACAGTATTTTTATTGTAAAATAATTGTGACCTTTTCTTTTCCTGGCAGCAACAGTTGGCTTAAGATTTAAAAAAATAGGACAACTCCACTCACATAAAATATTCATACAACTGTACTCCAATTTGAGAAGGTAGCAGCAGGTTGCCGTCACGAGGATTGTCTCTTTGGATTTTTTTAATATAAAAATAACTATGCTGATCGGCTGGCATCTACTGAGAGATTGTGGCGAGGCATATATCCATGAATAGGGGGAGTGGCTGCGTGGCGGCAAGGCAATAAGGCTGTGCGGCGGCAAGGCAATAAGCATGAGTGGCCTTTTTTCAATCAGTGGCAAGTCAGAGTGAGATATTGATTCAGTAGGGCTACGAAGAGAAACTAGTGGCTGTTGTGAAGCACCGCAGCGGCAACGTCGGCTGGTGAAGTTCAGATGTGGAACGGGAGGAATACGATCCACGTCAGAGGAGTCGACTCGGTGAAGTTTGGTAAGTCAACGATGCATTGCAGTAGCTGTGTTGCTTACGGAGGTTGGCAAGGATAGTATGACGGAAGACAATGGGTCTCTTGTGCGGCAAGCAAGCGCATTAGCGGCAACAACAACGGATCTATGGCAGCAGCCGGTGGAGTGTATACGAGATGATGCAAGCAGAGAAAGTGAAGAGAACAATCAGAGATTTCCCTGCGGGCAGCCAATCTCTGCCAAGGGCAGCGGCTGCCCGCCAGGGGACGCTCCTTTTCTCTCTCTCTCTCACGTAGGGTTTTGGTCCCTAGGACGGCTGCTCTGATACCATCTTAGATAGTAAAAGACGGCTATACATTATATTAGATAGGAGAAACCCTGCTCCTATAAATAGGAGAATAGGGAAGCGTACAGGACATAAGACAACCCTAATGGGCGAAGACACTTAGGCCCATATTACAAACTAATAATAAAACACTAACTAAATAACTCTCAACAGTAATGATAGTGCTCAAAATTAGCATGACCCCCGAGATATTTTGTTTGTATACCATTATCAATCACACCTGTTAACTACATGGTTGCCTCCTATAGACTCTAGCTACAACAACACACGGCCAAGAACAATGCTCGAGTTAATCCATTGAGTATGCACTTTGTCACTAGTACGCATATAGTGATTACATTGAGACACATCTATGCTTGTATAAAACAAATAAATTGGAGCCAATATGTTCATAGGTATAATCAACAAGGATGACAACCATCATGGTTCAACTAGATGCACAAATTATAGTTGTCTCATGCTTCCTTAATGCTCACTCACATACCATTGCAACACTATTTGTGTACTACGTCCTGCCATCCTATGTAGAGGTCCTACCATCCTAGATCATATTATGTTTCCATAAATTGGTGTCTTTAAGTCTATATGTTGTGCTTGCAAACTATAATGACTTAATTGATTCATTTATCCATTTAATTTGACCTTAAGATCCCCATCGAGATCCCCTTCAAAACAATTTCCTTCACTCACACATGAGCAACCTCATCCCCACATATTTAATATGAAATATTATTGCGTTTTTGAGTAGATGTACACTAGTAGATCGTTCTGGTAAAATTTCATTCAATAATTTGATCATTTGGTCGTCGAAACGCCATGAATGCATCTGTCAAAATTTTTGATTTTGTGGCCATCGGAACGTTGTCAAAATCGGGCATTTTCTTGCTTGCAACTTCTACTTAGTCGTAGTTTTGCTTGTATGTTTTACGCACTGATGTGGGACGCGTCATGAAGAATAAGATACAAAGATTATAAACATAAATTCTCAAAATGCAATTCATATTCAACTGCCTGGACAAAGGCCTCAAGTAGGCCTGGCAGAGATACCGCGACCGACCCGGCCCGACCGGACCGGACCGGACCGGACCGGACCCGACCCAAAATTTGGGTATTTCAAACTTAAAGTAGGGTCTGGGTCTAAATTGGGCAGACCCGAATTGGGTGTTTTGGCTCTAGGTCGGGCGCAACTACACCCTAGGGCACCCTAGGACCCGAGATCGACCCAAGACATAGGAGAGACCCACGACCAATAGAGCCACGACAAACAAACGCGTACCCAGCAGGTGATGAAATCTTCGGACCTCGACGTCGAAACCCCCGTCCACATCTTCAACTCCTCCACCGACGGTACCAGGGCGCTGCTTGGGTTCCTTGACTGGAACGCGACCTACATGTGGATGATGTTCCCGTTCCAGCTGGGCCTGAACTCGATCCCTTCCTTGACGCACCTTGCCCGCTGAGCATCTACGCCGACGTGGTCGACTGTCCAGGCCTTCTCCAACGTCTCCGTCGTCTTCTACGGGCTCGGCGTCGCTGGCTTGGTTTGATGGCTCATGACAAACCCATCCTCGAGGTCTTTGAGCGGCGGCTTGCGGGGAAGAGGTCCAACTTGTGGATTCGTTGGGCCGCCTTTTTGGCCTTCGCGCTTGTAGCGCTATTTGTGCCCAACTTCATCGACTGCCTGTCTCTTGTCGGCAACAGCGTGTGTTGGGTTTTTTCTCCCGACGCTCTTCCACCTCAGGGTGTTTCGGCTGGACATGAGCCTCTAGGCCGTCGCTGCTGATGTTGGGATCGCCAGATTCGCCCTCTGGGCCTGCTGCTGGTGCCCCCTCCCAAGTGACCGGAACGTTGGTGGGTGATTTCACAACATCAAGGATTTGGTTTATTTCAGCTGCTTGAACGTTTATAATAATTTGGACGGACTTCTGGAGATGATGATTTGCTGGCTTATTTGAGAAGAACCAGAAGGGGAAAAGATAATGATATTAATGGAAGGGATCATTAGAGAGCAAATACTGAGCATAGATGTTCCATTACTCATCGGAAGTTTGTTGTTGCCCATCGATCATCATGATTGGAACTTGATGTGAGCAAAGATTGTTTGCTGGATTGCTGCAGCTGTTGCTCGTGTCCTACGACCGCCGCTGCCATCACGACATCTGAGAAAAGCAATGGTTTTCTTTCTTGGGTCCTTATAGTCGGGTCTGACATATACATATCAATAACAATATCCGGGTATTTCGGGTCTGGTCGGGTCTAAGTTTTTCGGTCGGGCAAAAATGGGTTCGGGTACACTTCGGGTCCTCCCAAGCAAAACGTTTCGGGTCGGGTCGGGTCTGAGAAACCCGACCCATTGCCAGTTCTAGCCCCAAGGCTGGCATTTATAACACTACATGACTTGACCCACAAGTAATGCAAATAAACTCCTATTAAATAAAATTCGGAATTAAATAAAACCTAAAATAAAGAAAAGCATAAAACATTTACAACTAAGTACATTAACCGAAAAGTTTGCATTTAAGTCCCTATATATAAAAGTAAAGCAAAAATACGTAGAATAAAGCCTAATGCGTCCTACATCTCGCACACACATATATAATAGATACATATACAACACATAGATACACATACTCACACAGATGTATGTATATACATGTAATAATTTATTTATTTATGAACACATCATACATATTTCAGCGTGGGCTCATTGAGACAAAACACCTTGTTGCACCTCACCCACTTTAAAATTTTGGTGGGGACAGCTATCTGGTTATGGATGAATGCCATATATAGTTTCCTTGAGTCTAGGAACAAGCTCAAGTACATTACCAAATCTGCTTTAGACACGGACATCTAGCGCCAGGAAAATAGGTTTGTCTAGTGGATACAAATGAGTCTCCAATTGTTTCCAAGTACACTTCTACCGCAACACAAAGGATGTCGTGGATGTGGCAGAAAAGTTTTGTATGCATGGGCCCAACACCCTTTGTCTTTATAACTTGTGGACAAATTATTTTTGCAACACAAGGTAAGAAACCTCTAGAAGCCTACTTTATGACAATGCAACCCTTGTCACATCAGCTCAACTTCTTCTCACCAATGTTTGTGCAGTCTCAAACCCAAGAATGGGATGACATCATTGTTGCCAAGTTCTTCCTCGGCTTACACCATAAGCTTGCTCTAGTTCGTACTAGTGTAATCCTTAGTGTTGACAAGTTTCCTTTTTTGGATGATGCATATGGTTGCCTGTCTCAATCCGATGTACTGCTAACTGGTATTCAACATAATGAGGCACATGACTATTGTTTCTGCCACCATCATAATAGAAAACCCACCTTGAGGCTATAGAGGCTTACACCTCGCGGCGAGGCTATCCCATTTGCGCCTCGAGGCTTATGCCTCGATGTCAAGGATTCATGCTTATTCCTTGAAATGTCCGTGGCTCACCTCAGGTACGGAGGCTCGGAGGCTTAGCTAAGGCGCAAGCCTCAACACTAAATGATAATGTCTTATGTTAACCCCCTAATATGTTTTCTTTCTGAGACAATTATGTACACTTTCTTCAAAAGTATTTTATTTTATTATTTTGGCAGTTATTGTATTAAAATTGACCTTAATTCCTATATTTCCTTGTTAACTTACTTTTTCTTATACATAGAAATGTATATATACAAACACACATTCATCGATACACACATATATAAAATACATAGAGACACATATACAATCATATAAATATGTATATATATGTATTTATTATTTATTTATGGACGCCTTAAAATATTTTGAGGCTTACACCTCAAACGCCTTGAAGCTTATGTCTCGCCTCACTAAGACAAAAATGCCTCGTTACGCCCTGTGTTGTACGGGCGCTTGCCCAGGAGGCCACCTGGGGTCTAGATCCTAGGCACTCATCCTAGTTAGGCGTCTGGGTGGCCTGGGCGGACTGGTTGGACTGGTTGGGCGGCGCCTAGGCTGCTGTTGGACTTTTTTTTGTATGTTTTTGCTCTATCAAGCTGCTGTGACTGGTTTACTATGGCTCCCTACTATAACTAATTTACTACTGCTCTTCTGTTACTCATCCACTACACGCTCCACGATTTTATCCCTTCACTAAGCAACAACTTTGCTAATTGACCAATTTACTTCTGCCCTCTATTACTAATTTACTGCAGCTCCTCTATTACTAATTTACTGCTGATCCAATAAGTTAAAAAATAAAATGTCTACTTTTTATCATATTTGTAGACTTTCTGCAGTTTTATTTTTGTTGTTTCTTCTTTCCCCTCCCACTTTTCTGTATTTGTATTCTTTTTCCTTTTTCAAGCAGCAGTGTTGCTGCTATGCAATATTTTTTTCTTTCTTTTTGTTCTTACTATCACAATCCTCGGTTGTGTTTTCTTATTGCTCCACGAAGCAGCAAATTGATTGCTACAATTTTCTTCTTCATCCTGATGTTCCTTCTATTCCCTATTTGTATTTCATCCATCTCCTCCCACACTAATGCTCCTCCCCAACTCCTCTTAATAATTCCTAGTAATTCATATATTGCTTATAGGTTAATATATAATTATATGTGTATTTAATCATATCATATTATGTTGTATAGTATATATATGTCAAAAAAATAAAATAAAAAAGGCCTAGAAATGCCTAGGCCTCTGCCTTGGCTGTCTGGGCGTCCCCAGGTAACTCCTGGCCGCATATACAACCATTGTTACGCCTTGTGCACTTTAATACCTTGGCTGCCATTGTTCAAGGACGAGCACCTACCCAAAGTGCACCTTCTGTTAAAAGCTAGGACACACGAAGGATAAACATTATTAGAATCATGGATGGGGTCGAGGCCAGGCCTCCACATATCTCACTCAAGCACCAACCCAAGACGGGTGGCAACATCTTCATCTGCTAATTTTGTTGCTCCCAGCCTAGATAATGTCCACACCTCCATGGTTGTTACCCATTCTGACTGGATTGTGGACTCCTGAGCCACCCAACTTATGACCAGTATGCAAGACATTTTAAGTTATAAGATTTTTTGATACATCCATTCCTCGCTCATCTGTCACTCTGGCAGATTGAACCATCAAGACTGTTAGTGGTATTGTTCCTTTAAGGTCAACACTCCAACTCAAATCCGTACATTATGTTCCCAATTTTCTGTTCTATCTGAATTGGTCCCAAATTAGTTGATTCGCTTTGCTTGTTATGTAACTTTCGACTCTACTGGTTTTGCTTTGTAGGATTCTTGAACTTCAACAGCGATTTGGCACACAAACTGGTGATCTCTACTACTTTTCAGCTGGTACACCACAACCATTTACCCTTCTAAAAAGTCAACACTACAATTCCACCAACAATATAGCCATCCATCTCTTAATAAATTAAAAATTTGGACTAATCGTTTCAAATATTTTTCGTGTATGGTATGATTCTTGCAAAATTAGTAAACATTACCGTGTATAATTTCTTTCTTGCATCACAAAATAGTCTTTTGCTCTGTTTAATTTAATTCATAGAAATGTATGTGGTCCCTTTTGTACCATCAGCTATAATGGTTATCGATACTTTAGAGCCGTTTTCAATGATTATATGAGGATGGCATGGCTATACTTGCCAAAATCTTGTGACAATGTGTTTCCAATTTCAAACGAAAGTTAAATTGTATTCACAAGAACAAGGCACTCAAGTATGTTCAATCACCGATTTCTCATTTCTGTCAGGATGTAGTCATGATTCATTAAAGGTCTTGCGCTCATACTCAACAAAATCGTCACCTCCTTGATATTGCTCGTAGTCTTGCTACTCATGCTCACCCACCTAAAGTTTTTCAGATTGAAGTAGTTTTGACTGCGTGCTTCTCATCAATCAACACCATTGTCTGTTCTTCATGGAAAAATCTGGTTTCCATTGTTTACCCTAACAAGGAACCCATCCATGTTCCACTCTACATTTTTTGGTGCACATGTTTTGTTTACAATTTTGATCCAAAGGCTGATAAACTCGATTCACGAGGTTTTAAAATGGTTTCTTAGGTTATTCTTAAATACGAAAAGGATTTTAGTGCTATGACCCTTTTTCCTTTGATGTCACTTTTAATGAGACTCATTTGTTTTATATCGACAAGAATATTCCACGAAGCACGACTACATACAACTCTTATTGCCATCTCCTTGACTAATACCCCGTTCTACTTTGCCTCGAACCCCTTTGACTATCTACCGTATCCTTTGGAGTATCAACAAAGGAGGACATTAGGTCCCTAAATTTTTGCCCCACCCTGGTCAATTCAGCCTGAATCCTCACAACTAGTTGTGCTAAGGCAAGGTACTTGTTCTTGCACTACTCATCGTCCTATTTCGAATACTTGTTTCCTTGAAAAATACTTCCCCACTGTCCAAGCCTTTTGCCTCACCACTAGATACTACTTTGATCCCCAATCATTTTGAGGAAGCTCTTTGTCATCCGGGATGGAAAGTTGCAATGACCAATGAGATGGCTGCTCTCCAAGAGAATCATACACGTGGCCTGGTAGATCCTCCACATAATAAGAATGCAGTTGTCTGCCGACGGGCATTCTCTGTCAAACATCTGTTCAATGGCTTTATGAAACACCTTAAAGCCTGACTTGTGGCTAAAGGCTATACACATGCCTTTGAGGTGGATTTCTTGGAGACTCTTTCTCCAGTCACCAGAATCCCATCGACTCACATTCCAATCCCTCGCTGCTCATATGGATTGGCATCTATATCAACTCGATATTAATAAATGCTTTGTTACATCGAGATCTGGCTGAGGAAGTCAACATACAACCTCTTGGATTTCTTACTGTGGGGGAGTTATCTTGGAATGTCTGTTGCCTACAACATTCCTTTTATGGCCTCAAGCAATCTCATTGTGCTTGGTTTAACAAATGAAGCATGGTTCTTGAGATTCATGGTTTCAATAGATCGTCAAGTGATCACTCCCTATTTCAAAACAAGTACTACAACGGTCAAGCCATTCTTGTCATTTATGTTGATGATATTGTCATCACTAGTAATGACACTGAAGGCGTCGTTGATCTTAAGAAGGCACTTTAATCTCAGTTCCACACGAATGAGCTGGAGACAGTGCGATATATCTTAGGAAATGAAGTTGACCAACTTAAAGATGGATAAATCTATCCCAAAGGAAGTACATTCTGGACCTTTTCAGTGATAATGAATGACCAATGTGAAATCCATTTCAACTCCCATGGATTATCATGTGAAATTCCAAAGTGAGGGGTAGCTAAAACTGATCCTGAAAAAGATCACAGTTGAAGGTAAACTTGTCTACCTAACAATTACTTGTGTGATATTTCTCAGTGGGAGTCGTCAATCAAGACATGAGTGCACCTATACAACAACACTGAACTAATGTGGAAAGAATTCTTAGATTCTTGAAACATGCTCCAGGAAAAGGACTATTCTTCAAACGCTCCAAATCCGAGGAGACCACCCTCACTGGATATGTTGATGCAAATTGGGTGGGAGATGCAATTGATAGCTGCTTAATGTTAGGATTCTACATTCTTTTGGGAGACAATCCTATGGCCTAGAGGAGCAAGGAACCAGCTGTAGTTGCTCATTGTAGCTGTGAACCAGGACTCTCACCCCATGGCCCATGCCTATTGTGATGTGCAATGGGTACACTCTTATCTCAATGAAATTGGCATGCCAATACAGTCTCTGGTCATCATGCGCTGTGACAATCTGGCAACTATCCACGTCGCCAATAATCCTATCTTTCATGAAAGAACAAAAGACATTGAAGTTGATTGCCATTTTGCTCGAGACCAAGTGAAGGCTATTAAGAGTATCACACCTCATGTAAAGACCGGAGAGCAACTTGCAGATATTTTGATGAAGCCTCTCCTTCCTACCTTGTTTTCTGACATGAGTACCAAGTTCGGATTATGAGATGTGTATTCTCAACTTGAGGGGGGAGTGTTGGAGTTAATTAGTGAACTAGGCCTATTGGGTCTATCTTTCCTTATGATAAGTTATCTCGTACGTAGTGGTACATCATACCACACCCACTCCTATATAATAACCTTTGTATTAGTTTTATAATTAAGCAATAAGCCTAACAACATATATCATGTTTGCATTGACTCTGATATGTCGCAATCGTGTCTTTTGCTACCATCGCCTCCCCTCTACGAAAACTGTTATGTCAGTCATCTAGCTCCCTTCGATTTTCATTTAGGAAGCACATACACTTCTATATAGACCCCATGTTCGTGTCGGGCACACTTTGGAGATGGCAATTAGACATGGTCCAAAGGAATTTGAACACATAGCCAGGATGCATCCTATCCATTTTAGTTCCCTTTTGCAGCCTGGAAACGACCTGAACACTCCCTAGCCACATCTGTGGCAGCAGTAGCTGCAATAGCCTATTTTAAGGTGTAGTCAAATGTTGTTGCTGCTACTATATGTTGACTTTCTATATGTGTGTGACTTACTATATGTGCATGTAACAGAGTATACAATACTATACGTCTCTAATAGTATAATACATTGCTGCTGTACATTGTATATTAAACATTACTGTATAATACATTCTATAACAAATTAATCCATACAATATATATGTTTTTGCATTGCATACTGTATTTCTATACCTTTCTACCTTATATAGTACATTAATCCATTCTATAGTACAATATATATTCTACTGTTTACTGGATATTGATAAATTATGTAAAACATTCTATAAAATCTATTGTTTACTGCATAATGTACATTAATACATTATATATCTTCTACTGCTTCCTGCATTTTAGTATACAAAGTTATAAATATATATTACTACAGTAATAGTAAACTATTTGGGTTTTACAGCTATCTCAAAAACTATTTTGGGTGCTTTATTTGTTGTGTAGGGTATCTAGATAAGTATAAATTTCTTTATAAGTATATTATTTACTGTTATACAAATATGTATATCTGGCTGTTTTATTTGTTGTGTAGGGTGTCTAGATAAGTATAAAATTTTCTTATAAATATGTTACTTATATACAAATTTGTATATTTTTAATTAAGTTATATAAGAATTTAAGTACCCGCTTTTTCGAAAAGCGCCCGCTCAAGGTGCTGTCCACATGCCTCCCGCTTCCCGCTTTTTAATTCATTGTTATTATGTTTTAAAGTTTACTATGCAATTGTTTCAGTTTTAGGATCTAAATGTAATGCTAGGGACTTACTTGTAAGTCCTATATTAAATATATTTTAATTCTTATTTTAGTTTGTTCTTGAGCGGCAATAAGTCAATTAGGGCTTCCCGCGTGTTATCTATATAAGCCCATGCCTGAGGGTATTGTCCAACATAGTTGAATGATATGAATTAGTTTTGTTTGCAACATGGGTTGCATTAAGTTGTATCAGATCATGAGATCTAAACTCTAGGTCTAGATCCCGGGACCCCCGAGAAACGACCAAAACCCTAGGTGCAGCCTAACCCATCTATCCTCCATCACCCGTTGGTCTCCTGAAGTCTAGGTTTAGGAGCCATATCTACCGTCCACCGAATCCAAACCCTAGCTTATAGATCTATTAAATAATCCCAAATCCTAGGTTAGGATTAATCCAATCCCATCCATCAATGTCATCCTCTCATACCAAAGAAAAAAAATTGATCATGTAAACAGTGAGCCGCCTCACTGTTCCTCACTTGATCATCCCCCTTCTTTTGATTGCGTCCATGTCTCTTTTTCCTTTTTCCTTTCACTCGTATTCTCTTCATCATGCGAGATTATACCATCTGGTTGGTCCACGGTGTTCTGCCGACGCTCGACTATAGCAACTGCTAAGCAATAGGGCCGTTTGCCTCATCTTCACTGGCAACCAGAGGGGGCCAACCCCTTTCCAGATTTCATCGTCCCTTTTCCCCACCTGTCACCAACACACCATCACCAACTTTGCAACCTCGTTTCCCCTTCCTCTGTCACTTCACTTTCCTAATCCTAATCTCGCGCTCAAAATTTGCTGATTCTGCATCCGGATTAGGCAACCCCCTTCCCGCTTTCCACTTCCCACTCCCTACCAGCATCCCAGCTTCCATGATACTTGATTATCCATCAACAATCGCACAAACCCAGAAACCCCTTGCCTCCTATCTCTTTCCGCCCACTCTTCCCCATGGTTGTATAGGCGTCCAAGTAGCCGGGCTTTGCCCATGACCGCCCAGTCCGCCTAGCTCGCCCAGATGCCTACTGAGGCTGGGTGCCCGGGTTTTGGAGGGTGGGGGAATGCCAGGCCGCCCAGGCGGGCGTCTGTACAACACAACTCTTCCATGTTCTTGATTGTTTGATCCCAATCTCTCTCTTCACAGTAATTTGTAGTTTTCGATCTATAGTTCAGGGAGACGTTTTGGTGCCCTCACACATGGATCAATTGCGAGCAAGTCCCTCCAACAACCACGCTCCATTTGCTACCTTCCGCATGCTGATCCCATCCTACACTCTCCAGACCGTGTGGCTTCCTGTAGGTTGTAGTCTGAGGCAAGATTTCTTATCCCCATCTGCACTCCAACCACACACAATACGTACTGTATCCCGTTGGTCGGGTGTTACCTTGACACAATCTCTAAGTGCCAACTTCTTCACAACCATCAATACTGTGTGGGCGTTGGCCAGTCCTTAGAACCCCAACGACGTACTCAAGTGGAATCTAGAGGTCGTAGGCTCCCTGATTGGGTGTAGCTTTGGCCATACTCTAATGGCGACAACCTGCAGGCCCTTGCAACTAGGCAATTTCATATGCCAATTAATTGGGTCTCTAGTTCAACATTCTTCTTGCAAATCTGCATCTTCCCCAAACATCTTCAGAAGCATCCTACTTCGGGTTCCATGAAACTCGGCATACATGTTTGGTACCGGAGTTTGAAATTTTTTCTCGTGGACTCTCGCTCCGAACCAGCGGCCCCTTGCAACCCCAACCAACTCATCGTGGAGTTGGATTTGCAGATCAGGGGACTTGAATCACAATTCTAATTGTCAAAAACGTCATCGACACATATCACAGTAGACAACAAGGAGATCGATGTTAGTATTTTAAAATTAGAAGAAAGCTTGATTCATTACTATATACATTTCGATCGCTTAGAAAATATGCTTTTGGATATGCGGCAAAAGGTGAGCAAATTATTTGAGCGCATGCAAGGGCGATCGACACCACGACTTCGCAATGACGTGACTATATCTCCACATCACCAAGGACGTCCGTAGGTTTGTTTTTGTTAAAGATGATATTGGAAAGGAGAATGACGTGTATGTTGATCCGACTCCTCTACCGCTAGTCAAACCGTCACTCGCAAAGCACGTCACAATTATCCAAGCATGTGATGATCCGTTCTTCCCGACACTCATGTATATAGCTTGTGACATGAAAGCGTTCGTTGGTTTGATTGTTTACATCGGAACAGTGACGGTCATTCCACTCATCGTTGCACACAAACATGGCATTGACTTGCATCGTTAACTTTTTTGTTTTGATCTTGGGACAGTCCCAAGATCTTTCACAGCGGAAGCAACTGATGCAGGACAAGTCCCAAATGAAGATCCGAGTGCCACTTTCAGATCTGAGTGCCACATTACATATTAGCATAATTAGTTATTTTATTATGTTTTGAAGTTTATTATGTAATTGTTTCAATTTAAGATCAAAATGTAATGTTAGGGACTTAACTTTAAGTTCTTAATTAATTAGTTTTTAATTCTTATTATAGTTTGATCTAGAGCGGAAACGCGTCAATTAAGGCTTTCCTCGTGTTATCTATATAAGCCCATGCCTGGGGGTATTGTCCAGCAGGGTTGAATGATATGAATTAGTTTTATTTGCAACATGGGTTGCATTACATTGTCAATGATAAAATTCAACACTAGGCTCAGATTTAATCATTTGCTGAGAACATCTCATAAAAAGAATCAATATGTAAAAGTTTAAGATGAATCAGATATCGCGAATCACATTTTGGTCTAATAAATTGATTCATTAAGTAATTTGAACTTGTATATTAATGTAAAAACCTACTATATTTACTGAAAATATGCAACATGTTAAGTTTTCTACTTGATATTGTTTCTGCTACATACACAAGCACACATATTCAAATTCATATATGATTATCCATCCATATATACGTCGTTCTATTTTTTTTAACAATTCCAATATACATGTAAGTTTGAAACAAATCCTCTCTTCTGATGACGTGTCCGTGTGCTATATTCCAGAAAATTGTAGTGTCCCACGTCCGTGTCTAGAAACATATCCGTGCGTCTTTGATTTTTACCTTGTTCCTCCCTCCTTCCACCATCCACTAATCAGATATGTGCAACTTGGTATAGGTTGTCTGCCACCATGTAATTTATTAATGCTGGCTAGATGTGTTTAATGAGAAATATGTGAAATCATCATCTTTTTTCTTAAAAGACCATGATTTAACATGTCGATATTATGCAGAAAATGGCAACTTTTAGTAGTTAGAGATTTTTGGTGGTACTTTTAACAGTTATGCTATAATTTGGTACTTAGCTAATTTTAAAAAGTGTAATCAGATAAACAAGTAGAATACATCCCAATACTTGAGCAACATCACAGATTTTATGTATTTTGTCAAAAAAATAAGTATGCAGTTGCAAAATATTCATAGTATAATGCTATCCTCTAATAGTGCGGAATGTAACTAAGAAGAGCGCCATTATCAAGAAGTATAAGGAAAGGCTTTTCATTTTATAACTTGGCTCCACCTTTAAATGTAGTTTGATGCAAATGCTATACAGCAACTATGTAGAAAAAAGAAAAACTAAATTTATAAGCTATGTTGTGGTATTTTTTCATTATTTTTAGTTGTTCCTGACCTAAACTTGTAGCTCAATCTGAAGCTAGTGTATTAAGGTACCAACTACTCATATAGTATCCCCTAAAATTTTACCGGTTTGCAATTTTTGTGGTTTGTGTGCACTGCTCATGTTGGCTGCCTCTTACCATACCACAATGGTAGGTGCCAGTTGACCTTTGCATCCATGGCATGATGCATTCCTTGATAGTGGTCTACGTGTAAGATACTCTCAAACTTGCTTCTCCATGGAGGGTCTTGGTTGTTGGCATTGTCAGAAATTTTACGTTCAACATTCAATCATTAAAACTGAAAAGTTTGGCTTCCGGGAAATTTGTATAATAAGATCGTTTGAGAAATGACTATATCAGGAATAAAGTGGGGGTGGCGAGCATTGAGGACAAGTTGCGTGAGGGCCGACTCAGATGGTACGGACATGTGCAACGCAGACCTACTAGTGCGCCTATACGAAGCAATGCTATTGAGACAAACACTATAAATAGAAGAAGAGGAAGGCCTAAATTAACATGGGATGAGCTTATAAAGAGAGATTTTGAATCTCTACATCTCAATCAGAATATGGCCCATGATAGAGATGAATGGAAACGAAGGATCCATGTAGCCGACCCCAACATAGTTGGGATCGAGGCTTAGTTGATGATGATGATGATGATGATTCTGCAATGTAAAAAGGTCAACCAACTCATCATCATCATCTAAGCCTCAGTCCCAACTATGTTGGGGTCGGCTATATGGATCCTTTGTTTCCATTCATCTCTATTATGGGCCATATTCTGGTTGAGATGTAGAGATTCAAAATCTTTCTTGATAAGCTCATCCCATGTTAATTTAGGTTTTCCTCTTCTATTTATTGTGCTCGACTCAATAGCGTTGCTTCGTATAGGCACATTAGTCGGTCTACGTTGCACATGTCCGTGCCATCTGGGTCGGCCCTCCCGCAACTTGTCCTCAATGCTCCCCACCCGCACTTTATTCCTGATATAATCTTTCTTAAGCGATCTTTTTTTTGTCTTCCCACACATCCATCTCAGCATACACATTTCAGCCACGTTCATCTTGTTGAGACCTTGTTTCTTCACAGCCCAACATTCACTCCCATAGAGCATGACTGGCCGTATAGCTGTTCTATAAAACTTACTTTTTAACCTGAGAGGGATCTTCCGATCACATAATACTCCAGTCGCACTCCTCCATTTCAACCATCATGCAGTGATCCTGTGACAAACGCCATTTTGGACATTCCCAACTATTTGAATAACAAAACCCAGGTAACAAAATTGATCACATTTTGGTATATCTACTCCGTCCAACTTGGCTCCATCATTCACACTACGGGATTGGCTGAAATTGCAATGCATATACTCAGTTTTGCTCCTGCTAATCATCAAACCATTTGATCCCAATGCCTCTCTCCACTGTTCAACTTTATCATTTAATCCATCTTTAGTTTCGTCAATCAAAACAATATCATCAACAAATACCATACACCAAGGAATATCATCTTGAACATTCTTTGTCAGCTCATCCGTAACAAGAACGGACATATTTGGGTTGAGTGTGGATCCTTGGTGTACCCCAACTGTGATAAGAAAAGTTGGTGTCTCTCCTCCAGGAGTTACACACTTGCAGTAGAGCTATCATACATGTCTTTGATACAGTCAATGTATTGGATTGGCACACCCTTGGCACGCCCTTTTTCTTTAAAACCATCCACAACACTTGTCTGGATACTCGATCATAAGCCTTTTCCAAATCAATAAACACCATATGAAGATCTCTTTTGCTTTCTCTATACTTCTCCATAAGCCTCCTTATCAGAAAAATAACATCTGTTGTTGATCTTCCAGGCATGAAACCAAATTGGTTGTTTGATATCTGTGTTATAGATCTTAGCCTCTACTCAATAATCCTCTCCCAAAGCTTCATTGTTGACTCATCAACTTGGTACCTCTGTAGTTTGTGCAGCTCTAAACATCACCTTTGTTCTTGTAGATGGGGACTATAATACTATTTCTCCACTAGTCTGGCATCTTCTTGGTCTTCATGATCTTGTTAAAGAGCTTTGTTAACCACATAACTCCTACATCCCCCATACTCTTCCATACATCAACGGGAATACTGTCTCGTCCACATGTCTTTCTCATTTTCATCTTCTTCAAAGCATTCTTGACCACAAATGATGAAACTCGTCGTGTGTAAATGATATCTCTTGTATTCATGTCACACGAGTCTCTAATAGTATTTGCAGTATCTCCATTGAAAAACTTATGGAAGTAATTTCACCATTGGTTCTTGACATCATTGTTCTTCACCAACACCTTGCCATCTTCATTCTTGATGCATTTCACTTGATTCAAGTCTCTTCCTTTCCTTTTTCTTATATGAGCCATTTTAAATATATATTTTTCCCCTTTTCTTGTGTCCAACTTCTTTTAAATATCATCAAAGTATCTAGATCTTGCCTCCTGAATAACATTTTTAACTTCTTTCTTTGCTTGCTTGTATCTTTGGAACGTTGCGTGAGATTTGGGCAAGCTCCTATTGATCTCCCTTTTCAGTTTAATAGCCTTCTGTACTTTATCATTCCACCACCAAGTCTCTTTCTGTGGAGACCCACAACCTTTGGACTCCCCCAAAACCTCTTTGGAAATTTTTGTTATGCAGGAGCTCATGTTATGGCACATAGTGTTAACATCAGACTCCAAGTTCCAAATTCCCTCCTTGCTGGGTTTATCATGAAAAGTCAATTTCTTTTCTCCTTTAAGATTCCACCACTTGATCCTGCTACCTTGGTTTCTGTTATGCTTGCCTTTATTGATTTTCATGTTAATATCCAAAACCATCAACCTATGCTGGGTTGTGAGTTCTTCGTCCGAAATCACTTTACAATCCTTACATATATTATGATCCACCCACCTCGTAAGAAGATAATCAATTTAGCTACAATTGTGCCCACTCTTGAAAGTAATCGTATGAGATTCTCTTTTCTTGAAATGGGTGTTTGCCAAAATCATATTATATGCGACTGCAAAATCTAAAATCCTCTCTCCATTTCTGCTGCCATGTCCAAAACCACCATGAACTCTCCGTATCCAACATTGCTACTCCCCACATGGCCATTTAAATCACTCCCAATAATAATCTTCTCCTCTGTCGGTATTCCCTACATCAATTCATCCATGCCATCCCAAAATCCTTCTTAGCCTCCTCGCTAAGGTCAACTTGGGGGCATAAGCGCTAATAATGTTAAAAATATTTCTCCCAAGAACAACCTTGATAGCTATGACTCTATCGCCTATCCTTGTGATCCTTACAACAACATCCTTCAAAATCTTATAAACGATAATACCTATGTCATTTCTATGTTTATCAATACTTGTATACCAGATTTTGTATCCTATCTCCAATCTCTCTACAACGTTCCCCTGTCCACTTGGTTTCCTGCAAGCAAGCTATATTGACTTTTCTTCTCATCATGGTATTCATTATCTCCAACGATTTCCCTATCTGAGAGCCAATATTCTAAGATCTAACTCTAATCCTTTTTTGTTGAACTTGCTTCTTTACATGCCTTCTTCGAAAAAGTTGCCCTTGTAAAATTTTCACTACATCCAGACAATGATGCGGCGGGATTAACTTCTTTACCCACACCCATCCAAGATGTGAAAACCCTTGCATATTTTTCGCTACATCTAGGCGATGATGCAATGGGACTAGCTTCTTTGCTCACATCCGTCCAAGATGTGGAAACCCTTGTCTGTCCTTCAACACAACTGGGCGCCGTTGTGTCGAAACCCTTGCATATTTATCACTACACCCGGGCGCGTCACTAGGTAGGGACGCTCCAAAGAAATTTTTGTAAGGATCCATGTCATAGAAAAAGTGGCAGTTTTTATGGTTGGCTGTCAACCTACCACCAAGCCTCCTCCTTTACCCGGGTTTGAGACCGACTATATTTGTCAAAATTGTACAAAAACATAGGCGAGTTTAAAAAGGTCAGCCAACTACTCCAGTAAAATTCGTGAAACCAGTTACTGAAATAATTTTATTTATATTTTAATCTCTACAACAAATCTAAATCAGAGAGATTGATAAATAAGCTAGGAAGCACAGACACTTCCCGGAGGCTGCCGTGTCCGTGTCCAACACGTGTCCAACCCAGACACGCCTTGGACACGCGGCAGACACTCCTCCAGCGTGTCCAGTTTCATATTTTTTTTATTTGCAAGCTGGACACGGCGTGGACACATCTAGGATACTTAGTGGACACGGCCAGCCCAACCCACATAAGATCTAACTAAAAAAGAAAAGAGAAAATAAGACCCAACCCCGTAGACTCCTCAACCAAACCCCAATTCCTCAACAAAACCCTCACCAACAAGCCTCACCCTCTAATTGTTGTTGTTCCCTTAAAGAACATATGAAACCGATTCTAGCAACAGTTGCTGCAGGCAGCCACCATAAAGAGATAGAGCTGCTACTAGCAGCCTTTGCATCAGCAATCACTAGGAGCTAAAGCCATCATAAGCAGTGGCCTTTTGTGACAACCATTTGCAGCAGGAGCTGCCAACACCTAGAGCAACCACTAGAAGCAACTTCCTTCCCTTTCTAGGAACTCTTTCCCTCTTCTTCCTCTTGATTTTAATATATCATTTTGTATGCTAAATTTTATAACATCAGCATAGTGGGTTTGAATACAGATGTGAATATAAAGTGGATATCATGGTGATCGTTGTTTCTACTTGTTGTTAAGAATTATGGAGCTTGTTGTGTTTACAAATAAATTATATACATATATATGTCTTTAATTGTATATATTTATGTAAATATATGTATGCATATATGTATATATATTGCCGTGTCCGTGTCCTATATTTTTGAAAATTGCCGTGTCCCATGTCCGTGTCCATATCCGTGCCCGTGTCCATGTCAGTGTCCGTGCTTCTTAGTAAATAAGCATAAGATCGTTTAAAGATCATCAAAACTTGAAAAATCCAGGAATTCATGACAATTTGTGAAATGTGGAATGAAAATTCAGAACTGTGCAGTGTATGTTGTGTTTGCGAATAATAATTGATGGCAACTTTTTTTATAAGTTAAACGAGTCTTCCTACACCCTAAATGAGTTCCATAAGAGACATGCCATTTCATTATACATCCACAAGTTGTTTGTGAAGCTTGCCACCTATGAGCACAGATCATAAAACATCTGTCTTACAATATTATATATAAACCTAAATGGTGAATGACTATGTAGCAGACATCCTTTTTACATAGTAGACACTTCCATGCATTGTTCAGGAAAGCGGTATGCGGTGTACGGGCGAAGGGGGTACCGCATAGAGTATATGCGGTATGCGGGAGTATATACGGGAGTATATGCGGTTTTGGATTTTTCTCATTAAACTAATTATTATATAAAATAATATATTGAAATCTTAAATAAATAAATAAATAAATAAATAAATAAATATATATATATATATATATATATATATATATATATATATATATATATATATATATATATATATATATATATATATATATATATATATATATTAGGCAGTTACATGTATTTACATCTAAACATATTAGTATGCATGTATGACATACTTATATATGTATACATGTCTATATATCGAATGTTTTTGTAATGAATGTACAAATTTTAAAACATATGTATATCAATGTAAACATATGTGTAGAGAGTGTGTATAAATGCGAGTAAATCAAAACGCATGTACACATGTACAAATGTGTTTGTATATGTAGGTATATTACAATGTATATATACATATGAATGTGTCAAAAGATATTCATATAATTGTACAAATGTGTGGAAATTATTCTATATATTACAATGTATACATATAAATCAATGACTATATATTTAAATTTTAATATATATTGAAATGAGCGTATATCAAACACATGGACATTAGTTGTGGGATTTTCAAAAAGCGGAGTTTAATCGGCCAAGCGGGAGTATATGCGGCTCATGACCGCTTAGTGGACTGATTAACAATATACGGTGCGGTAGGGTGACCGAATAGGCATAAACGGGAGTATATGCGGCCATGCAGACCGATTTCCTGAACAGTACTTCCATGAATGATTTAATAAACTAGCAAACCTGTATATCGAAACCAAATGCAAGTAGGGTGACATAATATGTGATTTTGGAAGTAAGGGGCCGTTTGGCCCACGTACTCATAAATGCAGTAGTTAAGTATTAACCATATGCTTGATTAGATAGTTTCTGTAGAGTTCAAATCCTGCTGTTCATGGCGGACAGAGCAAATAGGCAGAATTTTTCAGCCACGCCAAAATTTCTGGTACTGCAAACTCATGCATCCAGCGTCCTGGTCATCATGTTGGCATTCTCTCCGGCGTAATTTACAGCTGGATCACCTCCCTCCTTCATTTGCTGCTCTAGACTAAAAGCATGGCCTACGTCTATAACTACAGGAGTTAGAAAAACAGGAGCCAAACGGCCCCTAAGCATAATTTGCAAACAATCATGCTATGCAATAAAGAATTAAGCAAGTCAAAGCTAGACCCTGGGGTAACATGCTTGCCTAGATCCACTCTTTTTGAGTTGCGTGCCAAACTTTTCATATTCCTGGAGGGGTGGTCAATCGCACATGCCAATAAAGCTCATTATTGACCACAAATACTCCCTCTGCCAGTAAGCACTACTTGGGTTCTTTTATAGATTTACTTAGCAAACAAAATTTGAGCCCACCCCTATGCTGGTGCTTTCTTTTATAAAGGGACGATCTTGCTGTCAGATTGTTGTAATTTGTTGAACTACTAGCTGTGCTATTTATTTTGATAGAATTGTATGCATGCTCAACCGTACTCCTGTTATGAATGGCAAACTTCGTGATATGGTCCCAATTAACCTGTATGACTTTTCTTCCTTTCCCTTTGGGCACCGACCAAGAAATGCATCTGGTGACTAGTATGACTTTCAGAACATCATATAGACCACTTCTGTGCCCCAATCTTCTATATTTATGCTGATGTGCTTTAGATTTTCTAGTAGCTCTTGGTTATGTTTTGAAGTTTTCGTATTTTGGCACAAGGTTTTCAAAGTCTCGCAGTCTCTGACGAATTAGTTAAAATTCCAATTTCGCTACAGCTATTGTGTTTACTAATTTAATCTTGCACAACTAGTTGATAATATGGTATTTACATCTAGTTGTTCATCAGTTATGGTGGTGACGATTGTCATATCTTCTTGTAGGCTAGATTTGCAACTGAACAATGGAGCTTAATACTGTAAAAGATGCATTTGACCGTGTTGCAAAGAAACAAAAGTCTTCTTCTGCCAAGATGAAAGAGGTAGTAGACTTGATTGGACGTGAGATTGAATTTACAATAGCTAGATTGGAGTCTGTTAATGCTTCTGGGGGCTCTTTTAATGATTGTAGAGCTGTTCTCTTGGGACTGACTAATGAGCTAAATCACCATTCTCCAATCAGCCAGATTGATGGTCCACAAAAAGAGCTGAATGTTGGCCTAAGCAAGTATACCAAGGCATTAGAAAAGACTTTCAATCCAGATATTTCCCAAGCATACAGAAATGTTGATTTTGATACAGGTATCATTAATCAAATAATTGCCACTCATCTTTATCGTCATGGTCTCTTTGATCTGGGAGACTCCTTCATAAACGAGGCAGAACAATCTACTGAGATGTTGACATTGAAGGCATCATTTGAGGACATGTATAGGATTCTAGAAGCTCTGAAATCGAGGAACCTAGAGCCAGCACTCAATTGGTGTTCATCTCATCGAGATCAGCTACTACATAGTGGATCAAAGATTGAATTCAAACTTCACAGACTCCACTTTCTTGATATCCTACAGAATGGAAACAAGGAGACTGCACTTCAATATGCCAGGTTGCATCTGACTCCCTTTGCGTCAGTACACGCAACTGAGTTTCAGAAACTGATTGCATCTCTACTATGGGCGAGGCGCCTTGAGAAGTCACCATATGCCGACTTCCTTTCCCCAACTAACTGGGAAAACCTAAGCGAGGAGTTGACCAGGGAATTCTGCCGCCTCCTGGGGCAATCCTACCAAAGCCCATTAAGTGTAGCGATTGCAGCTGGAGTGCAGGGGATATCAACATTGCTAAAGCTGGCTAGTGTCATGGCTGCTAAGAAACAAGAATGGCATTCAATGAAGCAGTTGCCGGTGCCTATAGATCTAGGCAGGGAGTTCCAGTTCCACTCCGTCTTTGTTTGCCCTGTTTCTAGGGAGCAAGGGAGTGAGGACAATCCTCCGATGCTGTTGCCATGTGGGCATGTGTTATGCAAGCAATCGATTATAAAATTATCAAAAGGCAGCACCAGGACTTTCAAATGCCCTTACTGCCCGTCAGAGGCAACAGTTGCACAGTGCAGACAGCTTTACTTTTAGAACGTCCAGTGTTGTTTGAATGCTATCCCAGGAATCAAGAAGCCTTGCATCAGGTATTCCTAGAACTGAAACATGCATCTGTTTCGGCTGTACTGGGGATTATAGAAATGAATCCTACCTGGCTCATCTCGCTGCCGACCGGGTTTATTCAATGGGGATGGCATGATCTGTTTGTAAATGTACACTAAAAAGGAAAGATGAAATCTTTCTGAAAGCGTGTCGTTATGGGACACATCAGATGTTCTTGTTAAATTCATGTTCTTTAATCTTTCTCACGTGTATAGGTGCATGTTGTACATATGTACGTTTCCTTTGAAGAATTTAACCTTGTAGCTTCCTGTTGTAGATTAACTGAATGCTATACGCACGATGTATTTCCATTCCACGATCACGGCTGACAATCTGCTTAATTTATTTCGTTAGAGAAAAGAGGAGGAACATTGAGAAATGCTGAACTCCATCCGCCAGTGTTTTATGTCTACTTTTTTCCCAAAATCCCCCTCAACTTCCCTGGAATTGCAGAAAACCCCCTTTCTTTTACTAAATCCTAAATAACCCCCTCTTTCTTTCACCCCCCTCTATGTACCTTTTCCACCACCCCTCCGTTAGCTGCCGTTAATCCTTCTCTACATTCACGTCCATTTCCTCATTTCCAACTTAGTCTTGTATATTGAATCAATTACTTAATATATGTTTGTTTATTATATTAATGTATAGTTAATTATTATATTAATGGCACATGATATTCTTAAAATTTGAATCTCAGACCAACCCAACCTAGCCTGACCAACTCAGGAATTCCAGGTATTAGGTCTGTACAGATCGGGTCAGATCAAATTTATTCCATTTTGTTTTGGGTTGTGTCAGATCTACTTTGCCAATTCCTGTTTTTGATTCTTTATAATTTATTTTATTTTATTGGTATATATAATAACATATTTTAATATTGTGTGTCATGAAGAGTCAGGTTAGGTATGTATGTGCTCTTGCGTCATAACGAGTCAGGTCCCGTATTGGATTAGGTTGTACCAGACTCTCTAAAACTCCAGTTTGGATTGAATATTTCCCAGTTGGCTCAAGTTGGTTTTCAATATGTTTAGTTTAAAATGGGCTTAACAAAATCCAACGCATGTAGCGCTCGCGCGCGCACACACACACACACACACACACACACACACACACACATATATATATATATATATATATATATATATATATATATATATATAGAGTCAGGCTAGAATACACTCGAGTGTACGGATCGCACGAATACACTTGACTATTTTTTGCAAAATGTAAACCGTTGATCTTCACCGTCATACTATAACTAGGCTACATACAAATTTTGAGCCCATTTGGATGAGTGTAAGTCACTCATCTAAGGACAACAAAATCGACGCACGAAACTAATTTGAAATGCATAATTTTTGCGGTCTTCATAACATGAGCTATACATATCCAAATGTGCTCAAATTTTGCGTATGAGTTGCTCACGAGATGTTTAAGAAGATCAACGGATTAGATTTTCAAAAAAAATATTGCATCATGAAAAACTACTTGAGTGTATTCCGCTCTGGATACACTCGAGTGTATTCTAGCCTGACTCTCTCTCTCTCTCTCTCTCTCTCTCTCTCTCTCTCTATATATATATATATATATATATATATATATATATATATATATATATATATATATATATATATATATATATATATATATATAATAGGGCGTTCATTCGTTGCCCGTGCGGGTAGCCTGGATTTTCGCTACCCTGCAGCCAAAAAAGTAACTGTCCTGACCAAAAAAGTAACTCTGCTGTCAAAAAAGTAACTATGGTGGCAAAAAACTGTACAAAATATACAACAGATATATATAAGGACGGGTTTTTTGATTTTGGAGGGTCAAATGATATTATTTTTGGCTAAATTTTTTTGGAGAGCTAGACATAATAGTCCCCTACAATTGCGAAATTTTTTTTTTGAAAAAAAGTGGTCGGAAGGGTGGGCGGGTAGCTACCCGCGCGGGCAATAAAGATGGGCCCATATATATATATATATATATATATATATATATATATATATATATATATATATATATATATATAATAGTCAGGCTAGTGTACACTCGAGTGTACCGGAGACACCATACACCTCACTCATTTAAAAAAATGTAAACTTTTTGAAAAATCTAAATAGTCGATCTTTTTTGTTTTTGGTGAAAACAGTTACATCAAGGGCATGTAGGGAACAATTTAGGGAATAGTTGAATATCAGAAAGATAAAAGTGTTGCCCTTGAGGGGGGGTATGCATGCCATTGCGTTGTTGGGGATGGTTGTTTTAAACAAAATTTGGCCAGCGCATCTGTGAGTTTGTTTTGATTTCTTCTTTGGTGCACCACTTTCTCTATCCCTGCACGGATCAAGCCTTCTCTAATCTTCATAGTAAGAATACGATATTTGTCTGGAGGGTCCTTCAGGTGTGAAACCCACTGTACAACATTCCAAGAATCTGATATGATTAAGCCTTCAGTAAAGTTGTTAAGAGCAGCAAGTTGTACTCCATGCATGATAGCCTTCAGCTCGCCTTCCATCGCATCCGATCCAGGGCATAGTTTGGCAGAGCCCATCTTCCACTGTCCTAGGGAATTTCTAGCAATGGCGCATATACACGTCATTTGTGTGTTGCTTGAGATGGCAGCATCCACATGAATAATAGTTGTAGAGGTCCGGGTAGGTTGAGGTGGGATGATCATGTTCCCTTCAGGATTGCATGATTGGGTCATAGAACAGGTAATAGATGAAGCTTCAACAATGCAATTAAGAACCACCACTGTTGGCGGGATACTTCTCTGCTCGAAGATGAATGAGTTTTGGTTCTTCCATATCCTCCAACATTCTACTGCGAATTTTGTTTGCCAGTTCTGGATCTGGTGGAGTCCTTTGAGGTTATATTCCATCCATGAATGAATATTGGTGCTCGAGAAGAAGGGGTTGCTTTCGGAGGAATAATCTTGACCCATGTCTGTTTTGATGCCTCACAATCGCGAATGGCATGGAGGCAGTCCTCATCCGCAGCATTACATCTGGAGCATGTGGGTACTTCAGTAAACTTCTTCTGTGTTCTGAGGACATTTGTGGGCAGGCGGCAATGGAGTAAAAGCCATAAGCGTGTTTTTTAAATCTCTTTAGAACATACTATAAAATAAATTTCAGCTAATTTGGACACTTATAGGTCGTGCATCTAAAGGAGGCAAAAACCATGCATTTCAAATTAGTTTTGTCCGTCGATTTTGTTGTCCTTAGATGAGTGACTTACACTCATCCAAATGAGCTCAAATTTTGCATGTGGGCTATTATTATTGTAGCCATGAAGATCAATGGATTATATTTTGAAAAAATATGGTCTAGATAGGCAAACATCATTGGGGTGTACAACGTGATCTGTACACTCGAGTGTATTCTAGCCTGACTCTCTCTCTCTCTCTCTCTATATATATATATATATATATATATATAGAGAGAGAGAGAGAGAGAGAGAGAGTCAGGCTAGAATACACTCGAGTGTATTCAGAGCAGAATATACTCAAGTAGTTTTTCATGATGTAATATTTTTTTTCAAAAATCTAATCCGTTGATCTTAAACATCTTGTGAATAGCTCATACGCAAAACTTGAGCACATTTGGAAATTTATAGGTAATGTTACAAAGACCGCAAAAATTATGTATTTCAAATTAGTTTCGTGCGTCGATGTTGTTGCCCTTGGATGAGTGATTTACACTCATCCAAATGGGCTCAAATTTTTTGACCTAGAGGTTATACATTGTCCATATTTTGATAATGACTTAATCATTCCATTCATATGTATCTAATATGTGTATTTAAGATTGATTTCAGATGTTAGGTACATGAAAATGATCAAATTACACATGCCCTAGCTTGTCAAAATTCAAGTCAAAAGCAATGCAAGTGTGCTCACTAGGAAATCCATGTAAATGACCTTAGAAGAATTTTATAATCACTTGTATTGATGATATGACTTGTAACTAAGATGGGAAAATTATGTGGGACACTTAGTACCAAGTTTTAATCACTTTTTAAGTACTTTAAAAAATCGATCACAGGCTATTGATCGGTCGAGTTACAATCTCGACCGATCTACTGGATCAATTTTTTGGAGAGTGAATCGGCTGAGTTATGCATTCACAGAACTCGACCGGCCGGGTTACTGACTAAATACTATTTTCATTGGTCGGTCGAGTTTTCCCAGGACAAACTCGACCGATGGTTTGAAAATTGGGTTTATCTTTTAGCCGACCGGTCGAGTTACCTTTATTGAATCTCGACCGAATGTACTGTACAAAAAATGCAGAAAAAGTGATTCTAATAGTTGGTGACTTGTTTGGATGAAAATAGATCTGTTGCCTTGTGCAAAAATGACTATAATTCGGCCCTAAGTGTTCCCCAACTCAAAGGGCACCCCCAGCTATAAATAGGACCACTTGAAGTTCATTCCAAGGTTGCTCTTTCATTGCATAGCTTGGTTCTAGCCTAGTTGAGAGTGCTGCACCCCTTTGAGCCCCTTTCTCTCTCTACTTTCAATTTAAATCCGTGAATATGAGTGAGTTAGGATCTATTGTAAGAGAGCTATCCATTGTATCCATGTAAATCTCTCCACCTCCATCTTCCTACCCCCTTTCCTTATTGAAGAAATGGCTTGAAGATCTTCTCCAAGTGAAGGAGAAGGAGTTGTTGATCTTCAAGGTTGAAGAAAGCATGGTGATCCAGATCTCCGAGTGAAGGAGATAGGAAAGGCGGACGTTCAAGAAGGATAGGTAATCCTGGAAGTCCAAAGACTTGAAGATGAAGTGGGTAAGTCCTTGTTGAAGGCTGAAGACCCCTCGGTTCAAGTGGGTAAGTTCCTTCGGTAGGTTGAAGATCCTTGCTTGAGGTATTAAGTCCTTGGATGAATGTGGTTTTCTCTTGTAATCTTATGAATGAATATAAGAGAACAAAGATTGCAAAGTCCTAGAGATTAACCACCTCTAGATAGTGGACTGACTCACTTCTAGTTTGAACTGTAGAACCACTCTAAACCACTTTGTCCAAGTGTATGTGATCCTTGTCTCTCATCCTTGCTATGCTTGTTAGTTAGGACTTCAAATTGATTGTATGCTTAAGTTTTTGCACTTAATATAATTTGAAAGTATAATATGTTTTGTGAGATTTGTGAAGCTCTATTCACCCTCCTAAAGCCCTTGATCCAACAAAAAATTGTATGTAGCCTAGTTATAGTATGACAATGAAGATCAATGGTTTACATTTTGCAAAAAATAGTCTTGATATGCAAACACACTTGAGTGTATTCATGCGATCTGTACACTCGAGTGTATTCTAGCCTGACTATATATATATATATATATATATATATATATATATATATATATATATATATATATATATATAATACCCGTGCGGGTAGCCTGGATTTCTCTACATCACAGCCAAAAAAGTAAATGTTCTGACCAAAAAAGTAATTCTGCTATAAAAAAATAACAATGTTGATCAAAAAGTAACTATACGACTAAAAAAGTAATCCTGTACAAAATACATAACAGATATATATGTAATCGTGTTTTGAAATCTATTGTTACGAATGTAACTATTTATGCATGAAACTCAACAGTTTACAAGGTAAAGTAACCCTCTACATGTCAAAAGTAATCAAAATAGTGGGCGGGTAGCTACCCGCGCATGTAGCTACCCACACTGGTATTAAAGATGGGCCCATATATATATATGTATGACCAAGTAGACATATAAACGTACATGGATAGAAATATCAGTTTTGGAGGAAGAATACAATGATATTAGAATATGATATCGAGTCACTATGAAATTGTTTTGAAAAATTTCAATTCAAATATTTCTACAGATCCTCAAAGTCCAATAATCCGACTCGTCTCGTCAAAAAAATATATAAACCCAACATGACTCATCCAATGTAAAAATAATAAAATATTTATTATAAATTTTAATTTATATAACATAAAATTATATATTATATGTATGATCACTACTATAGAACATGCCTTTAGTGTCAGTTAATTAAGAGATTTAGGTCGATTTCTAAGTGACACCCAAGTGGGCGCCGCTAAAGGTAGACCCCTTCGGCGTCGATTCCCAACCGATGCCAAAAAGCTTTCCGCCACTGAAAACGCGCCAGTAAAGGGACTATAGGCGTCTGTTTTTTACGAACACTGACACTATAGAATTATTACAGACGCTGGTTATTAAAAGAATCGACGTCACAACGCTTCCCGCCATCAAAAACGCGCCAGCAAAGGGCCTATAGGCGTCAGTTTTGTAAGATAACCGATGCCATCTCCCCTGCCACCACGACCGTGCTTCCCAGCATGGCCGTTTTTCCTGGCCATATCAGCTGAACCGACGTCAGTTTTGTGCTAATAACCGACGTCATATCCCCTACCTGCCACCACGGCCGTGCTTCCCAGCACGGCCGTGGTTCCTGGCCACATAGACGTCAGTTTTTTTTATCAAAAACCGCCGTCGTATTTCTTTGGTGTCAGTTTTGTTCAAATAACCGACGCCTATGTTAAGATTTTTTTTAATCAGTTTGCAGGCCTGCTGTATGACTGGTCAGCAGGATGAGAACCTGCAGTTCTGAACTGTAGGTTTACGACATCCATTGATATCAGCCAACAACAGGCCACAAACCTACAAAATTAACAAGATGGATAATATTATATATATGTGATTCACACACATGTATAAGCACATTTAATTCATATTATTTTTTCATCACACACATGTTGAAACTAGTAGCAACCTGCAATTCCATTCATTTCATCTCTTTTCACATTTAGACACATGTAGAAACATTTATGTATTGATCATCTTCACACACATATGACAATTCATAAAAATTCATTCACATTCACACAAAAATAATTATGAGAACAAAGTTATTCTTTATTCATCATTGTCATCATTGTCAATAAAATTAAATCTAAAAATTCCCACTCTTTGTAGGGCTTTTGCCCATTCTTCTCTTACAACATCTAAATCATCTCTCGTATAGGGAGCATGTACGTCAAAACACTTTCCACCTGTGCTGAAGTCAACTGTTTTAAAGACCTGTAAAGAGAATGACGTATATATATAATTAATAATATATAATAAGATTGATATATTTCATATTATCTAATGAGACTATGTATAATACCTACTGTATCTTATCGATTTCCATTATAGTATGTTTGATGATTAGGTCCATAAATAGCATCACATAGTAGGCGCATGCCCAACCGTTGTCTTGTGTAGAACACTATAAATTGAAATATATAAAATATTCAAAAATATAAATAAGCACAGTTCACATTAATAATATATACATTGGAGTCAGGAAATTACTTTCACATTCTCCCAAATTAGTGGCAGATCCTTTTTCCTGGGGACCTTTCCTCCAACTTTTTTGTACTCTTGTAAAGCCCTACATATGTTAACGTAACCCATTAAATTGCATAATTAAATAGTAATGTAGTAACAGATGTTAACAGATATAAAAATATGAAATATTTCTCACGAGAATAATGGCCTTTTAATTGCATGTCCATATAATTCCAACTCATTCCCCACAAGATCTAGATAATAGACAGTGAACGTCTTGGGGACAATAACTAGTAACTCCCAATGCCTACCACTACAAATAAGAAAGTTAAAAATTAATAAATCAAAATCTACAATAAAAATGTAATATTCTTAAGTCCAAATTATAAGCAAAGTAAACTTACTCGACATTGAATGGAGCTATTATCACCGTCTTATTATTTTTACCAAAATATTGAAAAACATCACAACAGTATGAAGTAACTGAAGAAGGGTCTGTATCTACAAGACTAATCAAAGATGGAACCAAAAATCCCACATGGAAAAACCCAAAATCTCTACAAATCTTGTGTAAGTGCCTGCAAAACATGTATTACGTATGCATTAATATATAAGAAACCAGATCACCGTATATAAAATAAGGTATATGGATGTATAAATAAGATCTCATTATATCCATAGCTCTATCATAGACGTGTTCATCCATTGATAACTAAACAACAAAATATCTTGTATAAATATCTTGTTTTTGTATGATTGACCTACACTAATACCTATGCATTAATATGTACATATGCAGAACTTGTATTATGTATGCATTAATACATATACTAAATTTGTATAAATAGATTGTTATCGTATGATTTACCTGTAGCATCCTCCAGAATAGTAACAATTATAGGGTAATTTGTATCATGTTCGCCGATCCATACTGCCACACCCCTACAATTAGGACCTATCGAGGCATGTAGGTCCCTTGGAAGCCAACTTGATAGTTGAGGAGGTGGAGGCTGAGATATAGCGGGTCTCGTCTTTTTGACCTGTATATATAATTTCAGATCAATTGACTCATATATACACACTAACAATATAAAGTAATGGAAATTTATCATATAATATCAGTATAGAGGACATCCGCTTCGGGCCACAGTATGACTCCGCCTACTGCCTCACCAAGTGTTTCAGCATCTGGGTGTTCATGAGGCAGTGCAAGATCCGACCAGTCGGGGAATACATGTATCGAGCTCACACATACCACACCATCTGGTGCTGGATACCCATGAAACATGCACCCTTAAAGGGGTGGGTAAGACGACGCCTCTACAATGATATATTCTTGACCTTTTAGTCGGCATGGCTTCAACCCCTACAAATTTACGTAAAAAATGTTATATGCATATATACACAAACATATCATCTTGAACAATCTAGCTATTATGTCATAAAAATACTTACAGAGGACGTGCTAGGTGGTGGGTCTATAAGATTACTCCCAACCACTTCTATAGTAGGAGAAGAGCGGCCCGTCACATGTACTGTCTGAGTGGTAGGCTGAGACGCCTGCCACTTCACCATTGTTTCTTGGATTCTCTTCTCAATTAACGAATCTACCTATACATGGATAAAATAAATGCTAGCTTCTAATTATTGAATTCCCTTTTGCAATAACATTCTAAAATAAAAATAAGTTACCTCAACTTGCAAAAGTCCCGCTTTTGGGACAGGTTTGCGCTGGGATGGCCCAAAGAATGCTTTGATGCCCACACCAACGCTTGCACCCCGAACACGTCCATGATGCTCTGGGTTACCCAGAGCAACTGTCAGTTCATCCCTTGTGCCCTGATGGATGAACTTACCTTCCTTCCTCTACTCGTGCAGCTCCCGCTAATCACCATCAACAAAAATTAGTTAGTAAACATAACAATAATCAATATCGATTAATTGCTCTAAGAGTTGATTTTTACCATTTTTGCAGCCGCCTCAGCAGTTGCGGGCTTCGGTATGTATCCCTTCTTGTTTGCCCTCCCAGCTATCCACATAGCATGGCGAGGCAGAGGTACGGAAACAGTAGTAGAGGACTCTGCAGTCTCCTGAGTAGTAGTAGGCTGAGCAGACTCAACCTATAGTCTTTGGCGAACGTCTGCATATCCTCTTGGACCCATTATGTGGTCGTGCACATTCATTGCACGCCTTGCTCTTTGTGCGCCACTGAGGGCCTAGTTAGTTAGCACATTGATTTGGTTAGTAACACTAAAGGTTAATCTTGAATAGGTGAATACATAAAAATGTATATTAATTAAATTGGGAGTGACACTTAATACCTTGAATTCATCTATTTTTCTTTAGGTAACAAATGCCTCCCAGTCTTTGGGGTCCAGGTAGTTCCATTTCTGTGTGGCTTTCTTCTACCTAAATTTATTTTTTAAAGAGAATACAAATTTTTATTTATTAGTGTAGAGTTAGTGAAATAGTGATCAATGTCTAGAATTGGAAATCAATCACGAACCTCTTATCAGCATCACATATGTAATCTCGGGTGAGATTGGTCCTATAGTTCCTTAGGACCCTCCCACAGTGTTGCATCACACATTTACGATGCAAATTTTCATCCAGATCAAATATTCTCTACAAATTAAATAGAATTGCTATTAACTAGTATCCTAAAAATTAGTAATCTACACAAATAGAATTACAAATAATAATAACTCACACATAGTTCCTTCCATATGTGGTCTTTCTTCCCCTTAGGAACTTTATGCCAAGATTCTAGGATAGGACTGCAATGGCTACGAGTAAGAACCCCAAGATATGAAACAAATGAGTTGCAGTTCACTCCATATGGATTTCCTGCATGATCGAAATCCACAACCAATTTGGGTCCATTGCCCCTTTGTGGTATTAACTTGTTCATCATTGTGATGCCCCTCACTTTCTCAATTTTCTTTTGCTGCTCATCAAGTGCTGTAATTTCTTCAGGGGGTACATCAACAACCTAAAAGTTGATAAAAACACACTTACATGATATAATTATAAATGAATATATAGATAGAAACCTCAGGGATATATTCTTAAAACTTACATTGTCAGGCGGCGCAAGCACATCCTCACCCTCACGGTGATCATCGACACGATCATCATGGGAATGCTCATCCATATGAAAGTTCACATTCAAATTATAAATTTCACATTGTAAAGTAACACTAATTGTAAAGTTCACATTGTAAAGTACACATTCACATTGTAAAGTAATTCACATTGTAAAGTTTACATTCACATTGTAAAGTTCACATTCACATTGTAAAGTAATTCACATTGTAAAGTTCACATTCAGAAAAATAAAACATATAAAAATATAAACATTCATGCCTCTAATATTGTGATCTTTTATCAATTAACAATCCTTCATTGTGATCCCCGCAAACATACAAGTCATTGTGATCCCCAGCTTCAATGTTTGGTGGTGTTAGCAACCCAATTGAGAATGGACTGGAGTCAACATACTTATCATAGTACTCTTCTTCATCTATAGGATCTTCAATGAACTGTCTTTTACCATGAAGAACAACTGACCATTTATCATTTGCAGGATCATCGATATAAAATACTTGTTTCTCCTGTGATGCCAATATGAATGGTTCACCCTTCTCGCCAATCTTTTCAAAGTTCACTAACGTGAAACCCAATTCATCCACTATAACTCCTTTGTTGTTGTCAACCCAATTACATTTAAAGAGTAGAATTCTAAAATCTACATAGTCAAACTCCCATATGTCTTCAATGACACCATAATATGACATTTTAGCTTCACGTGGACTCTTATCCTTTGCACTTGCAAAAAACAATGAAGATGCTTGAAGGGTGACCCCACTGTTTTGCACGTACAGATTCATCCCATCTGTACAAAGCCCAAGTCTTAGATTCCTATCTTCTTCACCGAATTTAGGGTACAATAAATCAATCTTCTTCCACTGTGGGGAATCAGACGCATGTCGTAGGATCCTATCATTATTTTTCTCAACGTCTGCATTCCACCTCAAATTTTCACATCTATAGGATTGGCAAACAAGCGTTGAAACTGTGGTATTATAGGTAGATACCACATCACCTTGGCAGGAGAACCGGTTTTGGACTCCCCCGAAGTCGTCAATTTATACCTTGACGCACCACATTTCGAACAATCTTTCAAATCCACATAGTCCTTTTGAAATAATACACAATCGTTCGGGCATGCATGTATCTTCTTGGCCTCCATTCCCATTGGGCACAACAATTTCTTTAATCGGTATGTTGAGATTGGCAACTCGTTTCCTCCAGGAAGAATTTCTTTCAACAAAGACAACAATGACGTGAAGCTTTTGTCGCTCCATCGATTGTTAGCTTTCAGTTTATACAATCTCAACACAGTGCTAAGCTTCGTAAAATTACAACCTGTGTATAACAGTATCTCAGCATCATGCACAATGTTTCTAAACATGAGAGGTGGATCGGTGTGCTCTACCCCACAACTATCCAGCATCACATCAACAATGTCTACTGGAACTGGTTCATTCACATCTACGTCATAGAAGGCAATTTCTTCTTCCACACAAGCACTGCTATCGACATCCATTGATTTCAGGTTTGAAATCTCTCCATGCTAGTGCCATTCTGTATAGCCTTGTAGATATGACTTTTGATTTCGTCACCAGTGCTGACTTTCAAGTTGTTACCGCAATACATACATGGACAGTAGAACCTATCTCCAGGTTGTTTCCTATGTTCCTCGACATATCTAATAAACTGGTCAAGACCAGAAATAAACTCGGGGGTGCAGCGATTTGGAATGGACATCCATGATCTATCCATTCTATGATCAAAGAGAAAACAAGTATATATTAGAACAAGATTAGGGTCTAGGGTTAAAAGATTAGGATTTATGGTTAAAACTTTAGGGTTTAAGGTCTTATATATAATTAATGGTTAAAACATCCTAAGTGAGATTAGGTGTTCAAGAACAGTCCCAAACCGGGACTATCCAAGATTTACTCCTAATGAGTAAATCTTGGACGGGTTTCTAGGCCAACAAATACACGTGCTGTCATTCTTATATATAATAAATGTGTACCACCTATCCCATTCTTGAACACCTAATCTCATTTGTAAGTGTATAATGTATATTGGGTTTTCAAGAAAATTTCGGCAACATTTCCCCGCTGTTCTCCAAGTACACATGTACTTAGAGAACAAACGGGAAAATGCTGTCGAAATTTTCTTGAAAACCCAATACAAATTATACACTTACATCCTAAGTGAGATTAGGTGTTCAAGAACTATCCCAAATCGGGGACTATCCAAGATTTACTCCTAATGAGTAAATCTTGGATGGGTTTCTAGGCCAACAAATACATGTGCTATCATTCTATAACATTGATTTCAACATTTCGAGTGTCCATGCATGTTCATCATCAAGATAAATATTACACATAAATTAGTATGACCTAGGGATGGAGAGATAATTCATAATTGATTTCAAAATTTCAAACTAGCTCATGCATTATCATCAATCTACATCATACAATAGGGATTCATGTAGATGTTAGGGCGACACATCACTACAAAATCAGAGATTTAACATTAGGGTTTTAATATCTTACATAGATTGATCACAATATTTCAGCAATATAGTTAATATTCAAGATTATGGTGAAATGTGTATTAGGGTTTTAATATCTTAATTCAACATGCATCAAAATTTATAGAATTAGGTCAAGCATTAGTATTCAATTGCAAATGTATCTTCTTCTTCTTCTTGCTCCCTCCTTACCAAATGGATAAAAGCAAGGCACGACCTACATGTGGGCTGGACATGGCGGCCGTGGCTGTGTTGGCCAACCACGGCCATACTGGGCCAGCACAGCCGTGGTCGGCCAACACTGCCATGGCCGCCGTGTCTAACCCACATGCAGGTCGTGCCTTGCTTTTATCCATACATTTGGTAAGGAGGGAGCAGGAAGAAGAAGAGGTGGAGGAAGAAGAAGAGTTAGAGGAAGAAGAAGGGCAAAAACTTACCTGTCAACAATGTGGAGGAAAGAGAGCAGGGTAGCAAGAGCGGCCGGCCGGAGCAGCGATCGAGCTGGAGCTTGTTGACTCAAGGTCAATTAGGTCAATGTTGACTCACGTCTAAATTGACTAAACCCGTGTTTTGATGACGACTAACCATTTCACATATTGGTGTCTAATGTATCCACTTGAGTGATTTCAGATTAGGTATAGACACACTCCAAATGCCCTAACTTGCACATATCAATTTGGAGAAAAGACAAGTCAAAGTCAATACAAGTGTACGTTTTTGTAATATGATGTAAATCTATTAGAATCATGTTGTAAATCACTTGTAATGATTGTATGACTTGTAATTAAGCTTAGAAAAAATCAAGAGCACTTAGATCTAATATTTAAGCACTCAAAAGCCATTTTCCAAAATTCACATCAGGCTGTTCATCGGTCGAGTTCTGTGAGTTACAAACTCGACCGATCCTGATTGGATCTTGAAAATGACTTTTGATCGGTCGAGTTTAAACTACACAGAACTCGACCGATGGAATACTAGACCAATTCAATTTTCATTGGTCAGTCGAGTTTCCCTAGGAAAAACTTGACCGATGGTCTGAATATCGACTTTGTCGTTTACTCTATCGGTCGAGTTATCCTTATAGAAACTCGACCGATTGCACTGTATGGAAAAGTGCAAAAAAGTACTTCTAGCCGTTGTGGAGTTGCAACAAGTGAAAATATATCCGTTGTAAGCCACAAAATGACTAGTTTTCATTCTCAAGTGTTCCCAAAGGCTAAGAGGCATCCCTAACTATAAATAAGACTCCTTGGGCTTCATTCAAAGGTTGAGCATTCATTGCAAAACTCTATGTGAGGTTTCTATTCTATAGTTGAGTGCTTCCTATAACCTCCTATCTCTCTCTCTAAGCTTAATCACTTGCTACATCTATTAGAGTGAGTAGGAAATATGTAAGAGAGCTAGTCCTACATGTATATCTTGTGAGGCTCTCACTTCCACCACCTCTCCATATCTCTTTTCAAACATGAAGATGAAGGTTCTCTCTCTTAGCTAAAGAGAGGTGAAGAAGAAAAAGGGAAGGCGCCCCTCGGTGAAGATTAAGGATGAAGACTTGGAGCAAGAGTGGGTAAGCCCTTGGTGAAGGAAGAATACTCCTTGCTCGAGTGGGTAAGTCCTTGGTGGAAGCTTCTCCAAGTGAAGGTGAAGTCAAAGGCGGAAGATCTAAGAAGAGTGGGTAAATCCTACAAGGCTGAAGACTTGTGCAAGAGTAGGTAAGTCCTTGGAAGAATGCGGAAGACTCCTTGCAAAGTGAGTAAGTCCTTGGTAAGGTTGAAGACTCTTTGTATTGGATAGGTAAGTCCTTTGTTTGGTCATGTATTGTAAGTCTTATGAATGAATATAATAATGCAGTGGTTAGGAAATCCTAGAGGTTGACCTCTCTAGGTAAGTGGACTGACATACTTCTAGTTTGAAGTATGGAACCACTCTAAATAGCTTGTCTACTTATGTTTGCTCAATCTCTCTCATCCTTGCTATGCATATTTTAGTTGCACTCAAATTACCTATTTAGCAACCTTATCTTATCATATATCTTGAAGGTCTAATGAATTTTGTTTAAGTGCATTTAACTCTATTCACCCCCCTCTAGAGCATCTAATCACCCATCTAGGATCCAACAATTGGTATCCGAGCGGGTCTTGTCTAAGCATACTTCAACAAGTAGGAGAAGATGGGTGACTACCAAGGAGGGAGACACTTGATCAGCCTACTAATCTTTGATGAGAGCAATTTCCTCTATTGGAGAAGAAGACTTAAATTCTACATCCAAGGATCAAGTCTTGAGATGTGGCAAATGGTGAACAACCTATACATGCTACCAAAGACAAAGATTGAAGAATGGGATGAAGCTACATTGAAGAAAGAAACCTTGAATGCTAGAGCCATGCACATCCTATATGCCTCCATGACCCCCACTGAGTTCAACCGAATTTCTTCATGTGAAACAACCTATGAGGTATGGAGAAAGCTATGCATTACTTATGAGGGGACATATCAAGTGAAGGAAAGCAAAGTCTACATGCTCAAAGGACTTCTTGAGAACTTCAAGATGGGAAAGGAGGAGAGGATAGCCAACATGTACTCAAGGATCAACACCATTATGAATGGTCTTGCTGTTCTAGGACATCCTATGTCTAGTGGAGAGATCAACTCAAAGATCCTTAGAACTCTCCCCAAGAGATGGGAACCCAAGGTGACTTCAATTGAAGAAGCAAGGTCTCTTAAGTATATTCCTATTGAAGAGCTCATTAGAAATCTACAAGCACATGAAGCCACACTTGACAAAAGGGAGGAAGTAGAAAGACAAGAGAAGAAAGAGCTAAACAGAATGAAGAAGGATGAAATGAAGGCTCAAATTGAAGCTATCATGGAACAAGTCTCTCCATCCTCTCAAGTTAAAGAAGATGCCATGCAATCCAAGGGTAGATTCTACAAAGTCAAGAAGACTCATCATCACAAGAAAAGAGAAGATAAGTGGCACTCAAGCTCAAGTGGCTCCTCCAACTCAACCTCAAGTGAAGATTCAAGTGAAGGATCAAGCTCAAGATCTAGTGATAAAGGAGAATGCCATTTTGCTCTTATAGCATCAACAAGTAAGGACTCAAGTGAGGTAAATCTAAACTCTTTAGATAAAGAATATTTGATTGCTATTATTCATGATACTTGTGCCTCTCTTAAGTCTTCTAAAAGGAAAAGGAAAAAACTTGCTAGAATTGTTGATAATTTGCATGTAGAATTAAATGATCTTGAACATACTAATTCTTGCTTGATTGATGACAAAAATGCTTGTCTTAGCCAAGTAGACTCTCTTAAACTTGAAAATGCTAGTTTGCTTGATAAGATTAGATTTCTAGAAACTCAACCTCTTATGCCCAGTTCTAACGAAGAGCATACTTTAATTGTTAATTCTCTCATGCATGATATTGATGTTCTTAAATCTGAAAACAAGGACAAAGATTTTGTTTTGCAAGAATTAGAAACAGAAACTGCCTCCTTGCTTGCTAAAATCAATGTGCATGAATCTTGTTCTAATTCTACTAGTAGAGAGAATGATGTTGCTGCTCTTCATATTGATAGAGATTCTTATTTAACTAAATCTCTTTGCTTAGAAAATGATCTTTTGCATGCTAGAGATAATTTTAATCAATTGTCTTCTACTATTACCTCTCTTATGCATGATAATGACAATTTGAGATCTTCTTTGCAAAGATTCTTACTTGGTAAAAAGAATCTTAATGATATCCTACACCATACTACCAAACAAATTGGTAGACATGGTTTGGGGTATGATGGTAGTCAAAGGAACGACAAAGGTAAATGACCTCCAATCTTCCATAGAGAATCCTCTAGTTCCAAGACTATGGGCACATGCAACTATTGCAATGATATTGGCCATTATTCTACTTGTTGTCCTTCTAGGAAAGAACCCAAGAGAAATAGGACTTGTGTTACTAAACTAACCCCTCCGGACCCAAAAATATGATTGGGGACCAATTCATCTTTCTTTTTATAGGTACTTGCAAATGGATTGACTTGAGCTATTAAATTGCAAATTGACTTGTCAATCCACATGAAAGAAAAAAGGTGCGATGTGTAGAGGGTGACAACAAGTGGAAAAAGGAATGGTAAGAACAAAGGTAATGTTTTCTTACTTATAACCATTTCTAAATTTTTTTTGTCAAGTTAGTGCGCACTATGCATGTGGTTTTTGAGTAAAAAGTAGTATTTTGTGATTCTCTTCACACTCTTGCTCAAAAACTAGTTCTAATGATTCTATGGTGCTTCACTAACTTGCTTAGACATGTTTGGATATGGTTTGTATATTTAGCATGCCTTTAAATATGTTTTTATGAAATATATGTGCTTTTTGAAAGCTGCTCTGTCAGTCGAGTTTGCCCTGTTTGAAACTCGACCGATAGGCACCAATGGGTGTTGCCAGTAGTTGTCATCGGTCGAGTTGTCAATGCACAGAACGCGACCGATAATACTGTGCACAGAATATACATTTGGCTTATTGAATGAGAATTTCCCTCTCAACTAGATTTTCTCAACCAATAGACTTATTCTTTGGCACTCTCATTTGGTACCTTTATATGTGCATATTGTCATTCTTTAAATTATCTATCTTGATTACAACTCTATCTTTCTAATTGCTCTAAATTGGTATATCAATTACTTGCTTTGAGTTGTTTTGCAGGTTTTGATGATGATCTCTTTGGATCTCTTGGTTATGTCTAAAATTGCTTCCGTTGTACTCTAACTTGCTACATCTATCTAGGTGTATATCTTATTTTGATACAACCTTGAGGTTCTTAGGGGTAATCATCTTATGGTAAGGATGCATATCTAGTGAGTTATATCCTTTCATGCTTCTAAAATTGCTTATCTCTTTGTTTGGATATATCTCTACATCTACTCATAACTTACTTTATCTTGTGTATCTTTTGGTATCTCTTGCTATGATCTAGATCCTACTAGTAGTCCTAGATTGTGATATCATCTACTAGTAGTTCATATACATGTAGTTCTAGCCTTGTTTATAATTGGCATCTTTGCTCATGTATATGCTATGCTTGTATCTTGTCTCATACATGCTCAAGATTGTTCCTTGAATTGCATATCTACTATCTTGAGTTGCTTGCATAACATTGTGATGCAGGGTACATAGATCTACATTATATGTAGAAATTGGAGTATGTTTGGATTTTATGCAGATTTGCTCCAGTTTCAATTTTTGCTGCAAGAGTAGTGTTTTTATGCAGAAACGACCTTCTGAGAAAAGCTCATCGCTTTGCCATGAGCCCTGATACTTTTTGGGCAAATTTTGTCATCTTGAGGGTCAAAATTGTGATTTATTATTTTTCTGCAACACTTTATCTTACTTTTTGGGTTGTTCAAGTATATGCTTTAACTTGCTTTTCTTTCTATGCTTGGACAAGCCCCTATCTGTGCTCTTCTACTCTCCTTATATATTTGTGTTATCTCCTTTCTCTTTAACAAGTGATGTTTCTTATTTCTTCATAACCCCACTTTTTGAAATGACAAAGGAGGAGAAAGGTATGTCTTCTTTTAAAAGAGGAAGAAGGCATGTCTTACATGAAGAGGAGAAGTATGTCCATGTAAAGGGGAGAAGGAGAAATAGCATCAATTGAGGGGGAGCATATGAGCTCAATCCTATTGAAACCCCTAGGTTTCTCCAAAGGTATGACTTTACTTAAATGCTTTCAATACATTTATGGAATGGTTTGTCATCTTCAAAAAGGGGGAGAATGTTGACTCAAGGTCAATTAGGTCAATGTTGACTCACGTCTAAATTGACTAAACCCGTGTTTTGATGATGACTAACCATTCCACATATTGGTGTCTAATGTCTCCACTTGAGTGATTTCAGATTAGGTATAGACACACTCTAAATGCCCTAACTTGCGCATATCAATTTGGAGAAAAGACAAGTCAAAATCAATACAAGTGCACATTTGTGTAATATGATGTAAATCCATTAGAATCATGTTGTAAATCACTTGTAATGATTGTATGACTTGTAATTAAGCTTAGAAAAAATCAGGAGCACTTAGATCGAATGTTTAAGCACTCAAAAGCTATTTTCCAAAATTCACATCAGGTTGTTCATCGGTCGAGTTCTGTGAGTTGTATACTCGACCGATCTTGATTGGATCTTGAAAATGACTTTTGATCGGCCGAGTTTATACTACACATAACTCGACCGATAGAGTACCATACCAATTCGATTTTCATTGGTCGGTCGAGTTTCCCCAAGACAAACTCGACTGATGGTCTGAATATCGGCTTTGTCTTTTACTCTATCGGTCGAGTTACCCTTATAGAAACTCGACCGATTGCACTGTACGGAAAAGTGCAGAAAAGTGCTTCTAGCCATTGTGGAGTTGCAACAAGTGAAAATATATCCGTAGCAAGCCACAAAATGACTAATTTTCATTCTCAAGTGTTCCCAAAGGCTAAGAGGCATCCCCAGCTATAAATAGGACCACTTGGGCTTCATTCTAAGGTTGAGCATTCATTGCAAAACTCTATGTGAGGTTCCTATTCTATAGTTGAGTGCTTCCTACAACTTCCCCTCTCTCTCTAAGCTTAATCACTTGCTACATCCATTAGAGTGAGTAGGAAATCTGTAAGAGATCTAGTCCTACATGTATATCTTGTGAGACTCTCACTTTTACCGCCTCCCCATCTCTCTTTTCAACTATGAAGATGAAGGTTCTCTCTCTTAGCTAAAGAGAGGCAAAGAAGAACAAGGGAAGGCGTCCCTTGGTGAAGATCAAGGATGAAGACTTGGAGCAAGAGTGAGTAAGCCCTTGGTGAAGGCAGAAGACTCCGTGCTCAAGTGGGTAAGTCCTTGGTGGAAGCTTCTCCGAGTGAATGTGAAGTCAAAGATGGAAGATCCAAGAAGAGTGGGTAATTCCTACAAGGCTGAAGACTTGTGCAAGAGTAGGTAAGTCCTTAGAAGAAGGTGGAAGACTCCTTGCAAAGTGGGTAAGTCCTTGATAAGGTTGAAGACTCTTTGTATTGGATAGGTAAGTCCTTTGTTTGGTCATGTATTGTAAGTCTTATGAATGAATATAAGAATGCAATGGTTAGGAAATCCTAGAGGTTGACCTCTCTAGGTAAGTGGACTGACATACTTCTAGTTTGAAGTGTGGAACCACTCTAAATAGCTTGTCTACTTGTGTTTGCTCAATCTCTCTCATCCTTGCTATGCATATTTTAGTTGCACTCAAATTACCTATTTAGCAACCTTATCTTATCATATATCTTGAAGGTCTAATGAATTTTGTTTAAGTGCATTCAGCTCTATTCACCCCCCTCTAGAGCATATAATCACCCACCCAACAGAGCTAGAGCAGCGGCTATAGCTAGCAGTAAGCGACGGCGGTGAGCAGCAGACCAGCAAGCGGCGGCGGAGGCGGGGGCAGAGGAGCAGCGAGCGCCGGTGAGCAGAGGATCGTCGGAACCTAAAACCCTGATGAATCGCAGAATGAATGAAATAGAAGGGGAAGAGTCTGGTTTGCGCGTGTACTGTTAAGTTAATAATAGGCGCCGGTTATTAAAAACAACTGACCCTAAAAACTATAGGCGTCGGTTACCAGAAAAAACCGACGTCCATTGGACAATCTTAACACTAACAATTTTTGCGGAGACGGCGCGCGAAACCTTATCAGCGTCGGTTTTTCCACAAAAACCGACGAACTTTGGATGTAATTTTTTTCATCGTTAGGCATCGGTTATTAGGTCAAAAAACCGATGCCGTATGTAAAACTTTGGGGGTAATTTTTTCGCTCGAAAAATTAGATTTGGCGAGCTATTTTAGGCGTCGATTCATTATAGGAAACCGACGCTAAATAAAAAACGATACCCGTGTTTGGCCGATCTTTAAATATAGATGTCGGTCTCTGTAATTAGCTGACGTTGTAGGTTTTAGGCGTCGGTTTTCGTTAATAACCGACGCCTCTAAATGTGACGTTATAAGCTATTTCTGTAGTAGTGGATGCTTTAGTAAAATATGCATTTACACATACAGTTGTAGTAATTTCGATTCCGAATATTGGATAAAGAATATAATGATACCAATATTTGATTCTGAGTCACTATAGGACTATATTGAATTTTTTTAATTCACATATTTCTATACATCCCATGAATCCAACAGAACAGACTCGTCGTGACGCAAAATCCATACAAACCCAACCCAACTAGTCAAAAAAATGGTATAAATCCAACGCGACTTGTCATGACTAAAATCATAAAATATTTTATTATAAATAGTAGTAGATATGATATAAAATCATAAAAAATTAGTCAGAATTGAGTCGAGGTAGATCGGTAACAATCCAAAATGAAATGAAATAAAGATCCGAACCGTACGAGCCTAATACCCATAATTTATGAGTCGGCCGGGGTTGAATTAGATTGGTTTGAGATTCAAAATTTTAGAATATCATGTGCATTAATATAATAATTAGCTATACATTAATATAATAAACAAATATAGATTAATTAATTGATTAAATATATAAGACTAAAGTGGAAATGAGGAAATAGACGTGAATGTAGAGAAGAGAAACAAAAGTATTCGCTAGATTAACAATAGCTGACGGAGGGGGATGAAAAAGGTACATAGAAAGGGAGGGGGTTGAAATTCTGTGAAAGAATGAGCGAGTTATTTAGGTATTTTAGTAAAAGAGAAAGGTTTTCTAAAATTCGGGGAAGCTTGAGGGGGGTTTTAGGAAAAAAAATCTTCATGTTTATCCAGCCACTGTAGACTTTGTTTGTCCCTTAGATAAAGTCGGTCGTGACGCCTCTGCAGTCATCACTTCTTTTTAAGACCTTTTTAATAGTTTACGCCCTGTTTCATCTTTGTTGGGAAGGGAGGGATCTGTTGTTTTGTCCTACTGTTAGTCAGTACATCTCAATTACTCATCTATCACCATATATATGTTACATTCCTTCTGCAAGTAGTCAGATGACTACCGGGCTTACCGGCGCTCCCCCTGCTCTCTTTGTTGAGTATCTACTTGTTCGTGAATTAGAGAAAAGTTCGTATCAATTGTTTAATTTATTTATGTCATTCAGATTAACATACTTGAATCCTAACAGACAAAACCAGATCTTAGCTTACATGCATCTCAAAAATATTTTGTATCAAACTTATATAGATAGAAAAAAAGGAGAGTAGCATGTTTTTGAATGAAAATTTCAACAATTTATTTCATATGATGTATTCTATACGTGTAATTATCTATTACCAAGCTGATTTCTTCGTCTCTATATTAATAATTATCAAATAATGAGTATGCGTCATAGCTTTTTTGTTATAATTAAATATTCATATACTCTACACCTAAAAGTAACAATAGACCAATACCACGAAGGACGTTTTGTTAGAAAGGCTCGTATCTAAATCAATCTAGCCTCATTTCTTGGAACTAATTTTGGGACTCGTCTGGTTTGATGTAAATTCAACCCATGCCATGGGTTGGAAAACAGGAAATCAAGAGCGGTGAGTCAGAACTACAAACTGTTCATTTTATTTGGTTAAGGCCTAGTTTGGTTGGACTGTAAATAAAAACATGCAGTTCCAACTTACAGTGTCTTCCAACTGCAGATTTGGTTCCACATAGTTTCGGTTCATACTTGGAAAATGAACTGACCTCAATGCCCGACAACGCACAACAATCTGGAGAACTAACTGCGCCCAAAACCGGCGCACTTCATTTTTTATTTTCTGTTGTAGCAGCCGTAATGCCTCAATGGTCACATGGTATGGCTACCTTTTTCTAACCACGGCAGTAACTATAGCGATGAATATGGTTTATCAGGTGGTATCTTCACCGCAAGTAATTATATCTCTAAAGTACCTGCAACCAAACGTTAGCAAATATAAGTATCTGGTCGAGGCTGCTTCCAACCAAACCATTGCAGTTGTCGCTATAACTACATGATTTGCATTTCTCGTTTTTATTTTCATCTATGTTCAGCAACTACGGGCAACCAAATTAGCCCTAAGGGCTCGTTTGGTTCCACTACAAACGAGTTCCCGCAGTTGCAAGTACACAACGGTTTCAAACTCTTACGTTTGGTTGGGCAAGGTCGCAGCCCACCATGCGGAAACGGAACCCATCGTCATCTTCAAATCTAAAGAAAAGTGGGGAAACGAACCGCACACCTTTTGGGCGCGGTTTCAGTTCACGATCTCTGCAGCATACAGCCTGTCGTCTTCAGGCTGTATAAATATGACAACTTTCCGATAGCCATGATATTTGCTGCTGTATAAATATATGAACCGCAAGCTACAACTGCCCTCAACCAAACAACCAAACGTGTACAAACTAAATCATCCACTTAAATCTACTCAGAACCAAACAAAAATAACTTAGTTACAACTCATTGCTTACGAATTCCTGTTTTACAATTCCTGATGTTGGTTGGTTTTACATCCAACCAAATTAGCCCTAAATGTAAATCGAGCTGATCTTTTTGGTTCATTCTTATTTGGTTGCGTGCAGTTTTCTAAAGGATAATGTGTGAGGGGCTGTCTTGTTAGGCATACAGGATGTGGCATACACGGCTACACGCTAGGCAGGCATTCGTGACAGAGCAACTTGGACGTGGAAAATGAGCCGCGCCACTTTTGGGGCGCGGTTGGTTTTTGCGGATTTAAGGTTTGTTTTACACGGAACCAAATAAGCGGGTTCAAAACTGCAGTGGAACACATGAAATTATTTTCAGCCCAACCAAATAGGTAAGTTAAAAAACGAGTTCCTTGGAAAGTTACAATCGCACCATATTAATCCGACTCTTATCTAAGCGGGGACGGTTTCTCACCACCTGATGCAAGCTTGACTGCTTCAGGCTGGGTTGGGAATTTACAATCGTACATTTCTTACTAGTTCCACCGTGGGAAGTTATCCTCCTAGGCCTCGTTTGATTTACAGGAAAGGAGTAACAAAGGATGTGAGAAGGACAAAGATATGAAGGTAGATGCATGGGATGACATGTTTGTTTTTCATCCTATGTTTGGATGCAACAAAGGATTACTAGCCCGGACAGCAGATGATGCGTCATTGACGGATCGATTCCTACGGAAAAAAACAATCAATCGATGATATGGGTGGGATATTACGAGGGGCGTTGTAGTTATGCCTCCGAATTATAAAAAAAATGGCAATGGTGGTGGCAGTCACCGTAGCCGTGACCTTGACCATGGCAGTGATCTTTGGCCAGCTGCACTTTAATATTGGAAAGAAAATAGAAAACCAGAGGCATAATCTTCACGCGTCGAGTGCATGATCCCGAATAAGTAGAGGGGACGAAGATGATGAAGGCCATTGGTTGGGGATTCTGCAGGTTGAAGGAGCAGATGATAAAAAGACTTGTGTTGAGAAAACTGGTGACGGAAGGGGTATAGGGGAGCAGAACTGGGGGAGTGCTCCGGACGGAAAGAAGACCGAGCAGGCAGAGGTAGGTGGAAGCAACGGCGGCGGTACATTCTCGGAGCAGTTCCTTATGCGAGCCGAAAAGAAGAGTCCGGAGTTGAGGAGTCGAGAAGGGGTACGATCATCGGGGGGTGCGTCAGGCTACAAGGATTCACATTACCACACAAATACCAAGGGGGACCGCGGAACATGAAACTCCCAAGTGTTCCGGACTCTACTGCCTTCCAAATGCAATCCTAAAATAATATTTATGCAAACAAACATGGGACTTCACTTACAAGCGGAATCAAAGTCCTATCCCACGTGGTATCCTACAAACCAAACAGGGCCCTCTATGGGATTTGTCTGAATCCCGTGGCATTCATGAGAAAATGCAGTTATGAAAATGGTCGTTTGACGGGGTTGTTCGGCTCAGATCTTTTAGAATACTGGTAGTCAGCTGTATATAAAATGATATTTGGTTTCAGGGACGCTGGGCCGTGAGGGGAAAAAACAAGCTGTTCAAAGGAGGCGGACAGCTTGGTAGGGTATTGGCATCGGGCAGGAAGTGTGCTTTAGGAACCTACTGGATATCGCGAGACTCTGAAATGCCGTGAATCTATTAGCAGAGATGCCAGATGAAATACCATGAATACTTATCTGGCACTAAGCTAAATAATTTATAATATACAACTAGTGAGATTACAAACGAGTAGTCGCGAATGGCCCGTTAGCTTGTTCAAAATCCCGGTATTACATATGTAAAGTGAATGCATGTTTAATTAGTTATGGTTTTTCTGAGTATAACCTAGTATTTGATCGTAGTACATTTATGATATTTATAAGCTGCTTCAAATTATAGGGAATGAAAAACCCACAATGTCAACTCCTTCATGTCTTGTATGCATGTTCTTACATAGTCCAAATTCGCTGTTTCGAATACAGTGTTCCGACGTGTTACAGCTAATCTCCGTCGTTAAAATGTCCTTTATAGTTTTTTAAAGGTGGGCTTTTGGGGTAGATTTAAAGTTAGGATGCTATGTAACAGTATTTGAAGAACATATTTTAACGCGCTCTTACACCCAGCCTCGTTAGATCAAAACGGCAGTCATGCATATAACTGGCATGCATATAACTACACTCCGATTTTTATATATGTTTGTGCGCTTCTTACCCTTGCTAGATGACTTACTCGGGTGTTTATTTGTGTTCTTATTGACACATGTTGATTGTTCCTTGCAATAGCGTCTTTTAGTTTAAGCCAACCCAGGAATGGTTGCTCCTATGGGGATAGGACCCCAGAAGAAGAAATGTAAGTCCTTTCCCGCTGGTCACTTGTCTTCGGGTAATGTCTCTTATCCTATTTTCAGGATATTACATAGTCTAATAATATTAAAAAAGTCCAAAATTTGATAGACTTGTCTAAGATAATATTTAACATTATCCTCTCCTCCGCCTATTAAGCTTAATTTTATCTCTATCTTTTTAGTAGATTACCCGTATCTCTCATTCTTATTTTGTGGGTTGATCTTTGCTCTAGGTTTGCCTTATCGAGTACTAACATAATACTATAAATAAGTCATTGTGTCATATGATATGGTATGTCACTGTGTGCATTCCAACATGTGATAATTTTGTGTATCAATGTCAGACAACATTGTGCATTGACATAGTGAGTCAAAATGGAGAAGCTAGAACGATAGCCAAAAAGAAAGAAAAACAGAATGGGTTAAGAGATTTAATTGTAGGCAAGAGATGGTGAGAGAGTGACAAATTTTTATAATCTTGTGAAGATTTTCTCTAAATAAATTTACAATTATTCGTCAAATCTGGTCTCATTGGTTATTGTTTGACGTTTGACCTTGTCAACGTGGTTGTTATTATTGTATGATTAAGCTCGCACAAAGAATTTCTCTTGCACTTAAAGACTTCTACATTAAATATTACTTCAACTTGTACTTCCTATACGAGTCCACAGAATAGAGTTATATTACATCACTGAGATTGGAGTCAGTTTTTGTTGAGACGATCCTTAGACTGAAGTTGTTTCTCAGACCAGAAGAGACTTGGTTTCTTGGTCTCGCAAACTAAACAACCCAAAAGGCTTTCTCAAACCTCGTACAATAAGACTAGCTCAACTGGGTTAACATGGATGACTGCATCATTTTCTGTGAAAACATCGGTATCACTTCGACTGAAGACAATTTTAATTTCTATTCACAAATAGCCTCGGTTTCGATTCACATAACAAAAAGGACTTAATTCCTTCGATAATATTTTTTTCTTCATTGAAGTTATATGTTGTTAGTTCTTTCTCCTTTCCTTACTTCTACAAATTTTCTTAATGTTTATTTGCTCCTAGAATATTCATGTTGTTTTCTTCTAACAAAAAATAGAACCTTAAATACCGATTATTAAACAAAAAATAGGTATTTTCATAATACTGGAACTAAATCCAACCTCACCAACAAAAACTTTGTATCCTCGGTGGCTCCAGACTTAACTGATGGCTCTAAATCCTAGCTCATGGCCTTATCAGGAACCTTATGATTAGTTGAAACAATCATATTCTACACCACCTATCCCATACAACCCACAACTTCTCAATTACCATAATTTTCATGGAAACCTCTATGTACAAATCATAGAAGCTCACAGGGATCTATCACGAGCATTCCTGAAATAAAATGAATTCTTTTCCTTTCAGGAACTCAACATTCTTTGTGAAGAGAATATTAACGACCCTTGGATTTTGGGCGGACTTTAACAATACTAGATTAATCTAACAACTACTGTGACAACAATAAAACCACCTTAAACAACCTTATTAACTACCACAATCTTCTATACTTAGGAGATGCTAGCTATAAATAATTAAACATACATGGTTTGACAATATGTTGCCCCATTTTATGTCAAACTTGACCACCTTAAACGACCTTATTAACTAGATATACGTTTCCCCTAGAACATTCATACACATCCTCAAATATTATCTTAGACCACAACTATTGATGCTAAACCTAATTTTTGATGTCGTATATCTTTTCAATTTGGAATATTTTAGACCAAGCACATAACCATTCTTAGACAAAAACTGATCAACCATTCTTAGACAAAAAGTCAAAATTTTTCGATCAACATATAACCTAATTGAAACAAACCTTTATCTCCCACTTGTCCAATACGAATGATACACATGACATTTTGAAAACCTTATGCCTTCAAGATCCTCTACACCTTAACCATACCTTTTATGACTCTAGAACAACAACCCAAACATACTTGCGATTACCACCTAGACCAATAAGCCTATTGGAAACAAATATTAAAATTCATATGGATCAAGGAATGTGACAAAATACAACCTTCTTCTACAAAAATGTTCATCCAATAAAAGAAGAAAAACTATCACATCTATCATGATTTATAACATTAGAAGAACCAACAAAGATGACATCATTAACCATGTTATCTCACACTCCCAACATCTCTTAAAACATCCTCGATCCTCAAACAATCACCTCCCTCTCAACCTCCATCCAAACATTTCACCCATTGGTTGGCTCAAAGCCCTCATTTTCTTATAACACCTTTCACTCAAGAGAAAATATGGCTATCCACACAAGACATCACCCATGAAAAGTCCCCTAATCCTAACCTATAAATCCTTATACATAAAAACTAGCATATCCTCGAAGAAGACACCATGAATATCCTCCTAAACTTATATGAAAGTCCCAACCCTTCCACTTTAATACCCAAACTCAACACCACTTAAATTTCTCATACCTTAAAGACCAAACCCTATCCACATAATTGAGTTATGGTTTATTAGCCTCCTTAACTACATCTAAAAAATTCTAGCCAAAGTTCCTTACTACAGACTAACTTACAAAATATATTATATCATATCCCAAAAACAATCTATTTTCATAAATGGGCAAAAAATACATGACACCTCTATCTATGCTAACAAAATAATTCATCATCATCACACCACTTTTACTCCTTTATCTATCATCAGACTAGACTTTGAGAAGGCCTTTTATCACATAATGGCCTTTCTATTGGAAATTCCCTCAGGCCAAAAATTTCCATGATCTTTGAATTAGATGATTTTAGGCCTGTTTCACCAATGGCTTACTGTCCATCTTGCTCAGTGGATCCCCCGTGGCTTCTTCAGAAGCTCCAATGGTCTCTTTCAACATGACCCATCTCCCACTATATTTCATCATAGACACACAATTAATTAGTAGACTACTACAATTAGCCACCTATAACAATATTGTTGTAGGTATTATAGTTTCAGATCCTTCCTTTGACCCCAACTTAATTTTGTGTATGGCACATATTTTCATCAAACCATCCACACAAAATACTATTGATGTCAAATAGATTATAAAGATATTTTAAACCACATTCGATAAAAAAACTAAACTTCTCCAAAATCTTATTTACTCAACTCCCACATTCAACCCCATGACATAAATCTTTTCCGCATATCATCCAATACAACACATAATCATTTACTAACATACACCTAGGATTAATCTTGGCTCCACAATCCCTACCATATAGATTTTGGAACCCTGTCATGGACTCCATCAACATTAATCTTAACGGCTAGACTAGATTATATCTATCGCATGCTAATTGATTGGTTTTACTCAAAGATATTTCCTCAACCTATACTCCAATTTCCTTAGCTGTACACCCCCTCCTAGAATTCCAGAAACAACATAGAAAAATTTCACAAAGAATTTATTTAGAAGTATACCAAGATACATTCGATATCTTGGGATACCCCCTTCCCAAATCACAAGAAAATTAGGGAATCCACAATTCATTCACCTCTGCCACCTTCTATGCCATAAAAAATATATAAAAACCCTAATTAATAAACCCTCTAGACTATGGTGCAAGATAGTGAATACAAAAGCCTACATAAATGTCCTTGCTGCAAATCTATGTCACTAAAATGCTCCTTCATCTGGAAGAATATTTCAAAATAGAACCCTACATATAAGGTATTAAGAATTTTGATAACAGTTCCCATCTTCTATCCTTCTGGTTTGACCCTGGAAGATAGGTTGCAATCTTGCATCATTTATTAACCTTGAAAGTGTCAGTATGTATGTCCAGAGAGCCAATCATATGATGATTGTAATAGCATAATTTGTAAATGATTTGATTAATAATAAAGGAAATCTTCCAATTTATTCTATTTTATTTAGTTATGATATAATGATGTAACATAATAAATGTCTAATGAATGATATTCCTCAATTGATGACCTGAACAATGAGTTTGTACCGATGCCAAGAGTATATACATTCTTTTTATGTCCCTAGCTGGATGTTATTGTGGAAGGCTAATAGGCAACAATAACACATAAGACTAGAGTATGTATTGGTTGATGACGGAAACTCATCAGTCATGATATGTGATATCAAACCAAAAACATAGATACTTTTTAGAGATCAATGTATCAGATAGACCCACCATAAGAGTGATACATGGAAACCATAATTGGTAGTCAAGATCATCTCTTATAGTGTTGGTGGTCATTGTAATTATCAGACCTGAAGTCACTACACTCATCACATGGTTGTTCGGTGTACTCTGACATCATCCACTATGACCTGGAATAAGGGTTGCCATAAAGGTGATGATTGGGTGGTGCTGTGACACATGGGGATGACTGTGAGTGATGTAGATGGGATTTTCCCTCCTACTGGAGTATGATATCCCAGACACTTAATAAGCGAGACTGAGAAATGCATGGCCATGCTCATGTGAGTCAATATGTGATATCAAGATTACTTATATCTTAGGCAGTCTACTATGTTGAAGAGGATGATGATTCCATGCCTCGAGTTCAATATGGATATTAGTGACAAAGAAACTATACAAACACTATAACACTAATCACATATCGTAGGTTGAAGTTGTTCTCCAACTTTCAATTACTTGGGTAGCAATGGTGTGTTACTATATACCACTCATTGCTTGTGATGTCATAAACTAGTTATGGACATTCACTACCAACATAACATGGAACCTTTAGGGTCACACACATAAGATACACTTGGATTAGGTGTTTATTCACGAATGATGTTTAACTTGATTCATAAAGTGTTTAGGTATTCAATTTAAACAATAGTTGATGAACCACCTGGTTCATGGATCAGTTCAATTATTGAATCTAGGATTAGTGCTGATGTCATGTTACGCAACAATTGGATATTAAGTGCCAATATAAGTATGATTGGGAAACATGAAGAAATGACCAGTTCAAAGGTTAAACCGATCATCTCACATGCCAACCGATTGGGTCACTTGTAAACCGATCATTTCATCACTCTAAGGATGTGAGAATTTGTGAAAACCTATATCCTTCAACTCCTACACAGACTGGGAGCCCTGACCCTAACCCTCCTATAAATAGAGGGATATTGGGGGCTTATTAGACACAACATCAGTTGCTCTGATAATTTTTGTCTTCTCTAGTTGTGGTAACTGAGAGAACTCGAGAAAGTCCTACCTGAGAAAGGGGGGGATAGCAAAGGAGAACAATTGTGGGAGAGCAAGTTGGTTATAGTACACCAACTAGAAGGGGACAACTCCTTTACGTATGTTCATCTATAACGATAAGAGTTCCCAGTGGTCTGTGTGAACTACTATAGAGGTGAGGAAGCCATTGACTACCGCTACGAGGACAAAGTCAAGCTACTGGAAGTGGTGATCAACCAGGAGCTGCTACAAACACTGTCTGGGTGTGACTTGAAGAAACCCACATACTACATTGAGGGGATTGTCGTTGGACTTGATTCAAGATCATATATTACCTTGAAACCATCCTTCACATTATATAGTTGTTGATGCGATCTACTATTATAAGGAGAATATGACAATTAAATATTTGTTTCCATTGCATGCTCTACCACCATATTTCCCTATAGAAAGTCCACCACTTCCACACACATCTCTTGCCAAAGCTACTAGACCTCTTCATAGCTCGTAGAGACAACTACTTTAAATGACTTATATCCCTCCTATTTCCAATCCATATAATCAATCTCATAGACCTACTTATATTCCTTCCTCAAATTAGACCAAAAATCTCTTGGTTATGTGGCAAAAACTTTTCCATAGATAAAGCATACAAGTTTTCAAAGGGCCATGCACAACGCTCACAAATTTTTGTCTCAACAAGAACCATTATTTCATTATTCAGAAGATTTTTCTATGCAATAAACTTTAATGGACCCATATTTTCATATAAGAAACATTCATAGACAATTTCCTTGTGTTATGTGTTGGAACAATGTGGAATCCTTACACAACATTTTCTTTATATACAAATTTGCACAACTGATCTACATGCCTTGAACATAAGACTTACTCTTATCAAGATAACTATTCTCATAATGACATACTATCTTTTCTATTAGAATCTGAAGTCCACATAAAAATCCTAATTATCCAAACTTTATGGTTCATATGGATAGAAAAAAATAAAATACTATTTAATAACTCTTATGATACATATATAGTTACTATTGATCTTATTAATGCTAGCTTAGTTTTTGCTTTTGCTAGACCATCCGTTCCCTTCACATATTCTTTATCTAGGAGCTCCACTCCTCACCATCTCTCTCCTACTTCTCCCATCTCAGTGCCACAACTACAAGACATTCCCCTCAAGGGTAGGGTCCAAACCATTTTAACCCAGTCTTCTTAACACTACACAAATAATCTATGAACTGTTGACTAGATGATCCCAAAACATTGTGCACCAAACATACCTATATTTATGATGCATTCTTTATAGGACTATAAATTCACTAGAGCTCAGAACCCTACCTAGCCACTTGTATAACAATTCCCTAACACAAGTAAATAGATTGTATCATAGTACAAATTAGGGCCACACAACTATGTTAAGTGTAAAGAGTGGCACCTACGAGGGGAACCACTACAAAAAAGATATTATGATACAAAGAGTCATGTAATAATAAAGAAACAGAAAAAAAACTAATACAAAGTTACACCTTATCTTAAATACAATTTTTCCTTGCCTTAAGGGTGGCATTAAAAAAATAAAAGTTTACATTTTTTTATATACAAGACGAACTGTAGAGGGGAACCCACAAATTCTAAAATATCTTCATGTTGACATAATGAAGGTGATCTTCTTGAGTCATTGTCATCTAACACGACTACATTTGGGTGGTTTTGGAGACAACACCCAGTAAAAGAAAACAAAAAGGCATGCGTCAGAACACTTCTGACTATGTGCATGATAAACATATTTGAGCATTCTTAGATGTGTAAGAAGAAAGAGAAAAAGGTTCTTCCAATAAAGTGGAGTTTTACATCAAGTGGGTAAGTTCAAGAGCATATCGTTCATAGGTAATTAACAAAAGAATGCGGCAGTAGAATCTATGAGAATAATATAATCATTTCAAATATCTTTCCAAGTAAATCACAACAACAATAAAATGTGCATGCAAGTTATACTAAGTGAATCTATTGTAGAGATGAGACACCATAACATCTCGAGCTAGGGAGCAAGGGGGAGTAAAACCCCTATCCTCTAAGGATAAGGGGCATTAAAACCCTGATACTCCAAGGGCAAGGGGTAGTAAAACCTTGATACCCAACATATACACACACACACACACACACACACACACACACACACACACACACACACACACACACACACACACATATATATATATATATATATATATATATATATATATATATATATATATATATATATATATATATATATTGGTTGTACAAAAGTACCACTACTCTAGATTACTAGTCTAATAACAAGCATGCAAATAGTGTGGCTAGACAAAATGATTTTGTAAACAACATCTACAACAATGTAAAGATGGCAAGGGTAATAAACCCATCATCCAAAGATTCTACATTTCGAAAGAAATATATCTCATGGAGTATAAAATGGTTTCAAGAAGGAGAATTACTAAAAGATGCCTCATTATGGAAAGATGATTTTATTGTCATGTAAATGCTCAAATTACAATACAGATTGCACATACTTGATATTCAAGACTAACCCTATCTCTAGGGTTGAACTCCATAGTTCGTCCTTCTGAACCTAAAAGTATTTTATACACATATTAGTTCACTATTACCAATTTATTATTGAAAGTATATGTAATCCTAGTCAGTTTCCTATAGTTAAATTAGGGTTTAGGAAATACCCATATGTGCGTGTCATTTTTACCTATGTCTATATATTTGTGTTATTCCTTATCAATATTTACAATCCATAACTAAGTTTCTTTTCCTGGTAACCATCCCTAGAAGGATCAATCTTATAATCTATCTAACATTATCTTTCTCTTCATAAGTTTAAATATTTCAAGGCCATTAGTTCATTCAAGTTTTAGGGTGTACTATCTAATTTGGATCTTCTATTCTCAAATCTTAATACATGTATATGATAAATTGACAAAGACAACCCTATTATATACTAGGACTTTATTAATAATCATATTTGCATAATCCCAATCTAAGTCAAGTTTAATGTTAATAAATGGATTCTCTTAAGCCTAAACTTATGATAGATAAAAAGACCTACTATTCAACTAATTATTATAGATCTTTGGTGATCAATCTTGGTTAGTCTCTTTGCGAGGGATTGATGATAACCTTTTTGTTGGATTGCTTTTGAATTGTACCCCGTGAACCATGAGACAAAGATAGGAGGACCAATTCAATTCAACACTTTCTAGAAGACCAATCCTATAGTGTTGGGGCTCTTTTCTTCAACTCTTGAGAAGCCTAATGGGTAGTCTGCATGTGGACAACTAGTGTTTGCATGTTTGAACTTGAGAAGGTTGGGGCAAAGAAGGGGACCAATGAGGGGATTATGTGGTGATATACTGAGTAGTAGTAGTTGTCGTGGCTGGGACTATGGTGGCAATACTCTGCAAGTGTCAAGAACCATCTCTTGCTTTTGAGCAACATCAGTTGCACTAGCAAGGAGAAGAAGGGCGGGCACTAGGGTTCTTATCAACATGGGAGATGAAGGAAGAGATGAGGAGGATGATTAAGAGAACTGATGTCGGTCAATGGTTCTGCTTGGCTCTATGGTGGGAACTACCTATACAACTGTGGACCAAGGAGGGTTGTGTAGGTTGTAAAGGCAATGGCGGCTGGTGGTGATTGCTAAGATGGTAGCACTATTTAGATTTGATGCAGACCAACCACTTGGATTGCAAACTAATATTCGTGTGTGATTGGGATGAGGGAAACATGGTCTTGAAGAAGTGATGATGATAGGGAGAGGAGGCATGACATAAACAAGACTCTTCGTGCCAATCTAGACTACTACTTCACGACCATTGAAGCACTTGACAACAACTTAACCACATGATGATGCTCCTCTGTGACCATGGTGGTTGGGAGAAAGGAAGAGAAGAGCCTAAGGTTTAGGGGAATGCGAAGAGCGTAGAGGAGGGGACCGGTTAGGTGGCAACTTAGGTGGTGTAGGTAGCAAATAGTCTGTTAGCTTGCAATGGTGATAAAATGTGGTGGCTTGGGGGTCTGCGTCTACAATTTGCAGGTTGTATAAGAGAGAAGAAGATAGTTGAGGAGGAGATAGTGGCTGGGTCATCTTGTGATCGGTGCTCTAGGAGGCAGCCTTGATCTACAACTTTGGTGGTGGAGTGCCAGGCGTTTTTGGCTGCCACAAGTACCTACACCAGCCTTAGTACCTACAGACGGAAGATCACAAAGGACCAAGTGCTAGTAGATTACTAGATTCTCTTTAGGGTTTTGACTGTGTTTGAAGAATAAGATGGAGAGGGAAAGAGGGGGGGGTCAGATAGATATAGAGGAGGAGAAGTAGGGGCACATCATCGATTACTCATGGTCATCTAGCCATTCATAGATGGTCAAAACCTCATGAAGAAGTGGATGAAAGAGAGAATAAGTGAGGTTATTGGATGTGCGACTATGATGGAACAAGAAAAAGTGAAGGCCATATGGGGTTTAGCGAGTCTACGATGGAAAAATAAAACAGAGCGCATGACTTGGAATAAAAAACTATAACCTTAGGGAATACGTAATAACATGTTAATTATGTTCATTAAATTTAAATCATTAAATGGTTTTATTCACTTATTCAATTGGGTGAGTCAACGTTACCTAAATTACCTAACATTTGCTAAGTAGGCTAATTAGGATACAAGTAATCTAATAATTTGATTTTAGTTTCAATTTTACATTTAGAAAGTGTTTTCTAGTAGTTTTTGTTACTTGTAGGTTAAATCTTCACCTAAATCATTTATTCCTCGTATTTTCTTAATTATAACATCATATTGGGCATTAATCAAATTTCATTTTATCTTCTAATCCAAGGATGGTTCTAAAATGTTAAATTAGTTTCAAAGTTATTGATTGTTGTATTTTATGCATCATGCCCTAGTAGTATTATGATTAGTTAATTAATTTTAAATAATCATATAAAGGCATATTTACTATTACATGATACTATTTGAATCCAGTTAATCCTAGTATTTTCTAAATTAGGGAAGAAAGGGACTTAATATTATCCCAATCAAAGAGAACCTAGAAGAGGGAGGGTTATACCTAGATTCAGGTAAGTTACAACACTGCACCCCTTAAAGAGGATTTTTTCATCGAAATCCAACCAACTATATACTAAGTTACACTTCTCAACTAATTTATAGGTTCCTTTCTCACTTAAAGTATTAGAACATAACATATCAATGTGTAGCCCACTTTTAGCCAATGTTTGAGTGAAGCTGCATCATTCCATGCATCAAGTCTTCATCAATCTCTACATACTAGAGGATAAGATAGGTATATTATACCAAACCTAGGATCATCCCATCAATATATATATGCATTATGATTAATTACAAATATGATGGTTCGACTATCTTCTTATATGGGTCCACATCACTTCTATTTTTCTTTCACCAAGTTAGTGGCTTACTATTTTAGACAAGTGACATTAAATTTTAAGATTTATTGTAACAATCCAGTAACATTATTGTAGATACTACTAAAGTTTACTCATTTACCTTAGTTAGGTGGTAGTTACATACAATTGCCATTATTACTAGATTTTACCCAAGTATTACTAAGTACTACCGCCATTAGATATAGTTAGCCTGTGAGTTAAGTTTCACTCCTAATGATTAAAGCATATAAGACTCCACCCCTTGAAAAGGATGAATCCATAACTTAGATTATCATGTAGAGGGGTAACAAAGGTGGATTGATGAGGTCTTATATATCCAAAGCTTCTTCACTGTCCCTACTACACCATGCTAAAGCCTATAGTTTTAGGGTCGATCAAGACAGTCATAAATTTCTTGACAAAAGGATTTCTCTACTACTTAAACTTTCTTATGGTGGTGACTTGGTTCCAAAAAACCTCCATAAAATCTAAAAATCTTTTCTTTTCTACATGTATTTTAATAATGAAAAAAAGTTTAACAATGAAAACTCGACGATGGATATGCAAAAATGGCAGCAAGTTCAATCTTAGAACCAAGTAGACCACTTTCCACTACATCAAACATATACAATTATTGTAATGCCACTTCATCCCTCAAAAAAGTCTAAATCTTCAACCATCCATAAGGCATACCAAAAGTATTTCTAATATATAGTATAGTAGGAAAGGGTGTTTCCATTGCATACAACCAATCTTTTGTCATATCCTAATGAGGCACAACATCCATCATTCCTTACTTCTCTCTAGTCATACTCTATGATGTATTGTATTGAGACCTAGGAAGATCATATGATCATACAAACACTATAAGAAGAAATCATAGTTCCTTCTTCATATGATGGTTTACAACCATGGTGTCATCATAAAAAGGTGACCTATATAGTTCAACTACCCATCATCTCATTACAACATGTAAACTAATTACACCTTAAAGGTGAGCGAGGTAAACCGATAAGAGTTGTTATTTAACTAATTGCTTCCATCCTCCAAATATCATGCACAATCTCATTGAGGATGGTATCCAACCCTTCAATAGACGATTTAGGTCATATCTACACTAAAACACTCCTTGGTAAAGGAAGGAAATGCCTAAAAATAATGGAGCTAATTTGGATTATCATTTTTTATCATGGTAATCATCTCAATACTAACACTTACATTAGAGTTATGCAAGCCTATTGCCCAAAATGAGAAACATCAAGGGAAATGGTTTAAGGTGAGAACTAGGGTAATGCTTAGTTATGAGTGTTCAAGTAAACCTATACTTCACAGTGTTCATGCTAAAAGAATAGGGGATAAGAATATAACTCTTTAAGATCTGAGTTCTTATTTGGTACCAATTCTACATACATAAAGAGACTAGGGATGATTATGGTTACAAATTTTGGGTTTTATGGGAGACAGAGAAGGCAGGGAAAACAAAAATTTTCTCCCTAAACCCAGTATAAAGGAATCACATCAACGTCTATACAGTAGGAAGGATGGTTTGTAGAGACATACCTTGTCCCGAGGCTTGCTCAGCGACGTTATCTCGCGGCTTGCGCAATCTTCACCTCCAGTCTTGGACGGTATCTGTGACACCCCACCATCACCCAGACAACGAGATGACATGCGAAATCGTGTAGAACCTCATCTTACCGAAAACACAGGTTAATTAAAACCGATTGCAGAAAGCATACTCAAGGAAACTTTTGCATCCAGATCCTGTAGAGAAAGCATGTTTTAAAAAATATTTACAGACTTTGATATATGTTCATCACTTATCGGAGCCAGCTGTACCGTCAGCACCAAAGTTCATCACCTGTTTATATATACATAACGGGCCACATACGACCAGCAGTAGGGTAAACCAAAATTACAACAGCTAGTCGTCGTGAAATATCGTCGAACACCTCTGAGGACCTGAGAGTACATGGATGACTCTAGGACTCTACTACAAAACCACCAAAACAACAATATGTCCATCTCTTGCCTTCTACTACTCTTCTTGATGCTCGGCCGCAACCTCACGACCACCACCACATCTAGAGAGATCACCTAAAAAGGTGTAAACCAGCGGGGTGAGACACATAGTCCCAACGAGAAACATAACTCCCCATCGAAACTATAAAACCTCATAAGTTTATGGCAACAAAAACAGTTAACTGATAGAACAACATACAGAATAAAGCTATTATTACCATTAATCTTACCAAGATATCTAGGAGGCATATAACCAAGTATTTCTTTATGGAACATGATTGACAAGATAAGATTTATAAGAACTTATCACAAAATATAAGGATCGTACAGATATCGACAAGGTATAATTAGATCAGCTATATAAGTACAAGGCCTCAATCAATGTTCTGTGTTTTTCTCTAAACAAGATATACCATTCGACTGGATTACATTTTATTATGCCCTGAGGAAGTGAGGCTTCCCTGCTCAAATTCAACCATTGGCTGCGAAGCCCGATTTGGTGCCATACAAGGTCTAAGGAGATCCAGACTCCATGACCTCACCTTATTGTGGTCAGTACATGAATCATCAAGCAAGACCACAGTCTTATGCTTATAGGGCCTCAGCCTCTGGATCAGCTCTGCAAGCTACCCATCTCTCTAGCTCACCTCATCATAGGTGCTAGTACATACATCCGAGCCATGAACGCATCATGCTCATCATCACATATCCTAAGCCATGGGTCTGTTCACCATGCTCCATATATCCTGAGTCTGCAACCACATTTGCACTCAAACCCTTCTATTTTAGGCTAGGGGAAACCTCACATATTCAATAATATGTGCTCCAGGTAATCTCACAGGATAAACCTGTTTCACCATCACCAAATACTGACGATTATGGATCTATGTCCAGGGCAAACTACATGATATGTTCATCTATAATTAATTAGTATATTTTAAGCCAATTGTTGAGGCAACCAAAGTATAAACATAGCCTTATAGAATTTCATCATTATTGCCATCATCACACTGTCCTGGGACCTCAATCCCTTATGATATCAACCACTACCTCTCAAGACATTATAATCATGCAAAAACATTCTGGGAACATATCCCTTATCTCATCATCAGAGGATAACACCTCAACTAGGCACTCAACCTTATATCAGGCACTCAGACCTATCAATTTTTTATCTCATTACCACATGGTGCTATTCAAGAACATACATCTCATAGCTCTTACTCGGCTATGAATCCACATGAAATACCTTCATGGTTAGTATACACATCCATAGAGATAACTAAAGCCATCATGGATTAATAGAATTATCATGCTATCAAGTATAAAGAAACATCCATGAGTATTTTACACATAAGCTGTAGAAGTCATCATTTTATTATCAATCATAAGCATATTTCATGCCCCATACTTGTGATCATATGCATGTGTCACATTATCATGTGTAGCAACATCATATCCTTCAAAACTTCCTGGTTCACAACCAGTCATTTTATCTCATTATCATATTTACATGATTCAAGGTGATTACACCATATCACTTGTGTTATCATTATTAGCCATATATGTTTTGAGTTATCAGAACCCTCACCAAGCTCCTGTAACCCTCACTATAGTTATGGAGGGAAACGCCAACCCTCACCAAAATATGTATAAGCTAGGGTTTCCCAACCCTAAGCAGGCTCACCACCATGTCGACCGACCCCATCACTTCACCTATCGTGCAACAAGAACCTACAAGCTCACATGGTGTCGGGAAACTAGATCCAAGGATGAATCTTGCATCATCAGCAGGGGCTGTCAGCCAAAGGCCTTTCGTGCACATGAGCTAGGATTAGGGTTTCATGTCGGGCAACCACCAACCTCATAACGCTCAAGGCCATAACGATCAAGGTCATGATGCCCAAGGATCCTATCATCCAACCACCAAACCATGTCATCCAGAGGACCCTCATGATGGCCAAGACATCGTGTCGTCCATGGGCAAGATGACCACAAAGGTTTTATAAGAGAGTCTATCGTTCAACTAGAGTTTAGGGTTGTAACGGGCAGTAACTTCCCTGGTGTTCAATGCTGGTATCGGCCACATGTCCAAGCTAGGGTGACACAACCAAAGCAAGAAGGTCAACAAAGTCAAAGGTCGAAACCACCACCACCTTGGCCGACACACCCATGGGCGATACCCCATGGCCGACACAAGGCATCCTTGCCCGATACAGGGATCAACCAAGCAAGGCAAGGCCCAAACTAGGGAAAACAAGGCCCAGAAGAGCTCAACCAAGCCCAAGGCAACTCAAGGCATGAGCCCAAACCTTCCTCTCAACCCTAGAGGAAGCAAAGAGAGAGAAAGACATATCTAAAGGTGGCAAACTTGCTCTTCAATCCTAACTTAGGTTATTTTGCAAGTAGAACCTTCAACTCCCAACAAAACACAGGCAAACCCTAATCACCACTAAAGTTGATTAGCAAGAAACCAAGCACAAGGTTTAGGCAAAACAAATAGGTTAAGCCCAAAATGAAGGTCAGGGTCCTTACAGAATCTGTGCAGCTCCTGGTCTCACTGGGACTGTCGGGATTGACAACTGTCCTCCGAGCGGCAGAAGTCTCCCGCCTCTGAAGTAGTCCACACATACCACCTGGAACTCTGATCGCCTTGTCACACAAGGCACCAGAAGGAGTCATACCCTCCTGTCAGTGTACTAATCACCGACACACTCTCCTGCAACCAGTCACTTTTCTGCAGTTGCCTTTCCCTTGCTGTGCCTCCCTTATCGGGTAGCACTTGCTCGGGCTCTCCTGGTTACCACAACCAGAGAGAACGAGAACTTTGTAGAGCAACTGGTGTTCTGAGTTTTTGTTCTTTGAGAAGCCTCCAATACCCCTATATATAGTAGGGTCATGGGATATGGTTCTCTACCTCGGACAATGTGAGATTAAAGAAGGAGTAGAAGGGTTCGAGATTTTCCACAAAACAACCAATTGCGTCAGCTAAACCGATCGTTTCAAGAATGAAACGGTCAGTTGGGGACCTGAGCCGATCAGTTCACACCTAAACCAATCAGTTGGGACACCTGAGCTGACCAGTTCAAGCATGAGCCGATCAGTTCGCGGTCCTGGTCCAACTCGAATTGACTTTCCATGTTTATTTCCAACTAATCAAATATTAGTCATTGTCCAAATCAAATTTGTACAAGTGAAACAAATATATATTTGCAAAAAGAGTTTTCTGACTTTCCAAACGATCTCAGTTGGTCACACGAATCGACCGGTTCAACAATTGAGCCGTTCATTTCATTGACACATGAGCCGATCGACTCACCACTTGAGCCGATCGGTTCATCAACCTGAGCCGATCGGTTCAACCCCATGAGCCGATCGGTTGGGGAAGTAGACTATGCAAATCAGTCAATTGCAGTTCCAATCAGTCCGATACTTTTAATCATCTAGTCCAACACCTTGAACACTATGACACTGAGCTATCAATTGATTAAGTGTTTAATTGAACTACTAAACTCCTTTAGTAATCAATCTATACATATTTTGTGGATAAACTCCTCTTCCAGGTTAAATCCTATGTGTGTGACCCTGCATGCCCATTTCACGTTGGTAGTGAAAGTCCATAACACTTATGAATTCACAAGCAAAGAGCAGTGCCTAGTCAGACATCAGTGCTACCCAAGTGAAAAGGATAGTTGGAGAACAACTTTCAATCCTACAATCTATGAATGGTGTTACAGTGAATGTATAATTCCTTTGTCTTTGATATCCCAAATGAAATCAAGGCATGGAACATTCATCCTGTCAACACTCATTCACTTTCTTGATCTCAGAGTAGACTGGAGGAGATATGTATGACATCAATATCACATACTGATTCACACATGAGTACACACGCCTATCTCAATCCTACTCATCAAGTGGCCATGTATATCAAACTCCCTCAGGAGGGACAAATCCCATATCTATCACTCACCCCTCAAAGCCCCATGTGTCAAAGCTGAAAACCTCTAGAGGGG